>CM062815.1:637385609-637734512 GCA_031772625.1 Pinus tabuliformis | reverse complement strand
CTTCTGCAGGTGAATTTGTTTGTCCACTAGGTTCTGTGACTATGGACTCTTTCAGCTGCTGATTATCCTTTTATCTTTTTCAGGCTGTTTACATTCACAGTTCTGCTCCTCAGCTGTATTGTTTATGGACTTCATAAACAGCAGTGTCATAGCCTTGTTTAAAGTCAAAGGATTCACCTGATTTAGTTTGGAACAGTTTGAATTTCATCTCCCTCATGATCTCTTTGTGTTAAGAAAACTTGACTTTCACCATCCAGACCCATTAAATTAATCTCAGGATCTTCATTGGGTTCTGTTGATGTGGAAGTTTCTGCATAATTTTCTTGGAAAGGGGTCTTATGTCTTGGTCAGCACTGCCTTGCCAACATTTGGGTTTGAGTTCTCCTGAAATTTGGATTCCTAGGAGGGTTGTTTTGTGGTGCTTCCCATGATGATTTTCTTTCAACGATCCACTCTGTCACCTAATCTTTTCATTCCATTAAGTATTGCATCCAGCTTCTGATCAAAGGCAAGGGTTCCTCTTTGAAAACAGTCCTCTTTTCCAACCTTGCCCTGTTTCTTTTGGCAATTAGGTTGGCTTCCACTGTAACAACAGCAACCCTTTGGGCCTCTGCAAGGGATTGAGGATCTCTTTCCTTCAACTGATAGGCCATGTCAGGTCAAAACCATCAGGGAATTTGTACAAAGCTAAATCAGGAGGAGGTCTTAAATTTTGTGGGATCGCGTTATATACATTGTTAAATCTTGCACAATACTCCAAAACAGTCTCTTGGGGACCTCTTTTGATAGTGTCATATTCCCCAAGTATGTGCAGAGGATCCTTCTTCTCCCATCTGCTGGTAAAGGCTTGATACAGTTCATCAGGAGTTGTGATGGAATTTGCATTCAGGATCTAAACCAAGTTCTTACATCCCTAGTTAGGCTTTGAACAAACATCCTCATTCTGACACTGTCATCATCTATTTCATAGGTCTCAAAATGGTCTTGCATCCTTTTGGCATGCTGGACAGCTGTCAGAGGGCCATTGGAGTCAAAATATGAGATTTTTGGTTTGGTAATCTTGGGGTAGAGCTGCAGCATTAGCTGGTATCTGCAAGGGTGCATATCTGTTAGCCATACTTACCAGGGTTTAGAGGATTAACAGGGTAGCTGGGATAATAGGAACAGTGGGTACCACAGGGTGACAAGTAAGGGTGAACCTAGAGTGTTGGTCAAGGGGATATGTGCAGTGGATGAAGATGTGAGAGGAGGACTTTGAGATGTGGATGGTGAAACTAGGGGAAACTAGGGGTAGACCGGAAAAGGACCTTGCATGGAGTAGAGATAAGGCTGGGATGATCTGAATCTGAGGTTAAATCAGCAGGCTGCTCCTGCCTTTGCTGCCTCTTAATGTTTCTAGGGATGGTATTTGGATTATCAACAATGATGGGTGGATTAGGGTCAGGATTTGCCCTAGTATGCCGTGGATTTTTTCTTGGAGCCAGCTTCTAACTGTTTTTGGATTTTATAGGAAGTTTTTATATCTGCAAGGACTGGATAAAGATTTTGGAATGGCTATATATATTTCAAAGCTGAGATGAAGATTCACTGAAAGACTCTTCCCTAAAACTGTAATGTGACCACAAAAACAGTTTGAAGGCCTCCTGACTTGTTTCAGGCTCGATTTCCGGCTTTGAGAGATGTATAGAAATTGGAAAATCCTAAGAGGTCCCCAGTGGAGTCGCCATTTATGTTAACACCCAGGTTGTTCCCTATGACTCCCAAGGGAATACGGCCGGGGTAACCACTAACCAATCTTTGGATTACAGTGCCTAGCCACACTGTAATCAGAGAGGGCTCTCTCTTTATAATTTGTCTCTGTTCTGTGGAGATTTTAGGCTAGATATGAAATGAGGGTGTTTAGTTTTGTGCTTTGGTTGAAGGATGTCTTTCTGTACTTGAAGTGTGCAATCTGCAGATGAATTTATTCCATTGGGCAATGGAGTCTGTGGCTACAAGTGTTTAGAAACCTTGAGATGATTTACTGAAATTACAGGGCCATTTAAATACTTCATATAACAAAGTTAGATTATGATGGTGACATGTGAACAACCAGTGGAAAGCATTTAAGAATTTTCCACTAAAGCTGGGGTGTGGGGAAGAGATAGATGCCTCAGGAGCAAACTTGAATTCCCGAAAATATTTATCACAGTGAAAGATATAGCTTGAAAGTGTAGCAATTAAGAATTACACCTTATTTGCTCTATCTGAAGAAAACATTTATAACAGCTTAGATTGAGTTCAGGGTAATCTATGATCAAATCCTGGAACTATTCTTTTACTTTTCCATTAAGTGTAAAAACTCATAAACATGAAAGAAGATGAAAGACTAGAAAACATATAACACAGAGTTTTAAAGAAGACTTATTGTGCTATGAAACATGCAGGAATCCTGTAACATTCAGCCAGACACCACAGTGCATCAAGGAACACAGAGCTTTGGAAATTCCATCCACCTTTTGTATTATTTCTCTGAGAGTTGTACAGCAACGGAAATATAGAAACGAAATCAACAACCACCCTTGCAAAACTCCTGCAAAGGGGACTTTATAGAAATGTTTATACAAAAATATCTCAGGCATTGAGTCATCTGAGAGAGAAATATCTTCATTACTTCGTACAGAAAAGTAGAAAAGAAGTTATTACAGCTTTGAATGCAACATAACTGCTCTTTAAGTCTGTCAGAAGATATTTTGACCTTTGGAGGTCACTGAGTCAGTTGGAACGCTTTTCTTTAATGCTAGAAAATGTGCCTTTACGTTTGTTGCGCTGTATCTTCTCGGCCTTGCCACCTGTGACTGTGCTTGCTGCTGTGGTGACCGCATAGCCCTGCTGAGTTGGCTCAGCCTTTCATCTTTCCTTTGTATGCTGATCTACCAAAATTTCTCTGTGTATGATCACTTATAAATTTGCAAAACTTGACATTACAGGTTCTGGCTTGATAATATTAGCTGTGTCAATTTGTTCCAGACTTCCTGTGTGGGCAATTGGTGCTTCACAATTGCCTCTATGGTTTCATCTGCTTCTGTATATTTATAGAAATTTGGAGGCACATCGAACAGATGATTGATCTCGTTCATGAAAAAACAGGTTTTCCACCCTATTGTAGAGAGTTTGCCCTGATGCTGGCCCTGATTCTGCTGAAGTGCTGGGCTGTCCTGCAATTTGACTTGCAGCAAAGGCATTGACCCTTTTAGCATAATTTTCATGGGTAAGCAGTCTTCCCACACTGCTTAGTATGCTGGGGAGGCCTCTGTTTTGTAACACCTGAAACCTGTCCATGAACCTGTTGATTTCGTCTGCATATCTTGGGTTCTCCTTTCTAATGTTCCAACCAGGTTTCTTAATGTCAGGACCCTTTTAACCATTGAGATTGTCTCAGTCCTGTGAGAAATTCCCATGGTCGTCAGTTGAGAGCTTGTCCTGTTATTCAATATGTTGATCATCCTATTGGCAGCATCAGGCATGTTGCCAAGGCTTGCTCTTGCTCTGTGTATCTCCCTATTTGCCTTTGTAATGAGTGTTGACTGTTCATCTATGGTCTCAATGAACTGCCACTGATCAGTAATGGACTGGCCAATATTGGCCCATAGGACTGTTTTGAGCTCTGTTGTCACCTTATCTAGTGTGAGCTCTTTCTCAAGCTCAGTTATTCTCTTTTTGAGAGCTTTTATATCTCTTTCCTTCTCAGCCACATTCTGTTTGCTTTTATCATACCTTTCATTTACTTTAGCCAAAGATTCCTTGGCTTGATTAAGCTCTAACATTTGAGCTTCCAGGACTTGAATCTCATTCTGAAGCTTCTGCATATCCAACTATGAGTCTGCTCTGTTGTTGGTGCAGCTGTCGATGTAGTTGGTGCTGTAGGTTCTATTTGCTGAGGAGGAGGAGCAGTAGTTGGAGCAGCTTCCTCAAGGTTGATTACCTCAGGAGGAGGCTGGGAGGTTTGACCTTCTTCTCTTTGTTTCAAGGCTGCCTGTAGTGCTGCTTTTGCAGCCTCCGATTCTCCCAGTTTTTCTTGGGTTTGGATTAGCTGCTTGTACAGAGATACCAACAAGGTTGTGGCCTCTTGATCATGTCTTTGCTGGGCAACATCATCTGTTTGAGGGTGAATTGTGGCTGGGAGTTTGATCTTTCTCCTCAAGTTGCCATGTCTGCATCCCTCAACTTTAATATCTCTTGTATGCCCTTGATATCTTTGGGATCATGCCCAATCTCTATGATGATGTCTTCTAAGGACCTAATTCTATTGTCCTTTGCTTGAGAGGATGCTTTCTCCAACTCAAGCTGAGCAGCTGTGTTGTTAAGGCTATTTTGTAGCCTGTAGTTATCCAATGTTGGGTCTGCCAGGGAAGCATAGACCATCTCACCTGTTTTGCTATGCAGTTCTATTTTGTCCATTGGGGATATCCTTGGCAAGGACCTCCAGGTTAGTCCTCAATAGTCAGAGGCAGATTGGGGCTACACTGTTGTTGGCATAAAATGACTCATGATCATTTTGCCTTCCTGCACATCATATGCAGACATGAGTCTTTGTTGATTGGTGGGAGCCATGTTTAACAGATGGTTATACAGCTGTATCTTGATGGGCTCATTTCTCCTCTAATGTCGATGAACTGCTGTTTAATGCTGATTCCACCTTCCCTTCGCTGATTTGAGGAACTCACTTCTCCTCCCATTGCTCTATCATGTTCCTGTTTAAAGGAACTTGCTGATGCTTCCCTGCTGGGGGGACCATACCAAAAGACTGTCCATTGGCATTTCTTCCTCTGAGAAGGGATTGATTCTCTGTCTTTTCTCCCCATGAGTTGCTGATGTTGTAAGGGGAGTCTCTCTGTCCCTTTTCCTGCTTGTATCCTCCTTTTGTGGAGTTTGGAGGATTGATGCCTAGCTGAAGTTTCTTGCCTGGAGGCACAGTTTGTTCAGTGGATTTAGGGGCTTCCACTGTTTGCTCTTGCTGGACAGGCTGCTCCTGTCTTTATTCTTCTTGTTGTTGGTGTTGTGTTTGTTGCTGCACTTCCTGCTGCATCATTTCTTCTTGTTGTTGCACTAGTGTTTCCATTTGCTCTTCAGTCATAGGAGGTGGCTGTTCCATCTACTTTTCTTTGCCTTTGCTGGATGTCTGTGGAGTATTCATGGCAGCTTGCTGATGTGTTGTTGAGGATGAGGCAGCTGCTCCAAGTTGTCTTTGATATGAGAGGGGGACCTGTCCACAAGTTTCCAAGTCAGCTTCTTTTTGAATATTTCTAGCCTCTCTTTCTAGCAGCTCTTCACTAGTAATTTCCTCTTCTAGGGTGCCCTTTTTCCAGCTCAATGCATTGGCATACTGCTCAATCTCAGGCAGCCTCATATGTGAATAGGTACCCAATTTGTATTTTATCCTCCTGAGGGAAACAAAATGATTGGGGTCATAGGGTATCCACTCAAAACTAGTTTGCAGTTTGAGGGCCTCTAGGATACTATTTGCCTCTTTCCATCCCTCCTCTCTTTTGTTATATAGGAAAGGGCCCAGCTAGCTCCTTACCTTCAACTGTGCCTTCTTGTTCTTGCTTTGGAAGTGGAGGTAGTCGGCATTCCCAAATTGCCTGAAGTATTCTAGGGCAAAAAGTCTCATAGGGACATACCTTGGCAGCCTATAAGGCTTCAACTCACAGCCATATATTCTGATCACTGTGTGGTGTTGGTAAAAGTACCAATTACCAATGCTGTAGGTTTTGGAGAGATGGAGAACTCTCCTCATGTCATCAGTTAACCTTGGAGGAGAAACACCATACAATAATGTCATAGCTGGATGAATGAACAAGTCTATGAACTCACAGTATGTGTATGGTGATACAGAGGTGCAATGAAAAACTGAGGTCCTGTTGTGCTCTACAACACCCCCCCATTTCATAACATTTTCATTCAACCAACAAATTAACATATGGAATGGGTCCCTTTTAAAAATTTAATTGGCAGCAATGCTTTTGTGTTCAAAAAGGTATGATAATCAAATTAGTCTATGTATTTAACCCTTTTTGAATAAAAGTGTTCCAATAATGAAACATTCTTTTGTTATTGCGATAAAGCGATCGCAAGATCGCATATCGCAATGGCATAAGAAACGCATTAAAATGGTATTTTGATTTCCGCCGATGCGATATCGCAATCGGCGATCGGCGATATTCCATGCACACCTAATAAGCGCACATAACTCTCCCCCCGACGCGACGCGATATCGGCGATCGGCTATCGGCGCTGCCTCATGTGTAAAGAAAAAACACTTTAAGTTATACCCCCGACCCGATGCGATATCGCTATCGGCCATCGGCAGGATCTCATGCATTTTGATAAGACGCTCGGGTCTTACCCCCGATGCGATGCGATATCGCAATCGGCACTCGGCAAGATCTTTTCCTAATGATTGTGTTGCATCTATTCCCTGATGCGATGCGATATCGCTCATCGGCACTCGGCATTCTCAAAAAACTCATCGCCTGAAGCCTTAAAGTTATATCGCCATCCGGTTGATAAAGCGCAAATTTCAAAATGCCGTTAAATGCAGGGATAAGGTAATGCATGTGTATTAAAAACTTTGCCCCTTCGATTAACGAACACTTGCGTTTAACCGCCAAAATATCTGTTGCACGCTTAAGGGGGGTCATTCAGCCGGATAACGGTGTGATACTCATTTAATGGGTAGCAGGCCTTAAATCACCGTTAATGCATCTGCAATATCTTGCCAGTGATTGGATCCGCAACCACTTTTGAGAATTAATATCACCACGCTTCAAATGATATATCTTTCCCTTTATGGATTGTCATTGTTATTCCTTGTTACGATTTCTCTTGCCTTTGTTAGAATTCATCTGTTGAGAGAAGTCTGAGCATGATGGGGAAGAAATCCAAGAGGACCGCGGGCTCCGCTGCTGCATCTGTTGCAGGACAAGCTGTCGCGGATAAGAAGAAAGGCCTAATTTCAGACACTACGTGCACTGGTCTCAATAGGACTTCATGGCAGGGCACATATAACCTATTAGAAACTGAGCAACCTGAAGTGATAGTGACAGAGGCTAGTGTGGATATGCTAAAGAAGTCTGATGCTACTCTCAAAGACTTGGCCGACTCCTTTCTTCACAGGATAGCAGCCAGAGAGCAGGTCCTTCCCTACACTGATGTAGTGCGCTAGGCAATCGAGGAAATTCCAATCATTGATAGAACGTTCCACACAAGAGATGGAAGGATTTTCGGGTCGTTCAAGCCAGAGCATCTAAGGCAAATGTATCATTTGCCCGAGCCGGAGAAAATCTATAACAAAGCCTTCATGGAGAAATTTGCAGCCGAGAATGAAGTACAATCTGAACCCATCCGGGATTGGAGGCAGAATCCGGCCAAACACAAGCACGAAAGCTCGGGTAAGTACTCCGTCGATTCTTTGGCTTCTCCCTATTGCTATGCGGGTTATGATGGTGTAGGCTATGGGGTTACATGACTCTGCTAATTTTGACATAGAAATGGTTCCCCTGATGGAAGCAGCTGTTAATAGTATAATCATGGATTGGGCCACCATTCTTTCTGATAAGTTGGCCGTAGCTGTTCGTGACTTTAGACCCAAATCCAGAGTTTCTGAAAGGAAAATCCCACCATTTTATTATAGCGCTTACATTATGGACACTTTATGTTTTAATTCTGAATTTCCTATCCTCGGTTGGAGGTGGACCACTCAAGACCCCTCACCCATTCATTTGTATCATCAGAAATTGTGGAAGTCCTCTTACAAGGACCATTTGTATCAAATTTGCAATGGTTTTATGGTTCCCATTCATTATTCCATTTTTGATCGACCTATCCCAAAATTTCCTATCTCGCTTCCTTCGACTTACCAGCTGTAGCAAGTTGGTTTGGAGAAGAGAATTTTACCTATATTAGGGTTTATGGGATCCAGGCCAAGCCGCATGTTCTCCCTTTATATGTTCCAGACAAATTGTTGGCCCGAGAAATCTCTTACCAGATTATGGCCGAGAGTGTCACACAAACTCTCAAGAAAGAAAAGAAGAGGGGCTGGCCCTCTTTTCCCTTGAGAATTGGTGTTTATACTCTGCATGATCTCAAGCATGCAGAAAAAGAGGCAACAAAGATGCAAGCTTTATCCCTGGCCACTCTCCCAAGCAGACTCTATGATCCACGTAAAACTGTCTACACTGCTCTAGAACAGGCCAAATTAACAAAAGTTGACCATCAAGAGGATATGTTTGATGACCTGTTCGCCGCCGCCGATACAATCGGTCAGGCCAAAGAGCTTGCTAGAATGAGATATAATGATGAGACGTTAACTGAGTTCAATAAACTTAGAGAGCAGAGGTTGCAAACTCTGCCTCTAGATTTATTGACAACAACCCCAGCGTCTTCCTCAAGCGAGCCTGG
Organism: Pinus tabuliformis; assembly: GCA_031772625.1. Taxonomy (NCBI): domain Eukaryota; kingdom Viridiplantae; phylum Streptophyta; class Pinopsida; order Pinales; family Pinaceae; genus Pinus; species Pinus tabuliformis. Next base: position 637,726,070 of record CM062815.1, on the reverse strand, counting down.
TCGGCAACAGACGAGCCAACCTCCTGTTACAACTAATGATCAAAAGAAACAACAGGAGGAAAGGCAAAAGAAGCTGCAGGCGGAAAAGCAAAGAAAAGAGCAAGCTGAGAGGCAGAAAAAGGAGCAGATAGAAAAACAGCAAAAGGCGCAGAAGGATCAAGAACAGAGAAAGCAGAAAGAGATAGAGGAACAGAGGAAGAAAGAAGAAGAGGAGAAACAAAAGAAAGAACTGGCAGATAGGCAGAAAAAGGAATTGGCAGATAGGCAGAAAAGGGAGAAAGAAGAGCAGCAGCGAAAAGAATTAGAGGAGCAGCAGCGAAAAGAGTTAGAGGAGCAGCAGAGGTTAGAACAAGAAAAAGAGCGGAGCAAATCCTAGACAGAGCAACATAAACAGACCTCCATTGATCCTGAATTGCTTAAACAATGGAACCAGTTTGATTCCATTATCAGTGGAAAGGAAGGCTCCAAAGATACAGACACCTCTAAAACAAGCGATGCGCCAGAAACCACTTCTTCTCAGGTTCTAAGCAGAACCAGCGGCCCACCCATTTCAAAGGATGTTGAGGTAATTACTATAGATCCTTCCGATCAAATTGTTCTCCAGGTGGAAGATATTCCTCCCCTGGATGTTTTCTATAGCCCAAAGTATAAAGCTGTTGTTAAGCGCTCAAGGAAGAGACGAAGGCTTGATCAGCCTTCTATCTTTCCTGAGCAAACAATCACAGGCAATGTAGTGTGGAAGGAGGAATTGGATCCCTCCGATGATCTAACAAAGCTGTCGCAGTATGCGGGAGCTTATTCTACAGCGACTATTGACAAAGCATCGGAGGTAAGCCTTCTATTGAAGACTAAGGACCAGGAGATTTCTACATTACAGGCAGAAGTAACCGAGGCGAAAAACAAGGCAGCGCAGGTGGAAGAGCAGTTGCTGGCACAACAGCAAGAAAACAATATATTAAGCCAGCAACTGCAGACTGAAAGACAGAGAATCGACCAGAGCGCAATCCAGAAGCAGAAAGAATTATCGGAGGCATTGGCACAGTTGAGAGAGGCGAATGAGCTGATGACAAAATCAAAAGACGAGCAAATAGCTCGACTATTAGCACAACTTGAAGACATCAAGGGCACCCGGAAAGTGGAGGATTTCAAAGCAGAAGCAGCTCAAATAAATGGCGCATTAATATCTCAGATTAGACTCCTATGCCACCAACTTACAGAGGCTGAGCCATTATGCGAAATATCTACAGCAGTATGTCAACAGATAGAGAAAGCCAGAAATGAGCTAGATCAGGCCGAAGAAACCATAACCGGATATCTTGATTGGCAAGATACTGATGTAGGGAAGGCAGCGAACTTGCCTAGAATCTATGAGACATACAAGTGATGAAAGCGGAAAGGGCAGCTTCAAGGTGTAAGATGATTGCCAATAATATGATTGATTTAGTCAATAACACACTCTATTTGGCAAACATGATTTCCCAGTGTACACCTAGAAGCATAACAACAGCAAACATGATTGAACAAACAAGTTATCATGACTTGGAGGAGAGGGGAAGGTTAATCGCTGGAGTAAATACTTTAACCTCCGAGGCATATTGGCTCTTTCTAATCAAGCCGCACACTCAAAGGTCGGCCCTCAAGTGTTTAACAGATGCTCTCGGATGCCTGATCCCCGACATTCAGGATGCCACATATGATGCCCAGCTCACTTCGCGTCTCAACACTCCACCGGAAGTAGAGCCAATGCTGGCGATATGTCAGCTGAGGTTTAAAGGCAAAGAGCCCACCAAATGAAGCATTGCTACCGACTGCCAGATCGCCAAGGAAGATGGAAAATATTTATTGATGCCAATTTAATAGCTTTTCATTTTTCTTAGATATTTAGATTAGATTAGTATTTATAGACCCTTTCATTGTTTTGGAAAGGGTCGTAAAATTTTGTAATAGACTTAAAGGCTGAAGTTTGCACTACTGTGCTTCAACATATATTCTTTTATGAAACTCGACCGATAGTTCTTAATTTAACGAGAAGGCTGTTTTATACAATTGTGCACTATTGTCTCTTGTTTGGAATGCTTTCTGGTCTGAAGGAAGGACTGCGACATAGCGATTAATATACTAGATTGTTAAGCAGCTTACATGGTACTTTTATCTGCATCTGTTTTCTTTCCCCTTATATGAATTGATGTGTTATTATTTTTGCTATTGTTGAATACATGTATGCGCTGTAACAGCAAATCTTCATTTCATTCCACTATTGGATGTTTTGTGATATGTCCTTTCTTTTAATCATGCATGTAGCAATGATATGAATGACAATGTGTAGTAATTCGCTATTATCGCTCTGCATAACTAATTATGTAGAGCAATCTTAAATGGTTTAAACGTCTATGCTTTAGTGTTAGAGTCATCTATATGCCTGCCTTAAAGTACAGATTATCAAACGCTACGCTTTGAAAGATTGATAAGTCCCGGGATTAGATTATAGTTAATATATTTCGCCGATAGTTTTAGTTGTTCGCTTATCACCATCATACATCATAAGTTACTCATCTATCCCACTTTTATCCATTATTGGGAAACTGGTCCCATTATCCCCAGTCGGAGCCACTATTCCAAACGGAAAAGGAGCTGTACTAAGGTCCGGACCGGGGGTTTGCCCTATGTTGTCGCAACGATTTTCGTGGCCTCAACAGGTCCAAAACACAACTGATCTTGGATTCCCCTGGGCATTAACTCGCTTCAGGGGAATGAGGAAGCTGTTTGGTTGATAAAACAAGAATAGATGGTAAATGTATGAAGTGTATCTGAACAGTCTCTCCCTTTGCAGATTCATCAGCTGGTCATGGATCCTATCTGCAATATATGTGGTATAGTCATAATGTACAGCTGGAGGCTTTCCAGGAGAGAATATAGACAGCATTGCCATTATACTATCATCCACATCCTCCACTCCCCTGAACCCTAGGACATAGCTGATCAAATCCACTAGCATTCTGCCCAATTCATTTAAGTATGCATATCCAATAGGAGGAGTTCTGATGGCTTCAGAGCTTGTTTGTATGAACAGCTGATTGATTTTGATGATCTGGTCATTTGACAACTTAGTCCCCTTCTTTATCAAGTTCTGCATGTAGAGGGGGGTCAATGGTTTTGCAGTGTGGAAATGCAGCATCTCATTTAGGCTCTCTGGGGTGATATGGAACAGAATTGAGCCTGTGGGGCTGAGAACAGCTCTTTGGCATGGATCATAGCACTCCTGGCATCTGTGGATCAATTCTGGCATAGGATTTACCTGGGGGAGGTTGTAGATGGGCAAGTTTGAGTCCCAAATGCCTAGGATATCAGCTCCACTAAGGTGCTGGGCTTTCAACTCATTTAGCATCTGAATATTATATTTAGAGCCTAATGGAAAATAGTCTAACATCTGATAATCCACATCTCCCAGAGCTTTCCATTCTAACTCCCTGTGAGGGGTATTGAGAGGCTTGATGTTCAGTGCAATTGGAGTTTCCATGGTCTATTAAGCTTCTGACTTGCAGGTGGACTGGTTGAAATAAGCAGAACAACACAGAGGTGATTCCTTACGATGAAAGTGTGAATTTTAAGGACCAGAGGGTGAATTGAGCACACAGAAATTGAAATACTGTCTAACGGATTGATAAAAATAAATAGCAGGGCTGACCAGAACTTTTCTAAGGTGAATTTAGCCAGCAGAGGTTTCTAGCTCACGATTGCGCGAGCTACCTGTGAATTCAGGTTGTTTCAGTCAAATGCAGGTTTCGCAAACTGTTTGTTGCCTTGGAGAGGGAAATAGGTACAGGTTACTGGATATTAGACGGTGAATTCAGTGTTTTAACACTCCCTTAACAGTTTGTTTGTAGAAAATTGGATAAAAACCAGGTGCAGAGAATAATTTCGAGAAATACCTTGTGGATTTCCACTGACAATTGCAAATGCAGGTACGACGGAGGCGCCCGTGGTTTGGAGTCGAACAGTGCAGGTTGGCATTGGTCTGGTCGTTAAATACATGCAGGAACAACAATAGTCTCTTTCGGCAAAAATAGAAAAAACACGAAATTTTGGCCTAAAAATAGATTTTTGTCATATTGGCGCCTTTTTGGGATGACGTCAGCATGACGTCATCGGGTGGGGTCGGAGTCAGATGACGTCAGCATGACATCACTGGTGATGTGGCAGGTCCTGGTTGGTCCATGGATATGCTGAAGTGGCGGACATGTCAGCGAAGGGACGGACGAATGAGGTGATGCGACGGCGGGGTGGCGGCGACGTGGCTCTGACGTGGGCATGACATGGGACCAGAAAAACCGGGCGGTAAGTGAAACAGTGGTAACGGTTTTCTCGGACCGCTTACCATACGACCATACGGCCCCGGTTTTGTCAGAGGCCGCTCCGAGAGACTGAGAAGGTGACGCGTGGCCGAGGACTGACGTAACCCTTCGTCAGTTTCTCGGGCGCTAACTGTCGGGCGTGGGGACCAACCCGATATGCATAAGGGCCGTCCGATCAGAGGCGCTCGATCGGACGGCTGACGGGTTGATGAAGTGATCGAGCGATACGGAAGGGGGCGGGATTTAAAAAATGTATTTTTTGGGATGCGCGCTTAGCGGAAGATCATTGGAGTATGAAGAATTTCGATGGTTTTTTAATATATTTTCAATAAAACCAATATAGCGCCCGAACCATTGGAATCATAAAAATGGGTTTTTTATGAATAGTTTTGTCAAAATGCGCCTGGTGCTTAGACTTTGGATAAAGGAGAAAAGTGGGTTTTAGAGTATTTTTGCCAATGAAGCGAGTTAAAGGTTAAAAGGGGTTTTTTAGCAAGGTTTTTGGGGATTTTTTGGGTTTTTCTGAGCAGAGGGAAGGTGAGGGCTTAGGGGAAAGGTTGTTGCTCATAACCAGAGGTTAGAGCAGCCCCAGGACAGGGTTGACCATAGTCCCAGGTGGACTAAAGTCTCCCTTTAGACAGACATATTTAGCTATAATGCTAAAAGGAGGATATTTATAGAATGTTTGGGGATTTATACACCATGGTGTTAATAATACTAGGGAAAGGGTAACATAGGGGAATTACATACTAGAGTTAGAGTTAATATGGGGGAATATGTGAATGAGGGGGAAAATCACTAAGTTTACTTGAAACTTACTTAGTTTAGGGAGTAGATCAAAATGAAAAGAATTTTTAGACAAGAAATGTGGCTTTTCAATGAATAAAACCACCATCAAACCTCAAGTCTTCTAAGCAATTCAATTGATGAGGGGATGTTAGTAATGAGTGGGAAAAGGGATAACTGGGAAGTTAGACATGCTTCTTTGTTTTTCTTTTCTCATCTTGACCATCAAGGTTAAATCTGAAATGAATACCACTTCTACAACCCCATCTACTTACCCAGCTATTTTGCCTAGCATTTTTTGTTTCTTCTTGAAGGGTGCATTTAGGCTTGTAGACCCTTACTTGCCTTTTCTTTTCTTTGGCTTTTTCTTTTGTTTTTCTATCTACTTCTACCCTTATTTCTTCCAAGGTCCCAGATTAAGCTGTTGGGAGCCTTTTCTTCTCTACCTGAACTACTTGTCTGCCAAGATTAAACAGTTTGGACAGACTCCTTTCTCTATTCTACAACTGAAAATTTAAAGCATGACATGATCCAGTTTAGACTCTTGGATCATCCATCAAAATTTGAGTCCCCATCAAGCTATAAGCACAGATTGTATTCTTATGGAAATATGTGATCTTTGCATCATCAAAGCAGAGCATATTTGGACCTTTTCATTGCCAATCATGAAATATGAAACCTATTGGTATAGGTAGCTAACAGGTTCTTACCTTTTGTGTTCAATACCCGGCCTCCTAGCGATATAACCTATGATTTGACAACCTCCCCGGCGACGGCACCAAAATGTTTGGCACTAAGATGACTCCTTAAAATCAACTTAATCCTACCTTCATTAATCTTATCAATCTGGGATTCGTCTCTTATTTCAAGGCTATCAGCACAATCTATGCAAGAATAGATTCTTGGATTATGAAAGAGTGTAAAATGATTGTTAGAGAAAAGTTACATGAAAAATTATTCTAATTCAATCGTTGCATAGACAAATGATAACAACAAATAATTACTCCTACAATTACAATTTTGTGAAAGAACACTTGTTTTAATGCATCAACCATTTTATCTATTCTTCAACAAATCCTACGCATAAGGAAAACTAATAAATCACACGAATGCTTGAAATTCTTACTTCTCAAAGATAACTTATGGAATTCATAAACTCAAACCTTACATTTATGTAGCACAATCCAATTAGCGATTTAAGGAGATGCATAACAGAATTACAAGATACAGAATTCAATCGATTATCTACCACGAAATAAAAGGCAAGTGAATAGAAACACAACTAATTTGAATGTGGAAAAGTAACTAACTAATAATGATACATAACAGACAGTAGAACCTCCAGTGACTAGGCCCACGGTCTCCAGAATTGATGTCTTAGATAAATTCAATACGGAGGATTAGGGTAGGATCTTGTGCAAATTCATTAACTTCAAAGAGTTTTACAAAATAACCTCAAGAAAGTTCAAATTCAGATTGTTATATGCAATATACAGCGAAAATGTAATAATAAAAATATCCTCAGTCTTTTCACTTTTTGTCTTATCTATTACATTAAAAAAACTAAATATGGAGCTATCGTGAGAATCGACAGATTCTCAAGATTTCTCTTTTTACCATAAGACCCTCAAATAGTAATGATCAATTTCCTTTGACTTCATTCTTCGATCATGCTCAGGTGTCGAGCTGTAATATGCCAAAAATAAGGACATTGTTCAGCAGATAACTTTACACCTGGAGGAATAGGAACCTTCACGAGTTTACTATCATGCATATTAAACCTCTACAATATTGTTTCGACATACTTCCTCTGGTTTAACCAGAGCTTCCTTTTTGCCCGATCTCATTTAATTTCCATGCCCAAAATATAATTTGTAGAACCAAGATCCTTCATGTCGAATTTGGAGGACAATTGGGTCTTCAAATCCTGGATAATTTATTTATCATTTCGAATTAGCAACATATCATCCACATACAAGACCAAATAAATAGCACGGCCACCAATTAATTTAAAATACACAAAGTGATCCGCTTTGCTTCTGGTGAAGCCAAGTCCCCATATATATGTATCAATTTTTTGATACCAAATCCTCGATGACTGTTTCAACCCAGATAGAGACTTTTTTAACCTGCATACCAGTTCTTTCTTACCCTTCACCAGAAAGTCTTCAAGTTGCTTCATGTAAATTTCTTCTTCCAAATCCATGTGAAGAAATGATGTCTTCACATCCATATATTCTCCCTCAAGATAAAAAGTAGCAGCAAGAGATAAAAGTAATCTAATAGAAGCTAACTTGGAAACAAAAGGAAAAATATCATCAAAATAAATTCCTGGCACCTGAGAATAACCTTTCGGTACCAACCGAGATTTATATCTCTCCACCTTGCCTTCTACATTCATATTCTCTTTAAACACCCATTTGCTACCAATGGGTTCCCTTCCAGCCGAAACTCCACCAAATCCCAAGCCTCATTTTTGTCCAAATATGTCATTTCATCAACCATGGCCTCCTTCCATAGTTTTCCATCCTTTGAATCCATTGCCTCCCTGACAGTTTTGGGATCATCATCAGTAATGGATAAAGCAAAATTTGAATAGAAAGCAGATGGACTATACCTTTATGACTTCCTTCTTTCTCAAACTGATCTTCTCAACACTAGAGTTTGTGGCTCTTCCTCTTCTTATTCATGTTCTATTGTAGAGTCTGATTCTTCCTCCTTTAGCTCTATCTTCTCGTGTTCCTTTGGTAGGACTTTAGTTTTAATAGCATCTTTCATCTATCTAAACACCACCATCTCGATTGTACACAACCTTCCTTGTTTATGGGTTCCAAAGCTTATAACCTTTTAAACCATCCTTTACCCAATAAAGACGTATCTTTTAGATTTACTATCCAACTTGGTTCTTTTCTCCTTTGGAACATGTACATATGCATCACAGCCAAACACCCTTAGATGTGAAAGAGAGGGTTTCTTACTATTCCATACCTCATGTGGAGTCTTATCCTCCAATTTTGATGAAGGTGATCTATTAACTAGGTAACATACAGTCTCCATCACCTCTGCCCAAAATTCTTGTCCTAAGCCAGCACCATTGAGCATGCTTCTTGCCTTTTCCATCAACTTCTTTTTCATTCTTTCTACAACTTCGTTTTGTTGAGGTGTGTATGGAGTATTCATTTGTTATGATATACCACACTTCTTACAGAACTCTTCAAATTCCTTATTGCAAAACTCTCCAACATTATCTATCCTCAACACCTTAATTTTCTTCTCTGTCTAATTTTCCACCAAAGCCTTAAATTCTTTAAACCTATCAAAGAATTCATATTTCTTAGTGAGGAAATATATTCATGTGTTCCTTGAGAAGTCATCTATAAATAAAACATAGTACATAGACTTACCCAATGATGGAACTAACACAGTTCCAAACACATCACTGTGCACAAGCTTTAATAGTCCTTTCACCCTCTTAGCACTAGAGGGGAAACTCACCTGATTTTGCTTCCCATATACACAATGTTCATAGAAATTGAAATCTAGAGAGAAATTAGACATACCTTCTACCATACCATTACCATGCAATAATTGAAGGCCCTTCTCTCCAATATGTCCAAGCCTTTGATGCCATAGCATGGTATTTTCTCTAGAGACCACTAGGTTTTCTGCTCCACTTTTAGGAACCACAAAATTGTTGCACCCAGCAATAACAATGCCACCCAAAAGCTTGTATAGATTTCCAATCCAAACTCCCTACATCAATATCAATGCTCCTAGAACCATATTGCAGGTATATTTCTCGAATATTGTTTTTACACCTACATGATCCATCTTGCTTACAGAAATCATATTTCTGGCCAATGCAGGAAAATGGGAACATTAGGAAGTGTTCTAATCCTTCCACCTTGCAACTTCAGCTTGAATTTTCCACGTCTGATGATTCTAACCTTCCTATCATCCCCTAAGAAGATATCACCACCATCATATTTCTCGTACTCACAAAACCACTCCATATGGGGAGTGAAGTGAAAGGATGCAACTGAGTCAATCAACCATGCCTCATGATTTACATGTGTACTTGAAGAAGAAGCCAAGTACACATCCCCACCTTCATCTGAGGTGGTTTTCATCACTGCAGAAGGAGCATCATCAGTGCCCTTTCCTTTCTTAGGAGCTTTAGATCTACAATCTTTTTTGTAGTTCCTTTCTTTTCCGCATTTCTAGCACACCTTTATAGTTTTTCTTGGAAATTTAAATCTCCCTCTGGATTTAGATCTCCCACTTGAGGAATTATTTTTTTTTCTATTATAGGACCGTCCTCATACAGAAAAGGCATCTTTGTTCTGAATCTCCATATTTTTCTACCTCATCTCCTCTGACAACAAGGATGAGACAATTTCATCAAACTTCAAGGTAGTTGTATTTCTACCTATTGCAACAACCAAACTATCCCACAAATCTAGTAGAGAACAAAACAAATTGATGCACTTATCTTCGTTTGAAATTCTAATATCAACATATAACAACTAGCTTACCACAGTGTTAAAGGCATTCAGATGCTATGTCATCGAGCCTCCATCCTCCATCTTTAGGTTATAAATATTTTTCCATAGGAATAGTTTGTTCACGAGAGGCTTGGATTGGTACAAATTCCCTAACTTATCCCACAAATCCCTCATCGTAGCTTCCCCTGAGACATTCAGCAATATTGAATCTGAGAGACATAATCATATTATTCTCTTCGCCTTCTGATCTAACTTTGCCCAGTCTTTTGTCGACATTCATGTCAGTGTCATGCCTGGATCTATAGCAATCCATTGATCTCGGTACACCAACAGATCCTCCATCTTGAGCTTCCACAACTCAAAACTCTAACTATTAAATTTCTCAATCTCTATATTTCCACTACTCGCCATCTTCTTTCACCGCAAGAATCGATCCCAAAGATCTCCCACTGAACAGGGTCTACCAAAGGCCCGAGAAAAACCCCTCAGCAGCAATGGTGTCCCCTTGAAGTTGAAACGGCTCTGATACTAGATGTAGATTTTAACCCTGTATAGAAATTACCTACAAACAAATTCTTAAAATAGAAAATATACAATGGCAAGAATATAAAACATAAAACAAATATACACGGATTTTCACTTGGATCCCAAACCAGGACTACAAGATTGATTTTTCATTATGTTCCTTTCAATGTTACAATGCATATATATAGATGTCGAAGCATTCATAGACCTCAATCCATTAACCCTGGATTAGAACATAATCATAGTTCCCTTGACTAGATCTACAAAATACCATGGGTAGAAAACCATCATGCCCAAAACCATGTGCAAAACCCCCTATGTGACCCCCTTGTTGCACCCAGCGCAACAAACAAGGGGGGTTTTTTTCCCCTCCTATGACCCCCCCCCCCCGCGTGTGCGACTAGTTGTGGAAAGAATATAACACACACCCAACATATCCCTCCCTCTCTATATCTCTTTATTTCACTCTAGCACCGCTCCCCCCCCCCCCCCCCCCCCCCCCCCCACCACCCTTGCCATCTATATCTATATCTCTCTCCATCTCTCCTTCTTTATCTCTCTATCTCACCTCCCAAAACACACACTCTCTCTCTCTCCATATCTATATCTCTTCCTCCTTCCCTCCCCTTGTCTCTCTTTTCTTCCATCTCCCCCCTCCAACTATATATCTCTCTCCCTCTAACTCTCCTTATTTGTCTATTTATCTCACCCCCCAAACATACACACTCCCTCTCCATATATAACTATCTCTATCTCCCTCCCTCTTCCTCTCTCCCTCCCTCTCCTCCCCTTCTCTCTATCTCCCTTGTCTCTCTCTTCCCTCCTCCTCTCCTCTCCTCTCTCCATGACTCTCTCTCTATCTCTCCCTTGTCACTCCCCCTTTCTCTCCTCCTTTATCTCTCTATGTATTTCTTCTTCCTTCCCTCTCTCTCCCCTTCCAAATTCATTTCTCTCCCTCCTCCTCTCTCTCAATTCCTTTATCTCTTCCTTGCTCTCTCTCCCTTTCTATCCCACCTCCCTCTATCTGCCCCCCATACCTCTCTCTCTGCCCTCCAACTCTGTCATTATCTCTCTCCCTCTCTCGCCCCTCCCTCCCCGCCCCCCCTCTCTTAAATTTGGTCACATTGTATTGTATTTAAGAAAGTATCTATATTAAAAAAAATCAATTGGTTGTAAAATATTAAACCTATATTTTCTATCAATCATGTCAAAGAAAATACAGTAATGAAAAATTTAAAAGAATTATACTCCTTTGTCATTGTTAGTCACTTTGCTTGCTCTCATCACTTGGATCCTTAATTAAGATGGATCTATGTTGATTCTTAATAATATTATTTATATTATATAAATTTCACCTCTCTATATATAAAAGTATTCTCATTGTTAATTTTATTAGAACCTTGATTTAATTTCTATGGGAATATTTTTAGTAGTCATGAGGATATAGGATTTAGATATCTCGCAAAAGTAATTATAACTTTTTTGCTTCTAGATTTAATTAAAAAACGTTATAAAATTAGATTAAAATAAAGTGTTTTTACTGTGAAATAAGTTTTGGTTTTTGGACATGTGGTATTGATAAGCCATGATATTGGCCCATGGTACTGTAACAAATTTTGTTTACAAGTTAATAATATCCATGGTAAAGTGGGGGTGAATATCCATGGTTAAGAATCTTGTCATATTGTTATAAAATATTTTGATTGTGAAATAAGTTATGGTTTTTGGGCATGTGGTATTGATAAGCCATGGTATTGTAACAAAGTCTATTTACAAGTTAATAATATCCATGGTAAAGTGGGAGTGAATATCCATAGTTAATAATCTTGTCATATTGTAAGTTTATTATAAGTATTAAGCTTTTATGTGCTTATTATTAGTCCCTTGCAACGTAGGACTGTAGCAATTGATTCTCTTTTGACTACCCATTAGTTGAGCTTTGACCAATATATTCTATAATTTTTAACATATATATATACACTAACTTTATTTAAAAAATAAATTGTAATGTTATGATTGGTTCGTATTTTGAAGATCTCATTTACACCTTCACGACACGTGCCTTGGATAATCATTCTTTGAGCCACATTCTATGCCACCACCAAGGTTTTTGATTCCAGTGCGCCACGACTACTCACGTCATGTTACGCAACCAGATCACAAAATAGAATAAAAGATAGATCAACGACTTGAAAATTAGCCTCTTCAAGGGGAAAAGCTCCTTTACATCACATAAATGAACAATTCTTTGATGATACAAATGACAATACCTCCTTGGTATATATAGGAGTTTAAGGGGTCACAATATATTCAAATCCCACAACAATAAAAATAGTGGGATTCAATGGGGCACAACAATAACAATAGTGGGCTTCTATGGGGCACAGCAATAACAATAAGGGGGCTACACTAACAATAACAATAAGGGGAATACATTAGTATTATAGGGACTTAACATGCCCTTCTCCTTCAAAAAAAGTGGTGTCCTCAATGCTTGAGTGGTTTTGGATGCTTCTGTATAAAATTCTCATCCTCCATTATGGAATCTTCAATGGGTAAGTTCTTCCACTTAATGAAATACTCTGAAATTGATCGATTCCATAATTGTTGAGTTCTTGTTTCCGTGACTGCTTCAAGATCCAATATGATTGTTCCTTCTTCGTCAAGTTCTAGAAATATTGTTTGAACTGGGAGCTTGTCACTGGTAACCTTCTTTAAGCATGAAACATGGAAAACTGGGTGTACTCGGGAAGATGCATGCAATTCCAATTTGTATGTCATATTACCAATCGTTTGCAACACTTTGTAAGGACCATATTACTTGGGTGATAATTTATTATCCTTCTTAACTTGCTTGAGGGACATTTGTTTATATGAATGTAGCAATAAAAATACCCAATCGTCTACGCCAAAAAAAAAATCACTACAATGTTGATCTACCTGTTGTTTCATTCTATTATGTGTCAGGGTAAGGTTATCCTTTACGAGTTGGAGAACTTGTTGTTAATGCTTGATGTGATCTTCCACAACGTGAACCTTAGAATTTTCTCTTAAAGATGATGTGATGGATGGTGGATGATATCCATAAAGTGTCATAAACGGGGTTATTTTCGCTGCAGTATGGAAGGAAGTGTTATACCACCATTCAACCAGAGGTAACCACTTGACCCGTTGTGTTTGTTTATCAGATACATAGCAACGAAGATATTCTTCCAAACATTTGTTCACTGTCTCATTTTTCCCGTCAGATTGAGGATGATAAGATGAGCTATGAGCTAATTGAGTACCATTACAAGAAAATATTTTTGTTCTAAAATTTCTAATGAAAATAGGATCTCTATCACTTACACTAATATTTTGGTTTCCTTGTAGCTTTTGAATTGCTTCCATAAATGTAATAGAAATTGTACTGGCTTTAAAAGGATGAGATAATGCACAAAAGTGTGCATACTTGGTAAGTCTATCAACTACCACAATGATGGCACTCGTTCCTTCGGACTTCGGTAAACCTGTGATCAAATCCATTGAGACCTTCTCTTGACTTGGAATGGCTAAACGTTGTAACAAACCCAGAGTCTTAATTGTCTGAACTTTGTTCTATTGGTAAACCAAACATTGTGCCACAAACTTCTCAATATCATATTTAAGGCCATCCCAAAAAAAATCTTTCTTGACCCTCTGGTAATTTTTTAAAAATCCCGAGTGCCCTCCTAAGGGGAGGTGTGCAATTCAAAAATAATCTTTTATTTGAGTTGAGAATGCTTACATAGATATAAACAATCTTTGTACCATAATGAATCATTTTTCTAGATAAATGTATCAGATGTACTAGCATCTTGCTACAAGTTTTGAATGAGTGTCCACATTTCTTCATCATTCTTTTATTCCTCCCTTGCTTCAATCAGGTTGGATAATAGAACTGGCACATAGAAATTCTTCCACATTGTCATCCTTTCTTGAGAATGCATCTGCAACAACATTTTGCTTCCATTTTTTGTAGATGATTTCAAAGTCATAACCCAAAATCTTTGTGACCCATTTTTATTGCTCTTTTGAAGATAATATTTTTTCCAAAAAGTATTTAAGACTACCATGATTTGTTTTTACCTTGAATTGTCTTCCCATTAGGTAAGGTTGTCATTGTTTTAGTGCATGTAGTATTGTCGACATTTCCTTCTCATAAATAGGTTTGTGTAAATACTTTCCCTTGATTCGATGACTTTCAAAAGAAATGGGTCTTCATTCTTGCATTATAACAACACCAAATCCATTTCTTGAAGCTTCACATTCCACAATAAGGTTTTTGTAAAGTCCAATGTAGCTAAGACCGGTGCTTGGCACATTGCCCCTCTAAGATGTTTAAAGGCCTTAGTTCCTTTGGAGTCCAAGAAAATGCATCTCTCTTCAGTAATGTTGTTAGAGGCGTTGTTATTGTCCCATAATCCTTAACAAACTTCCGATAATACCCTATCAACCTGAGATATCCTCGAAGATGATTTAGGGTTATAGGGATTTTACATTCCTTAATGGCTTTAATTTTGTTAGGGTCTACCTTAACACCCTCATGAGATATAATATGACTCAAATACTCCACCTCCTATACTCCAAAGAAACATTTGGAGGAATTTTCATATAATTGTTTCTCCTCCTATAGTTTGAGCACATTGTCAATATGTTGAACATGATCCTTCCAAGACTTGCTATAGATTAGTATATCATCAAAAAATACTAACACAAAATTTCTAAGGGTGGGTTTGAAAACAGAATTCATCAAACCTTGAAATGTGGAAGGTGCATTAGTAAGGCCAAAAGGCATGACCAAAAATTCATAATGACCTTCATGAGTTATGAATGTTGTTTTCGAAATGTCTTAGTGTTCATTCTAATTTGATGATATCTTGAACAAAGATTCATCTTGGTGAAGTAAATTGTTCCATGTAATTCATCCAACAATTCATCAATAATAGGATTGGGAAATTTATCTTTATTATTGAGCTTGTTGAGCTCTCTATAATCCGAACACATACACCATGATCGATCATTTTTATGCACCAATACTACTGGAGTAGATAAAGAACTTTGGCTAGGTTGGATTATAACAACCTCTAACATTTCAGAACCCATACATTCAATTTCACTATTTTGGGCATAGGCATATCTATAAGGCCTGATGTTTGGAGGAACACTTCCTGAAATCAAGTGAATAGCATGATCATAATCATGAATAGGGGGGAAGCATTTGGGAGTCTCAAATACCTTGGAATGATTGTCCAAGACTTTTTTGAGATCTGGAGAAATGGATGATTTCGATGTTTGAACCTCTAGGTAGTGTAATTGTGTAATTACACCCATTGTTATTTCTTCAAAATCTTTGTCATGCCATTAGAGATTATTATCTTCCTTGGTTTTGTTGCAATACGTCTTAATTCAAATTCCTTTCCTTCCTAGAAAATTTTCAAGAAATTTCTTGAAAATTAAAAGTTATCGCCCCCAAAAATTGTAACCATCAGACTCCTAGTACAACATAAACACCACCCATTAGAATGGAAAGCATTGAACTATTCAATACATATTCCCCCGTGTTTAGCTTGATATTATGGCACTTTATGGAGCAATTTATAGTTCCTCCATTTGCAACCATCATTTGACACTCTGGTGTTGGATATAGAAAGCAATCCAATTCCTTGGCTATCTTACAATGAATAAAATTATGGGTACTACCTGAATCAATCAACAATATTCCCTTTTTCTTCTTGATATATCCTTATATCTTGGGAGTTTGAGGAGTGGTAATTCGTGTCAATGCATTACCAAATATGGTCAGATTCATTTATTTTTTCTCTCGGGTTGGTTCCTAGTGTATATGCTCATCTTTTGATGTGTCTTGTTCATTTTCTTCCTCTTTCTTCTCAGCACATTTATGACCTTTAATGTATTTGTTATCACAACTGTAACAAATCCATTTTGCTCTTTTTTCCTCTAGTTGTTGTAGTGTCAACCTTGTAGGTTGTGGAAGGCTAGGAGCAACAACACTTCCATCTTTATAGTTGTGAGTGGTAGACTTTCTTGTTGCCATAATTTTGCTTTTAACTTTTCTTGCCACCCTAAATGCCTTCTCCAATGAATTTGGTTCACAAACGCGAACCCCATGTTGGATGTTATCCTTCAAAGTCTCGATGAATACATTAATAATATGCTCCTCTAAAATATCAGTTACCCTGATATTCAATTTTTGGAAGTCCTCAATGTGCTATGCCATTGAACCCTTTTGTTTGAGATTTATCAATTGGCTAAAGAAGGTGGTGCTCTTTGTATCCTCATTATGTGCTATCATTTCCTTCGTAAAAATTGACCAAGTGACAAGTGTTTTACGAGAACAAAGCCATCTATACGATACAAATTGATTGGATTTTAAATATAAATATGCAATGCGTACTTTTTGTGTGTGTTTCACATCATGTAGATCAAAATATTGCTCCATCTGTAATATCTATGTTGCAGGATCATTTCCATAAAAATTCCTCATATCGATCTTTGGAATGTGGTGGGTCTTAAACCCAACATTGGAGTCTCTAAAATCATAATTCATATTCTTTTTTTCCTCCTCATGATTTTCAGAGATTACCTTGTCACCACTGGGAAGCCTTTCTTTTAACAACTTTGTCAAACCTTCCTTCAACCCTTCCATCTTAACATTCATCATTGCTTCCATGTCTACTTTTAAACCATCATTCAAAACTCCCATGTCCCTTTTAATACCATCTATCTTAACATTCACCATGGCTTCCAATTCATTTTTTGTTACTTTTTGCGATAACAAAATTTGTTGCACTTGGTCTCATGTTGCATTTCTTCCTCTTCATCATGTTTCATAGTAGAGATTTCTGGTTGCTTACTAATTGTATCCATATTTTTGTTTCAATACATTACGGAATCAAAAAACAATATATATGCTCCATTATTCCCTTTGAATTACTTCAAACTGATTTTTCAAACAAAAGTTATGCAAAAAAAAATTAAAAATACACACATTTTTCTTGCTTTTAGTAGCTCGATCTTAAAACTATTATATCTCTTTAATTTTGGCTCTCCAAGGTCTGAAATTCCATCATGTGGTAACCCCTTAAATATTCTTTCTAACTCTACATGTTAGGCCAAGATTGGATTCTTCAAGATAAATGTATGCTCAATCTTCCAAGATACCCTGATTATGGACTCGTTCAGTAGAGAAAACTTGAAACTTCATAGAACAAAAGTTATAGTGAAAATTCCAAGATGACATGTTTGAAGCATTGAAACCCTAGAAACCAAAGCTCTCATACCAAATGTTATGCAACCAGATCACAAAAGAGAAGAAAAGATAGACCAATGACTTAAAAATTAGCCTCTTTGGTGGGGGACCTCCTTTACATCACATAAATGAACAATTATTGGATGATACAAATGATAAGACCTCCTTGGTATATATAGGATCCTAAGGGGTCATAATATAATCAGAGCCTACATAACAATAATAATATAAGGGTACAACAATAACAATAGTAGGTTTCTATGGGGCACAACAATAACAATAAAGGGGATACACTAACAATAACAATAAGTGGGCTACACTAGTATTATAAGGACCTAACACTTAATCTTGACATCTGGTGCATTATCCAATGCGCTAACTGAAGACAGTTTTTGCAGTAATTGTAAGGTTGTTAGCGACAGTTGTAAACTATATATTGGCACATTTTTCATTCTTCATATGCCAATGAAATTTAGAACCTTTACTTTACCAATTATCTAGTTGTAGATGTAGAAGTGGGTTTGCGTTTGAATAAGAGAACTAGTTACTTGAAGCTTTTGATCATGCAAGAATGCACCTTCCTAACATTATTAAGGAGGACTAGCCTATGAGCTTGAAGAGCTCAAGAACGGTTAAATTGGTTTGGATGAATATCATGTATCGAGGCTACTCCAGTGCCATGAAACACAACTGGAAGGAATTTCAAATGCAAATTAACCACTGTGGACAGCACAGTTCTCAGAAAGTTGTTTCTATCTGTGTTTGGGAACAACATTCATCTTTTATGTGACGAGATCTAATTGGCATTGGTGTTTTCATCTCCAAAATTCACAGCCATTGTAGAGATTTTAGCAACCAAAATAAATACCCAGACAGACCACGTTCATTATTCATTCATTCGCTTAAATGGTATATAATGGAGTGTAAGATGTCCAAGGTATGCCAAAGATTATTACTATCTCATTTTATTTTATTTTTCTAAGTAGTTCCCTGAGTCCTGCATGTGATTGTACAGAAAATTGTGTTGAGGGTGTTATTAAATTGTGAAAGATGCAAATGGAAGGCCATGGGGACAATTGCGAGCATTGAAGTAAAGTATTGTTTTGATTTATTATGTGTCAGAGTTAGGTGATTGGACTTTCAAGACTGCAATAATTTATACTAAATTTTAGATCATATTTGAATCAAGAACCAAAGAACTCTAATATTAGAGTTGCAATTTGATTTGCAAAAAATCTTTAATTTAATTTCGGGAAGTCTTTTTATTGTTAGACTAACCGATCTAGATCTTCAAATAAAAAAAACAAAAAAAAAATTATTAATTTTGATATTAAAGTAAAACTAAACAAAAAAGTTTAGATTTATTAATTTAAAATGAAGCTAATATAATCGATAAAAAGTTTAGTTTTATTAAAACATTTATTTTAAAATTATATCCAATATTAAATTACTAGAATTTACATTATTGTTTTCTAAATTTAAATTATTTATTTTTTTATCCATGCAAGCTTATTATTTAGCTATCGCTTTCGGGACGTTGGGCAAGAACAAGATGAATAGGGAGAGGAGGCATATAAGTGGATGAGTAATTTGTTTGATGTAAAATATTGAATTAATATTATTTTAAAATATATATTTTTATTATTTTAAATTGCATATCTATAAAAAAAAATATATAAATTCAATAAAATGATATATTTGAATAAAAACATAAATTCAATAAAATGATATATTTGAATGAAAACATTTTGGAGATAAACTTTAAAGCTATATATAATTAAAATATTTATATTAAAGAAAATTATTAAATCTTCAATTCTATATTAATGTTAAAATTAAATATTATATATTTATTATTGTTTA
Source organism: Pinus tabuliformis (assembly GCA_031772625.1). Taxonomy (NCBI): domain Eukaryota; kingdom Viridiplantae; phylum Streptophyta; class Pinopsida; order Pinales; family Pinaceae; genus Pinus; species Pinus tabuliformis. Next base: position 637,706,748 of record CM062815.1, on the reverse strand, counting down.
GGTCGATAAAATTTAAAATTTTAATTAGCTAATAAATAATTATTATTTTTATATGTAAAAAATAATAATAAAAATATTATTAAATTTAAAAAATTATTATAATTAATTTTAATTTAATATATAGATATATATATTATTTTAAAAATTATTATCCAATTTAAAGTGTAAGGGGTGTAGTTTAATTGGCACACTCTGATATTAAGTATTATGTGGATAACAATATTGATGGTTCAAATCTCCTTACCATCTAATTAAAAAAAATGATCTGCAAAAATATTCTTGAATCAAAATAAAATAAATTAGTAAAAATCAAGATTACTATTCACTTATGTATGGACATTTTGTAAGTTGCCTTGGAGCACTTGTTTAAATTTAAATATGGTTATGGAATCATTATTTTAATTTATTTATTTTTGTAAGCTTGACAGGACCTTTTCATTCATTTTCTTCAGAAGGGCGAGTTACATCCATAATTCAAGTGGTTAGGTGGCCTCAACCTGCCCAGAGAGAAATCGAGCCTGTTGGCCACCTAACAGCATTAGAAGCCATCCAAAAGCATAAAATTGTAACACTATCTAACAAAGCCATATATCGTTGAATGTCTTGAAGCCTTCTAAAATCTAGATAACTAAAACAATTTATCATAGTTTGCAGATTCTTCATCTAGATATAACAAAATTTAAAGCAAAAATTGAGCCAAGCATACTACTAGTCATCGGATGAGTCCACTGGAGTTGGGCCCTTTGCACTTGAACCAGATAATTCAGTTTGAGGGAGACAAGGAATATGTTTCTCAATGCGGTTGAGGTGGGCATTTTGTTGTTGGATTTGAAACTAAATAAGTTGAAATTCCTTATGAATTCCCTGTAAACCAAGATCAGACTTGGATGAGCTAGCTCGAGGGTTCATCATAGCTTTTGCCACAACATTCTTCATTAACCAGTAGAGGTATACAGTCTACTTATATTGAGAGGTTTGACCCATGGAGTGGCCAGGGTCCGGCACCAAGTCTCGCCATTCTTCCATATTTATCTCTACAACGACTTATTGGTTTAATTCTTCCTCCCAGTTAGAGATTCACTGACGACCTTGCCTCGGAGTGCATGTCTAATAACACTGGGTTGAGTCACGAATAAGTCTTGAGGTGGATTTGCAGCCCCTATCCCTCGCTTGGAAAGGCTGGAGCTGACTACTGTCACAACATTTCCCTGCATTTCTACCGTGCCCTCGACATCCACTAGCTAAAGAACCTTTGCTAGAAGGACGAACCATCTTGCTACTCAAACAACCCACATAGTAATATGAAACCATGTGACAAAAAGCCCAAACCTCGAGCTTGAGGCAAATAACAAGCTTAAGGTCTCGATGTTCACACTGCCACTGTAAACCTGCTGAAATTAACCATGTGGCGAGAGGAGTTGGTTGCACCAGGGTGGCAGACCACGAAAGCCTCCTTCACATTCTGCCTCGAGCTAACCAGGAACCATGTTTTGATACCAAAGACTAGAACAAGGTTACTTTTACCTAAGAATGGAGAGCAATCGACACAAAACTTCGGCATTAAAGTGTCCCTTCGACCATTCCTTGCAGCATTTACTCTCTTCATGTGTGATGCCACATTGCCATACAATACAAATGTGCGAGGGTTCTAGCAAGGCCACCCTCCAACCCTTTCTAACCTTACATTAATCATGGCATAGATCCCCAAGGTTCCATTTTTTCAGCACACACCCAAATAGGGGAAAAACATTATTTTAATTTATAAGGTAAAATGAATCTTAATTTATAACTACTATTTATATATTATATTTTTTAATGTGATATGTATATTATGATTTCCTTTTATCTAAAAAATTGTTCGTAGTTTTATTAAAAACAAAATCAAAATATAAAAAATTGAATTTTATTATTTTTATTACTTTTTTTATTGTTAATTGAGCTAACATTTAAATGTTTACAATTATACTGGGCTCTATATTACTTTTAACTTTTTATTTATTACTTTTAACTTTTTATTATTAATGGAGGAAACATTTAAATGTTTACAATCGAGCGCTATATTACTTGTAACTTTTTATTATTAATTAAGATAACATTTGAATGTTTACAATCACACTGAGTTTTATATTAGTTTTAACTTTTTATTACTTCAATTGCATTAATATTTAAAAATGTTTACATAATTTCTTACATTGCACCTACACATTTATCCTTCTTACATTACACCTACACATCTACGCTACAGTAGGTTTTGTAGTGCCTCTTGATGAAATAAGTATGCATGGTAGAACACATCTCAATGAATTACACCTACACATCTACCCTATACTAAGTTATAAAGTATCTCTTCATGAAATAAGTATGAAATAAATATGTATAAAAGAACAACGATAATGCCTATAATTAAATTTCTAACCCATAATCCATTTTGTGATATGCAAATCATTATGTGCAAAGATTATGTCGTAGATGAAAATTTTTGGGAGGCTTTCCATTCAAAGAATATAATAAAACCAAGTTATGTATCATTTTTTTATTAATGCTTTTCGCATTACAATGTTTTCAGTTTAGGAATTTTATTTTATTTTATTTTTAAATATTTGTGTCTGAGAATTTTATTTTGTTTTATTTTTAAATATTTGTGTCGAGATGGGCATTTCCAAAATAAAAGAATTTTGTGTTTTTTTATTTGTAAATATGTGTGTTTTGTTTTGTTTTAAGATGGGTGTTTTCAAAATACAAGGTTTTTCGTCCCCCTGAGGTAGCTCAATTGGCAATGGTCATGGAAATGAAGTCTCATCGAACCAGAAGTCTTGGGTTCAAATCTTGTGCTATCCCCCTAATCAGGGTGAGAAGTTGGAAGTTGGACATGATGAAGATGTAGTCCTACCAAGCTTAAAAAAAATACAAGATTTTTTATCCATTCCAATGAAAACGTATTATCGTGACAATTCATAGAAAAAAAAATGACCCATTTCATAAAAATTTGTATGAACAAGTGTGCATCTTCGTCTTTGGAGTGTAATCAAATCCATATAAAAAGTAATTGCTATTAAATTTTCCCTCATCTCATATTAAAAATAAAATAAATAAAATTACTTCCTTATTAAAATGTTTGTTTACCCTTCTCAAAAGGGAGAGCTAAGCCATCATGGATTCCATTACTATGATACTATCTCACAATGCAACAAAGACATTCTAAATTAAGAAGATTAACATTGAATACATTTTGAGCTAGAGTTTGCCATTTTGGTTCTCAATCTTATGATCACTTGGGTTCATTCCATGGACCCTAATTCTTATTGCCTCATTAAAATCCTTGGAATTATACACTTATAATCATTAGAATCCTAATTAGTCAAACCCTTCCGCTTGAGCATTGGTTCATTCCATGGACCCTAATTCTTGTTGCCCCATTAAAATCCTTGGAATTCTACATTTATAGTCATTAGAATCCTGAATATTCAAACCCTTCCGCTTGAGCATAAGTGTTGTGATTGACTTTTGAAGCATGTCATATCATAAGAGAAGTCATTATTATACACAATAAAGAGTAAAAAAGATGAAATTGTGCATTTGAGTATTAAGGATGTTGTAACCCAACCATATAAAACAAACACAAAATAACCGTAAAAATTATATAAAACATATAAACCATATTCAAATATAATAAACAAATTCCTATACATGAAGTCAAAAATAGGTGTTTGGGCTTTGAGATCCAGGAATTTCATTATCTTTGGGATTGTTTAGGTTCTAGCCTTGCAGGGGGATGCCTTAGAACACTTTGATGGATAGCGAAAGATCCAAACTTACGATCATTTGCCTAATGCGACAAAATGGCGTGTAATAGTGTACAAGGGGTGCACACTTGGAAAGTATGGCAAGACTTCTTTTCGGGGCCAAGACAACAGAGCCAAAGGGATTTTGGAATTGGTAGATTTAGACGTATGTGGGCCCTTTTCTTCTCCATCTCTTATAAGGCACAGGTATTATCTCACCTTCATAAATGATTATTCTTGTAAAACTTGGATATTATTTATGAAGAAGAAGGATGAGGTGTTCTCCAAGTTCATGGAATATAAGGCCTTGGTAGAAAATCAAACCGAGAAGAAGATGAAAGCATTGAAGAGTGACAATGGTGGAGAATATGTCTCCAATGCCTTCAAGGATATGCGTGAAGGAGGGCATTAGGAGAGATTCTATAGCACCAGATAACCCTTAGCAAAATGGGGTGGCTAAGAGGAAGAACTGCAACATAGTTGGAGCGGCTAAGGTCATGTTGCATGATCGGGGGCTGTCTATGTTCTTGTGGGCAGAGGCATGCAACACTACAGTGTTTTTGCAGAACAGGAGTCCACACAGGGTGCTTAGATGAGTTACACTAGAGGAGGCTTTCACAGGCAAGAAGCCTGATGTTTTGCACTTCCACATCTTTGGCACAAAAGTTTATTGCCAAGTGTCCAAAGATAACAAGAAGAAATTGGAGCCCACAGTTGAAAAGAGGAATTTTCTTAGGATATAGTGAGACAGCTCAGGCATGCAAGGTGTACCTACCAAGATTGAAGACAATTATGAGGCGAGATGTGAGGGTCCAGGAGGATAGGGCTTTGAGGGACTCCTTGGAGCGAGAGCGGGTTGGAATATTTGAGGAGTTACTTGCTCCTAAGCAGGAGTCATAGCCAAGATCATAGATTGAGTCCTAGCCTAGTGGAAAGAGGGTCGCACAGCAGGATGATGAGGAAGAGAGACCAGGACAAGAGCAGGCAACTAGTTAGTCAGAGACTCCCAGTACAGGAAGGATGAGAACCAAGTGGGTTGACATGTTGATTCAAGAGGCTCAAGTGCATGTTGAGGCTCCTAGCACCATGTTCAGGCAGAGCAAGTAGCCATAGATGTACACTGGGCATATGGCATTGACGACAAAGTTGTTGGACACAAAGCCTTCTTGTTATGAGAAGGCGGCCTCTCAGCAAGTTTGGCAAGATGCAATGGTGGAGAAATATTCCTCCATCATGAAGAACAATGTCTGGGAGATTGTGCCACGACTAGAGGGCAAATTAGTAGTAAGCTGGCTTTGGGTGTACAAGGTGAAGCATGGAGCAGATGGGAGTGTGGATAAGTACAAGACCAGGTTTGTGGCCAAGGGATTTTCACAGGTTGAGGGCATAGACTATGATGAGACATTTGCCCCAGTAGCATGGTATTCATCCATCAGGGAAATTTTGGCACTTGTTGCACAGATGGGGTGGAAGATCCACCAGATGGACGTGAAGACAACATTCCTTAACATATTGGTTGAGGAGGAGATTTACATGGAGCAACCAGAGGGGTTTAAGCAATTCAGCAAAGACATGCATGTGTGCACGCTGAAGAGAACACTTTATGAGCTCAAGCATGGTCCACTCATATTGACAGCTACCTTTGAGGATTGGGCTTCACTAAGAGTGAGGTGGATCCCAACCTGTACTACATCATGGTTGGAGGGCTTCCACCCATTCTAGTGCTTTATGTTGACGACCTTATATTGACAAGAGCAAATAGCTTGATTCAGGATTGCAAGGCAAACCTTGCAAGGGAATTTGAGATGAAGGATATAGGGCTTATGCACTATTTCCTTGGATTAGAGGTTTGGCAAGGTGATGGTGAGATCTTCTTACAACAGGGAAAGTACACGCAGGAAATTCTCAGGGGGTTTGATATGTAGAATTGCAGGCCCATGGCCACGACTCTAGTCACAAACTAGAGGAAGGTGGATGTCAGTAGAGCAAAGCGAGTAGATGCTACAATATACAGGTAGCTCATCGGGTCGTTGATGTATTTGGTCAACACACAGCCTGATATTTGTTTTGCGGTAAACCAGCTAAGTCAGTTCATGATGGAACTGACCAGAGTTCACTGGGTTACTACGAAGCATGTTTTGAGGTATCTTAGAGGCACAACAGATTATGGATTATGGTACAAATAGGTTGATGGGGTGAGGCTTGAGGGCTTCACTTATGCAAACTGAGCAGGGAGCTCCACAAGTCAGAAGAGTACTTCAGGTGGCATCTTTAGCATTGGGTCAGCAGTTGTTTGTGGTTACAGTAAGAAGCAGAGATCAGTTGCACTTACTTCAGCAGAGGTTGAGTACATGGTTTCCAATTTGGCATCATGCAAGGCTATATGGACGAGGAAGATGCTTGTGGGGCTTTTCAGACAGGGGATGGAGCCTATTGTGATACATTGTGATAATCATAGTTGCATTAAGCTCTCTGAGAATGAAGTGCTTCATGATCACTCTAGGCATATCAAGATCAAGTATCATCATATCAAAGATTGTGTGCAAAAAGGGATAGTAAAGCTATCGTACATTCCAACAAAGGAGCATACAGTAGATATCTTAACCAAAGCATTGGTAAGAAGCAATTTTGTCTATTTTAGAGACAAGTTGGGAGTTGTACAAAATCCCTTCCTCGCTAAGAGCGAGCGCTGAAAATTATAGCGTGGAAGGTCTTCTCTGGCTCGTGCCTTAGCCAGAAAGACCACAAGTTATCCTTCTCTTAGCATGATGTGAATCATGAGTTATACTTCAATTCATGCATGGTGTTGGAGGATCAGTTACGCGGACCCTTCTTCAATTTAACTGCAGGATAGGGTGGTAGTTCGAGTTCAAATAGAACAAGTTGGGACTTCAATTATTGATTGAAGGAAGGATGAGTTATGCCTCCAGTGATGATTGGAGAGAGAACCAGTTCGACTTAGTTAACCTGTCAATCACCACTCAAGTTCTAAATTTTTACTTTCCTAATTTAGCATGGGTTGTATCTATAAAAGAAGGACGAAGGCACATGGATTATTCATTATTGTGTGCATAGGTTTTTGTGAGATCTCTTTGCCTGTGATGTTAGTAGCTTTGAGGAGCAAGTGCACATAGATTGAGGAGAATTTCTCTACAAAATAGGAGACCAAGAACACATGAAAATAGGAGCATAATGTGCTACAAACTAGGAGATTTTGTGCACAAGGAAATAGGCCTAGTACGCAAGGACATAGGACCAGGGAGTGCACAAGGATTTAGGAGTTGGGATCAAGGGTTGGCAGGGCAAGTCTAGGCTAGATCAACGGGAGAACAAGTGTGTTCTCAAAGGGACAGATTGCTTTGTAATTGATTCAATTGCTCAAGATCAATAAAATACCACATCAAGGAGGTAGGTTTCTCCCTATTGGGTTTCCTAAGAGAAAATAAGTGTATCAATTTGCGTGATGTGTTTTTATCTGTGTTTTTATTCCATTGCTTATAAGTTGTTAATAAATTATGTATCTTGGTGAATGTGAATTTGGTTTTAGTTTTCAGTTGCCTAGTTTTCAATAATTCACTAAGTAGTTGAGAAATTTCATGGAAAATTAACAAAGAATACCAATCGATCATGAAGAATGATGTATGAGAGATTGTGCCTAGACCAAAGGGGAAATGTATGGTGACCTCCAAATGGGTATACAAGATCAAGCCTGCAGTGGATGGCAATATTGACAAATACAAGGCAAGATTTGTGGCTAGAGGATTATCCCATAAAGAGGAAGAGGATTACAATGAGGCTTTTGTTTTGATTACCAAGTACACTACCATTAGATCTATTATTTCCATTGTTTATTCTATGGGTTGGAATTCACATCAAATGGTTGTAAACACTATTTTTCTTAATGGTGTTATTGAGGAAGAAGTATTCATAGAGCAACCTCAAGTTTTTGAGGTCCATGGAAGAGAGTTTCACGTTTGCAAATTGAAGATAGCCTTGTATGGACTCAAGTAAGCACCGAGAGCCCGGTATAGACAAATTGACAGTTATCTGACAATACTTGGTTTCTCCAAAAGTGATGTTAATCCAAACATGTATTTCAAGGTCAAGAAGAATGAACCTGTGATTTTATTGTTATATGTTGATGACTTATTTTTTACATTTGTGGAACATCTCATTATTAGAAGTAAGAGGGAGTCGGCCTCTAAATTTGATATGAAGGATCTTAGATTGATGCACTACTATTTGGGGCTAGAAGTATGGCAAAAGCCTAGCTAAATTTTTATTGGTCAATGAAAATATATTATCAAGATCCTGCAGAAAATTGGAATGATGAAGTGTAAATTGATGGCAAGTCCCATGGTGACAAATCTGAGAAAGTTGAGAGACTTTGAGTCAAATTTGATAGATCCATCCATGTATCGAAAGTTAATTAGCTCGTTGATGTATTTGGTTAATACTGAGCCAGGAATTCGCTTCATAGTGAACACTTTGAGCCAGTGCCAGGTCGAATCAAGACGTGATCATTGGATTGCAGCAAAGCATATATTGATATATTTGTGTGTACGATTGACTATGATTTGAGATATGTCTCAAATGATGATATACAGCTACAAGGATATATCGATGTAGATTGGGCAGGGAGTGTTGAAGACAAAAAGAGTACCTTTGGAGGTTGCTTCAGTTTGGGCTCCACTATGATTTCATGGATGAACAAGAAGCAAACATTTGTCGCACTCAATACTATCAAGGAAGAATATATTGCAACCAAATTGGCGAGTTGTGAAGCAATGTAGCTTCGGAAGTTGCTCGCGAAACTATTTGATCATGTTCTAAAACTGACCATGATATATTATGATAATCAAAGTTGTGTGAAGCTAATAGATAATTCGGTTTTCCATGACATGTCGAAGCACATCCAGATCAAGTACCACTTCATTTGTGACATAGTGCGAAAGGGAGCAATGAAGCTCCAGTATGTCTCCATTGATAAGCAAATTGTTGATATTCTTACAAAGCCTCTATCTTCAAGGACAAGATTGGACTTGTTGAGAATGCCTCTCTCATTAAGAGGGAGTGCTGATGAGATAGCATCATGGACTAACGTTCTCCTTGGGTCAAGCATATTGACTTGAATTAGGGAGAATGGTCTGCCAAATGACTTGTTGACCTGAATGAGGAAGAAAGGTCATAGAGCATCATGTTCATTTGGCATCGAGCCCAAGATTGTGTGGCTAGAATTTGGCCTTTAGCGATTCACCATATATCATTGACCTGAATGATGGTGAACCAAGACTAGTTGGGATGCCATGTGTCAAATACCAACCCAGATTGTGGTGACTAGTTGTATGTTAAATGATATCCCATGTGTTTGAAGTACTGACCCAAATTATGGTGAGCACACACCATAGGTCTAAATTACTGACCCAGATGATGGTGATTAGTTGATGTAGTTAATTTACCATGTGTTTGAAGCACTCACCTGAATTATGGTGAAGATATATCATAGGTATGAAGTACTGACCAGAATTATGGTAAATGGTTGATGCTATTGGGTTACCATGTGTCACAATTGTGACCCAATTATGGTGATGATTTGTTATAATCGTTTCTTAGAGAAATTTGTTCACATGAAGAACATTTGTCTGGTCATTATGAGTACCTCCCTAGCTCAGAGAATGTTGAATTTTGTAGTTATGGTCGGTCTCCATAATTTATATTTTAGCCTTTGTAATGTATAAATAATTTGTAAGACATGTTCTTCATGTCATTTTGATTATTTAGCCCTTGAAAGAATTTATATAAGACATGTTCTTCATGTCGGATTTAAAAGAGAAAATTTCGAAATTTGAAATTTGAATTTTTGGCTCCAAACTTGTCAAATCGGCCCTCCCTCAAGTCAAGTCGCCCTAGTGAAGAGACACACCCATTCTGGACAGGCAGATCACTATATAAAGGCATTCAACCTCCTCCATAAAGGCACCATTCGACCTCACACAAGAAAGACAGTTTCTAGGCATCTAAGTGAAGTACAAGAAGGATAAAAAGAAGGACGAAGATCATCTTTCTCTCTCTCTAACTCACATCTCTCTCTCCTAGCTCACACGTGTGTTTCTGGACATTTTTTGGGCAGTCGTTTATGGACAGGTCGAAATTCTAGGCAATTTTTGGGTAACATATTCTAGGCATGCCGAAATTCTAGGCAAATTTGAGAGGGTCGAAGTTTGAAGGGAAAAACTTTGACTCGACTTGACTTGACTAGAGGGTTGCTTGACCAGGTTTGACCATAGCTTTTTGGATGTCATAGTTGACTAGCTGCACTAGATGCATCTCTTGTTGAACTAAAGAATTTCGCTAAGAAAAAGGTTGTTGGGTTTTCCCCCCAAGTGGGTTTTCACAAGTCAAACCTTTTGTTCACTTTGTGCATTGTTGTCTCTATTGTCCTTATGGTTTTTATGGTTGAATTTTTGAAGTGTAATTGCTTGATGATAAACTAAAAATGTTAAAAGAAGATCTATATCATTTGAAATAATTCTTAGTATTTCAGAAATCGGTGCTTGTATCTATTGCACTTGAAAACTCAACTGGACATACACAAAATGCAGGATTTTGAAATCATTGGCAAGTTTGCAAGTAAAAGGATGTCCATGGTCATTCTTTGAAATGGACCAAGTCAAATTTCTCCCCTCTTCTAGGTTATTTTCCCTATTGTCTGATTTTAGCTAAGGGGTGGATGGGTTGGATTACAAACTTGACAAAGGATGCTTGAAATATCATGCATGACCAATGGTCTTGGGGCTCGCAAGTCCTATTTGCAAGGAAATCGACTATTAACTTTGATGCTTGCTTGGAAAAAATTGTTATTGTTCCAATTTGAGTTTGACCACTAGTTTTACCATTGGTTTTATAGTCTAAGGACGTCTTCAAGGAAATTGGTAACTCTCTACGTTCATTTTACAAAGTTGACCTTCCTTTTCAACAAACCGGATACATGTACATGGCTCAAATTTTGGTAGGATTAAAATTATTCTTGGGCTTTCCAAACTCGATATCTATCAACTCAAGGAAATTGGTTCATCAACAAAGCCTGGACTACGAAGGCATTTTGCATAAATGCAAATGTTGTCATGCTCATAGTAATTTGAGCAACGAATGCCCCCTGGTAAAATCAAAGAAGAAGCAGATTCACAAGGATCCTTTATACTCGATTTCTCCTCCCCGTCCCTTGCGAATTTTGCAATCATGAGTCCCCTCTCTTTTAATCTCCCTAACAGCGAAACACATTTCTCCTTCAATAGTTGCCACAAAGGTATTTCCCTTAGAAAAGCATACACATGCATCAGTTACTCATCAAAAAGATGCACCCTCAAGGGGGTTTACCCCTCCAGGTATGCAAAATATTCCCTTGTCACCTTCCTTTGCTTAATTCATCAACTCCCTCTTTCTCAGTTGCTCTAGTTTCTTCCACTTCCTCCCCATCCCCAATTACTTGTAAGGACTATTTATCCTTCCTCTCGAGTCTCTCCCTCCATATCTCCTCTCCACTCCTCTCCTGTAGTCCTCCCTTACCCATTATGCCCACCACCTTCCCTATTGCAAATTTCACCCTCCTCCCTTGCTCGATAGTCAAAATTGTCCCTCCATCCTCTCCCCCTCATTACAACCTTCATTCCCATTCAAAATCCCTACAACACCTGGACAAGGAACCTCTTGCAGACTTTCAACCGGAATCAAGTATTAAGCTCTATTTCATGGACATTGGGGATCAGAAACCACCTAGCTAATGAAGAAAATTTTTCCTCTCCCTAGCTCAACGTCAAGCAAACTTTGAAATCTGTTCAACAAAACAAAAGCTCCTCTCCACTCCTCTCCTTCAGTTCTCCCTTACCCACTATGCCCACCACCTTCCCTATTGCAAATGTCACCCTCCTCCCTTTGCCCAACAGTGAAAATTGTCCCTCCATCCTCTCCCCCTCATTACAACCTTTGTTCCCACTCAAAATCCATACAACACCTAGACAAGGAACCTCTGGCAGACTTTCAACTGGAATCAGGTATTGAGCTCTATTGCGTGGACACTGGGGACCAAAACCCACCCAGCTGATGAAGAAAATTCTTCCTCCCCCTAACTCAACATCAAGCAAACTTTGAAATTTGTTCAACAAAACAAAAGCTTATCCTCGAGGCCCTTAGAGCACTAGCCCCACATATGGCCCTCAAATGATTTTGATATCCTTAAACTATGGGGTTTGACCAATGCCTCAAAAAAAATGGCGATAAAAAGAGTGATAACAGTGCACAATCCGCATGTCATATTTCTTCAAGAAAGAATGATAGAGGGCGAAAAGACAAAACCTCTATTATAAAATTTCCTCCCCCACTAGGACTTTGTATCATTAGATGTATTTTGTGTTCAAGAGGGCTTATATCGGGCTAGAATATTCTTTGTATGTGACTAAAGTCAGAGTAGTACATACACTCAAGGCTAGCTCTATACCCTTTTCAAGTGATCTAGATATGTCCTTCATCTACTACAATATCTATGGTCCATTCACCAATAGAAAAAAACTATTGGGAAAACTTCTTCAACTTACACCCAGTTGCTCCTCAAAATACTATTGTGGGTGGAGACCTAAATTTTACCTTAGGGGAATCTAAAATCTCAATCCCCTCAACCACCTATAAACCCCTCTCGAACTTTCTTGTAGAACATATGGACAATACATGCCTCATTGACATCATCCCTCCAAAAATTCAGCATATTTCGATAAATAATCATGTTGGGATAGCAGATGTCTCAAAATGGTTGGATTGTTTCTTGATTTCTAAAATTTGCTCGACTTCAGCCTCTGCATGTACTAGTGGGTCACTATAGGTGGTGTTCTGATTATGTTCCCATTCTCCTTGGATTTAATTCCTCCCCCCCAAAGCCACCTTGTCCCTTTATTTAAATCACCATTGGTTTGAAGGTTCCTCCCTTCGCGATGTTATCAAGCAAGCATGGTGTCCCTTCTCCCTTGCCTCTATGGAATCCCCATCGATTCATTTCCAAAGGAACTTAAAATTGCCTAAAGCGGTTATCACATAGTTGGAAAAACAAAACAAAAAAACGCTAGAGATTCATAAGGTCTGGCTAACAACAAAGAAAAACTAAAAGATACCCTAGAGTAGAGCATTTTTAAAAATGGGCTAGCATACCATCAATAATATATCAGAGACCTTGAAGAAAACAGAAGGAAAATCATGTTAGATAAAGAAAAGGGGTTGTGAATGAAAACTAGAACCCTCTAGCTTCAAGTTGGGGATGAAAACACAAAATATTGTCACTGGATGGCAAATCATCATAAAACTATAAACACCATTTGGGATATAAAAGGTTAAGATGGAGCATTGGTCTCCTCCTTTCATGACATTTTCCAAGAGGGTTGCAAATACTTCAAAGATATTTTCATCAGGAAAACATAGCAATGATAGACCAAATTTTAAAGGTGGAAAGACTCTTCCCTAGGTTTGCAAATCAAGATGAAAATGACAACCTTGTAGCAAAGATTACAAACCCTGAGCTTGAATGGGTGCTTCATAGTTTTCAAAAAGGAAAGAGCCTCGGGTTGGATAGTCTCACCATTGAATTCTATCTAGAACATGTTGATTTCCTAGGAGATGATTTGTTAAGGGTTGTCGAGTTTTGTTGAACATTTGGGCAAACCCTAGCACCATCCAACACTACCTTCATTGCCCTAATCCCAAAAGGTGACCATTCAGACCCTTGAGATCTCTTCTGATCCATTTCCTTATGTAACACCATATATAAAATCATCTCCAAAATCATTGCAAATCAACTGAAAGATATTCTTTTGGAACGCATCTTCCCTAAGCAATTCGGATTCCTGGCAAGAAGACAAATTCATGAAGGGATCGGTCTCACCCAATAAGGCCTCCACTCAATCCACACAAAGAACCAAAAAGTTTGTCATGTACAAAGTGGATCTCTCTCAAGCCTTTGACAGGGTTAGTTGGATTTATATCAGACCTCTCTTTATTCCCTTGGGATTTTGTCACTACGTCCTTAAGTTTTAAACTGCATTAGCACCTCCTCTCTTGCTCTTCTAATCAATGGAGTTGCATATCCCTTCTTTAATGTGGTGTGACGACTCTCCCAAGAATGTCCTTTATTCCCCCCCCCCCCTTCATGTTGGTTGCTAAGGGTCTTAGCAGACTCATTGTGGATGCCAAAAATAGGGCATGTTTCAAGATATTTTCATCGATGGTAGCTTGGTTCATCTTCAGTAGCTAGAGCTTCTCCTAGACACTTTTAAAAAGGCCACTAGAACGCTTATAAATCTATTTAAGTCCTCTCTCTACTACTAGGGCATGAAGGTTGAAGAGAAACATCAGATTGGGACATTTTTTTCCTGCTCAAGCGATGGAGATCAATCAAGGTCTAAAATACCTATGCTTTATTCTAAATCCAGCTATCAAACAACTAAGCAAAAGAAAATTGGCATTGGTGATAAATACTTGGCAATAATTAAGAGGGGGGCTAAATTAGTAATTGTGTCTATTCAATTAATCAATTCAAATTAATTTCCTTTTTCAAGTATTCTCTTTTGTAGCAAATGGCTTATGTATATGTTCAGCATTTAATTGTTTCTTTTGCAATTACCAAAGAGAGATTTGCATATATAAACAAAATTCAAAAGCATTCACACAGGCGACACATTCAACATGCAACACATAAAGACACCAGATATAAGTGGAAAACCCATATGGGGAGAAAACCGTGAATTTTTTGTTGAAGTGTTGTGAAGGCAAGTTCCTACTCTCTTATTACATCAGATTTTTTGTAGAGTCTAACCTAAAGGAGGTTGTTACCTCAACTTCTTCTACAAGCTTCAACTTGCAAGGAAACCCCTACTCCCATAATTTTTATGCAGGCTACAACCCACGGGAGGCTCCTACCTCAACAAGCTCCAACCTGTTCTTTTTCAAGCTACAACTTGAAGAGAGACTGCAATCCCTTAATCAAATTACAAATCAAATTTGTTGGTTACTTGGTCTTTGTTTCTATTCTAAATTTAATTTATGCCCTCTTTTCTGTTGCTTATTCTCTCATCTTCTCTTCCTTAAATATGCTCCTCTTCTCTTCTTACCAAGGTGTTCATGAACTCTCTCATACAAAATGTTCAATTCTCTAAAACTTAATTATCATTCAATAATGCATCTTTTAAAGGCATGGCTCCCTGTCCATTTGCATTATATGCAGAAATTTGAAATGAGGAGTTGTCTCTTAGTATTCCAAGACTATTTGCATCTCACCTCTTCTTTTTCAACTGAGTCTCAAATTAAGACAAATTTGTTTTGTATTGTTTGCATGTCTGAAGAATCATGCTCAAGCATTAACTATGGCATAAGAGAAGGCTCGAATGGACAAATATTTTATAACGCAGGCTGATTAAACATAGAGTGTGTTATTGTCTAGGGTAATGCAGTCTACATAGTAGATGACATGTGTCATAACTTGGTTCCTAAGAGCAACAGGCGTGTTACAGTTATGAAAAGGCCGAAAATATAAATGATTTTGTACAACTGATTTTGTTTAATAAAAGTAATATGTTCTTCAGACTCTGTTCTTTGGCTCTTATGTGCCATATCTTCATTTTGTTTAATGGATAAACATCAATGTAATCATCAATTGGAAAGCATCAAAGCCTTGCACATCACATCACTTTAATCAGCCCTTGCACATGAAGCAATAAACAATAGCAATCAACCTTGCAACATCAAGCAATCTAGAACTCGTCAACATGACTCATGACCACGATCATTTGACATCAATGCCAACATTGCCAACAATTGGTTACTTGAAAAGATAGAAAAACAAATTTGTGTCTAGTGCAACAAGCGGTTTTCTAGGGTTGGAAAATTAGTTCTCTATAAAACAATCATAGAAGCAATTTCGACCTACTGACCCTCTTTCGCATGGATTTCTAATGGGATCCTTCATAAAATTCAACAATTATCTTCATAGTTTCAATGGCCAAGGCAGGAAGGCAAAAGATTGTTTTCTCTCACAGCCTAGCACAAAATTGTTATGGCAAAAGCATTAGGGTAGTTGGGGTCTTAAAAATCTCCAATGGTTTTCAAAAGCACTTGCAGCTAAAGGTGTCTGGAAACTTAATCAAGGGACCATCCTATGGGCTCAAGTCACTAATCAAAATATAAGCCTTATTCCAATATTAGACCGGATCGGATCTCCTCAAAAACTAGTCAACCATGGATCTATTATCTAGAAGGCAATCATAAAATCTTCCCCCCTTACTAGCCAATATCTCAGGTGGAAAGTTGGAAATGAATCCCAAATTCAAATTGGTTTGAATCCATGGATTGGGTGTCAATAAGGCCAACTTCTTCCTCTGCCTTGTTGGAATATGTAACTAGATTCGGTCTTCATGATGACATGTAATCATGATTTTATGTATATGTTGTAAAAAGAAATATAAATTTATTATTGTTATTCTTGAGGCAAGGGTTTCATGCTCAAGGTATTGAAAAGTGTAACTAGGTTCGATCTTCATAATGACAAGTGTAATTGTGACTTTTATGTAATTGAGGTAAAGAAGAAAAATAAAATGATTGTATGCTTGCCTCGTGGGTTTCATGAGCAAGAGATTTTATTTTTAGTTAAGGCTCCCATTGAGAGCCCTTAGGGATATTGTCATCTAGTCATAAAAAGTCTAAAGAGTCATTGTCATGTAATCAAGACATGTTGCACATTGTAAAGAGTCATATTTGTCTTTGTAAGTAAACCTCCAAGACCTTGTCACTAGCCCTCGCTCAAGTCGACCTACAATGGAAGGATTATTCTAGAAAGGAGAAGTTAGCCTACTCCAGAGATCATGTTGGCCTCAAGGACATGGACAAACAAGTATATGTAGCAGTGCTCGGCCTCATTTGAACGCAAGCAATTCGGTGAAGCAAGTCTCCAACCACAAGTGCGCAAATCATCCTAGAAAGAACCTTGAAGAAAGCGAAGAAGGAAGGAAAGACAGTGAAGGTGAAGGGGTCATCATTGAGGACTGTCTTAGGGCTAAGTCTACCCTCACACATTCGAGAATTACAGATCCAAAGTAGACAAGGATAGATCGAAGGTTGCAGTCACACAAAGGTGACCTTGTTTGGGTGAAAAACTTCGTTGAAGGAAGTAGAGTAAGAGAGGAAAGAATCTCCTTCAAGGAGGAGACTATTCAAGAGGCAAATCTGATCTAAAGTTTCAGTTGTAGGGTTATAGACCTACAAGAAGAGGCCGAGAATCTGAAGGAAGCCGAGAAGAGGAAGAGGAAGAGCAGTGTTAAAGAGGAAGCTAGTGACTTGGTCTTGGGAGGACTCCAATGTCAAGGATCTTTGTCATGGTCATGGTATTTGTCAATTGAAGGTTCTATAAGAAGAATTTCGTTTGGGTTTTCCTCTCAAAGAGTAAGAGGTTTTGGCCCTAGTTGACCAGCCTATATATTGTGTCTCTTGTCTCTTTATTGTTCATGATTTGGTAATTCTCTTGATGAAAGGAACACAATAATAACTCAAGAAGAGAAGATCGTAATGAAGAAGAAAAAGGACTATCACAAACAATTATCACAAGTAGAAAATTCACCTAACTGTTGATGCCCTAGATTTCTCAACATGGTATCGAAGCTAAGGTGCTAAAATCAAGGAAGGGCATCTAATCAAGGAGACACACAAGGATCGAGCTTCAAGAAAGGGATAAAATCGAGACAAATCATACCAAACCGAAAGTCCAAGATGTACATCATACTGAAACCCTAGATCGAAGAAATCTACTTCAGCGAGACTTTTGGAATCATCATCAAGGAGGAAGCAATTATGAGATCATCATGTATCCATCATCTAAGAAGTGGAAGTTGTTCCAAAGACTAAGGAAGGTTAGATCAAAGAACATTGTCACCATCTTCAAAAGGATTTTTGAAGCAAGCTCTCCATCAAAGTGATCTCTCTCTCAAAAGGGATCAAGGATTGCTCTTGTAGAAAAGAATCTATCAAGAAGTAGTATTCTATTATCTATATCTCTATCAAGATTAAGGAGGAAGCAAGTGGAGAAAACAGCATCTACTCAAGTAAGTATATGACTTCATATGCATCTATCAAGATGTCTTTTTGCAAGGAGAGCAACAAATTAGTTGGGGCTTAAAAAAATTTGCATGGAAGAAAAGAACTAATCTAAACCTTATTGAGAATGAAGTCATGGATCACATCAAGGGGTCAATAACCCAACCTCCCAAAGAAGATGCTCAAGCACTTGCTAAATACATGAAAGGAGAAGTGAGGGCCCAAAGGGTTCTCATAGAATCCATCAAAGACTCTGTCATCACATATATATCAAAATTAGACACTTCAAAAGATATATATGACAAATTGGTAGAGTTGTTTTCCGTAAGTACTGCAAGAGAAGTCATCTCTCTAAGGCAAGAACTCTACAAATTAAATATCTCAAAGGAAGAGGGAATAGACTCATATTTCATGAGGATTTCAGAAATAAGAGATCAACTCGAAGATCTAGGTAAAATAAAGTCAAACAAAGAAATGACCATTGTAGTATTAAATGCACTACCAGAGGAATGGGGCAACTTCACTTCAAGTATTTATGGGAAGAAAGAAGCCACCCCTTTCCAGGATATATGGTCATTGTGCAAGAACGAAGAAACCAAACTAAAGGCAAAAACTAACGTAGGATCAAATGAGCAAAATCAAGCATACGCTGCTATGACAAAAAGAAAGGGAAACTCTAGTAACTTTGGTCCTCGAAAGAAAAAGAAGAACATGGCTAAGGTGCAGTGCTATGGATGTCAAGAATATGGGAACTATAGAGGAGATTGTCCTAAACTTAAAAGGGACAATAACAAGAGAAACAAGGAAGAAGCCCATATTACCGAAGAAGTGGAAGAACCTAAGACAAATAAGCCTAAGAAGGAGGAAGTGAGAGATCTCTATTATGACTGAGATAATCTCCTTCACTAAAAGTAATATTCTATTGTGTCAAGCACTGTAAATAAAATAGGATGCATCATATTAGAGAATGGCATCATGGTAGAAGCATTAGAAGAGCTCGTGACATAGGCAACATGAAGGATGTCTGGAACAAAATCTATGGCAACTATGTAGGATATAGCTCTTGGAAACCTCATTGAAAGCTCAAATGATACTTATGGAAAAAGGAAGAAGTCATCTAGGGCAGACTCATCATACATCAGTCTAAAGGTAACATCTGCAGGATAGGATATGCAAGATCCTCAAGATTCTTTGATGGAATCTTCATTGTAAGGTTCATTGATCATGAGGGGAAGCAAGTGTTTCATCAAGAATTCCAAACTTGTGGAATTCAAGGGATGATGATATGATGACATAACCACGAAGCAGATCAAGGGGATGAAGCTCCTTCATTCAAAGGAAGTTGTTGTAGGAAGTTTGGATGACCCAAAGGAAAGAAGAGGTATGTATGCTCACATTTGACATTATGGAAATCATGTCATATGGTTGCAGGCAACATGGATCACTACACTATCTTGAGAGGAATGATCAAAGAAAACTAGAAAGAACAATTTTTGCATCATTTCCAAGAATGAACCTGTGTGGTTGCTCAATATAGACTTCTTCTTCTAAGTCTCCATTAAGAAAGGCAGATTTTACATCCATTTGGTATACTTTGAATTTCTGAAAACTAGAAAGAGCAAGGAACATTCTTATAGCTTCAAGTCTAGCAACAGGGGCAAAAATTTCTTCAAAATTTGTACCTTCTTGTTGAGCATATTCTTTACAAACAAGTCTAGCCTTGTTTCTAATAACTTCTCCATTTTCATTCAGCTTGTTTTTGAATATCCATTTAGTTCTTATGATATTCTTATCATGAGATCTAGGAACTAATTCCCAAGTATTATTCTTTTCAATTTTCTCAAGTTCTTCATTCATGGCTTTGACCCAACATTCATATTTGCATGCTTCATTTACATTTTGAGGTTCGGTGGAGGATAACAATGCTAGATAGCTTGAAGCTTCTGTAATAGTTCTTCTTGTCTGCACACCTGCCTCTTTCTGTCCCAAAATTTGAGTCTTTGGATGATTTTTCTGAACATACCTGGACGGAGTCTTTTCTTCTACCGTTATCTCTTCTTCTGGTGCTTCATTGGTTTCTTCTTCAGAATTAGTCTAATTTGATGTGGAAGGATAATCCTCATCTTTTTCATAATCTTCGGTTTTTATTTGCTTTGGATTTTTGCATGCTTCATCAACCACAACATCAATACTTTCAATAATTTTCCCAAGTCTTTTATTATAACATTTATATCCTTTACTTCGGGAAGAGTAACCAAGGAGAATACCTTCATCTGCTCTGGGTTCAAACTTACCAAGTTTTTCATCAGTCCTTTTGATGTAACATTTGCTTCCAAAAACTTTGAAGTATTTTACAGTAGGAGTCTTACCATACCAAAGTTCATGTGGAGTTTGAGTGTTGTTTACCCGAACATTTGCTTGGTTGAGAATAGTGATGGCAGCGAATGCAGCTTCACCCCAGAAGGTTGCAGGAGTTCCAAACTCATCTAGCATAGCACGAGCCATTTGTTGAACAGTTCTGTTCATCCTTTCTACCACTCCATTTTGCTGAGGAGTCCTTGCAGTGGAGAATTGCCTTTTTATTCCATGTTCTTCACAAAAGTCAAAGAATTCATCTGAGGTAAATTCCCCTCCTCGATCAGATCTGAGACATTTGATTTTGCAATCTGATTCATTCTCAACCAAAGCTTTGAAGGCTTTAAACTTTTCAAATGCTTCATCTTTATGCTTTAGAAGTCCTATCCAACACATTCTGGAAAAATCATCAAAGAACAATATAAAGTATTCTTCTCCACGAGGTGACTTTTTCCTTGATGGTCCACATAAATCAGTATGAACAAGCTCAAGAAGCTTACTAGCTGATCCTTCCTTTTCAGGGAAATGCGACCTGGTTTGTTTACCAAATTGACATGATTTGCATATTGTATTTTCTGGAATGCTGATATCAGGAAGATCACGAACAGCCTGGAATTTGCATGCTTTTCTTATTTGAGAGAAGCTTAGATGCCCCAATCTTTTGTGCCATAGCCAGTGTTCATCATTTTTGCTTAGATAGCACTGTTGTTGTCCTCCCTTGAGTATGTATAAGTTGTTTGGAGTTCTTATATCTTTGATCACGGTTTCACCTGTATCAAGCTCATGAACAACACATCCATTTGATCAAAATACTACTTCATTTCCTTGATCACACATTTGACTGACACTCAACAGGTTATGCTTTAGACCATCAACATACATAACATTCCCAGCTTTAACTTTTTCTTTTAAAAGAACAGAGCCTTTACCTTTTATGACAGCAGGAGTGTCATTTCCAAATGAGACCTTCTTTTCCTTTTCTAAGGCATTATATGACTGAAGTTTTTCTTTGTCACCTATCATGTGTTTTGAACATCCATTGTCAATATACCACTGATTTTCTTGTCCTTCTGCATACAAGGCTATACCACATCTTTTTATTTGCGGTTCTTTCTTTCTCCATATTTTGGGACTTAATGAAGTTTGCTCCTTCTGAGATGTTGGCCGAAATTTACTCCTGCATTCAGATTCTTCATGACCGAAGTTGTTGCAAATAGAGCATTCTATTTCATTTTCAAGAAGAGAAAAGTTATTGTAGGTATGTTGCATGATCCTTGTCACATTCCTTTGATTGCGTGCCTCTCTAGTCATGATGGTTTTGTAAGCAACACATTGAGCAGCTTTGTGTCCAAAGTTATGACACGAAAAGCATTGGCCATTAAAGAAGTTCCTGCGATTATCGAATCTACTAACCTGGTGATTGTAGTTTCTATTGATATTCATTCTTGAAGCAGATTGAGTATGATTTACCTGAAGTTGGTTGCGGCTTCTATTCATCCTTGAAGTAAATTGAGCCTGATTTACCTGGTGATCTGCTTTATGCTTTTGCTGACGATTGTCAAACTATTCACTGCTCTTTGCTGCATCAAGATAGTTTTTAGTGGAGGTTGACGCTTCTGTGCTTGAGATGCTTCTTCAGTATATCCAAAACCTGTGTTTATCAGAGGAGAACGCTGCACTTTGATAATTTCATTTAATGTTTCTGCTCCTTTAGCAAATCTAAGGTTGAGAGCTTATGTTTTCTCAATATCCTTTCTTAGACCCACAATTTCACATTCTAGTTTTTCATTGTGTTTTTCTCTTTCAGCATGTTGGAATGTCAAAGTATCTATAATCATATTCTTTTCTTCTAAACATATTTTGAGTTTAGAGGTTTCTTCATAAAAATCGGCTTCATCTAAAGCATCCAGGAAATCATCATCTTCAAAAGCCATCAAAAGTCTATAGTCATTACTATTTTCATCTTCATCACTAATTGATAAACCATCACTATCTTCATGCATACAGTAGCTCTTCCTACTTACACTTTGTTTTTTATTCAATTTTGCTCATTCATTACCTTTATCGGGTTTATCTTTATGAGAACATATGGCAGCATAATGACAGACTCTTCCACAAGCAAAACATTTGAAAGGTAGTTTACCTCTGAATCTTCCAGAACCCTATTGAAGGTTCTTGACAAAGTTTGCTTCTTCCTCTCCTTTTGAAATATGTCCTGATTCATTAAGTTTTTCTCTTCCTAAAGCTTTAAATGCGGTTTTTCTCATATCTGATGGACCTCCCTTTCTCATCTCGAAAGCAGTTAAGATTCCGTGCAGATGCATCATAGTAATAATCTGAAAATCCTACTTTTCTTCTATAGCAGATACTTTTGATTCAAACTTAGCAGACAATGATCTTAAAACCTTTTCAACTAAAGTAACTTATTTTATCTCTTCACCCAAATTCTTCATGCAATTAATAATCTCATCTATACGTAAGAAGTAACTAGCTATACTTTCATCATTGTACATTTTGAGAGTTTCATATTGAATTCTGAGAGTTCGCAGTTTTGCACGTTTTACTTGAGAGTCACCTTCATAGCTTAAAACAATTTTGTCCCATATTTCTTTGGCGGATTTGAGCTACATAACTTTGACAAATTCTGATTGTGACAGACTTCTCAATAATGTAGTGACAGCCTTGGCATTTGTTTCATATTTCTTTTTACCTGCCGCATCTGTAGGAATTGTTGATGGAAATGTATATCCTCCTTCCACGATTTCCCAGACATTTGTTCCAAGAGATTGAAGATAGGTTGTGGTTCTTATCTTCCAATAAATGAAGTTGCTTCCATCAAAGATTGGAGGTTTGATGGATCCCTCTCTTTCTTGATTACTCATGATGATAAATCTTCCTTCAAGCGATCAAGCTTCCTCTGAAGAACCTACTCTGATACCAATTGTTGGAAATAATACTAAAAAGGGGGGTGAATCAGTATTAACAAGTCAATAATTTTTCATTTCCATAATCGAATTCATATACGCTAATTCAGTTAATGTAACTTGCGTGTATACGCAATTGTGTTTAAGGCAACTAGCATATATCTTGCAAACTTATGATTCAATTAATTCATCATATGTTGATATTTAATCAGTGCATCAGAACCATATAAACAGTAACCAGGTGCAGTAAAAACAGAACAGACAATCACACATATGAACACAAGATATAAGGTGGAAACCCAATGTGGATGAAAACCACCAGATGCAATTGTCTCTATCTTCTTTTTAAATTAGAAACTTCTTTTTACAATTTTTGTACTGGTGCAGTCTTATACCCGTACGCAGGCTTCTACCTGCAGAAAGCTACAACCTTCTCCTGTTCTCCAGCTTCTCTTGGAAGGGAGCTACAACCCCTAGCTCTTGTACTAGCTGATATGTTTACTAATACGTAGGTGCCGGCCTACAAAAGTCTACAACCTTCTCTTTTCTTCCAGGGACCACGTTTCATAAATTTTCAAACTAGATCCATCAATAGCATCATTCAATCATCAAATACACTGCATCAACCAATCTCCTTTGCACCAACCACAACTGAATCAACCAATCACTTTGACAACCCTTCAATCTGATGTTGTAACAAGAATACAGTAACCAGAACCCAAGCCAGAAACCAGAACACTGCAACAGCAAACAGAAGTAGCTAAAACATATTTTATAAGGTATACGCTACTTTCATGTGTCGAACCTGCGTGCATATGCTCTTTTCTCAAGGCAAACCTGCGTATAGATCTGCAAATCAAATTTAAGATGTATATGTTGTTTTCATATGCAGAACAAGCATGTATACGCGCCTTTTCTAATGTGAACCTGCGTACAGATCTGTAAATGATGATTTAAACATTACAAGAATTTCAGACGTCAATTATACCCAGATCATCATATTTACAGACTACAACATGTGTCAGTTATTCAGATAAGTGATCAAACCACATAAAGATACTTCTCTTCAAGCCTTAAGATCTTGACCCATCATTATATCTTATCCTTCATCAAGCGCTAACGTTCATCCTTGGTTCAGATCCAGCTATGCACCATAATCCAATACCATGTATGCTAGATCTTGCTCTTCATCAGATATTCAATGCTTGTGTACTTTTGCTTAATGATCTTCTCCTCCTTTTATAGTCTTAAGCCTTACTCAATACCATGGACCAAAACCACTTAAGACCAATACCTTGGACCAAATACCTAGGGTCAACACGTCAGACCAAATATCTTGGACCAATACCATGGACCAAATACCACGGACCAAAACTTAGTTTTCCAACATGTACGCACCTTTCCTTCTGTGAAAGTGCGTGTGTATGTTATACGCTCCTTTTGGTCTACTAACCCGCGTGTACACGCGGCTTGGTCAATGGGGAACCTGTGTATACCTCTCTTTCTTCATTCTATGAGTCTGAACTATGATCTATACTCTGAGTGAGTTGCCATCAAGGACAACACCTGTGTCATAGTGCCAAATATGTGTCATAATGCCAACAGAACTGTCATGGGCTAAGTCTACCCTCACACATGCGAGAATTACAGGTCTGAAGTAGACAAGGGAAGATCGAAGGTTGCAGTCACATAAAGGTGACCTTGTTTGGGTGAAGAACTTCGTTGAAGGAAGTCGAGTAAGAGAGGAAAGAATCTCCTTCAAAGAGTAGACTATTCAAGAGGCAAATCTGACCTAGCATTTCGGTTGTAGGGTTGCAAACCTACAAGAAGAGGTTGAGAATCTGAGGTAAGCCGAGAAGAGGAAGAGGAAGAGCAACATTAAAGAGGAGGCTAGTGACTTGGTCTGGGAGGACTCTAGTGTCAAGGATCTTTGTCATGGTCTTGGTATTCGTCAATTGAAGGTTCTTTAAGAAGAATTTTGTTTGGATTTCCTCTCAAAGAGTGAGAGGTTTTGGCCCTTGCTGACAAGCCTATAAACTATGTCTCTTGTCTTTTTATTGTTCATGATTTGGTAATTGTCTTGATGAAAAGAACACAATAATAACTCAAGAAGAGAAGATCGTAATCAAGAAGAAAAAGGACTATCACAAACAATTATCACAAGTAGAGAAATCACCTAACTATTGATGCCCTAGATTTCTCAATGCAAGGGAAAATTATTTTTAGGTCAAACACCCATCGAGTGCTTCTAGGGTATGTGCCTTGAGAGACAATAATGATGGTATCTATCAATAATTGGTCTCGTCAACATTGTGCTCTAATCTTGTGGAGAGATAGAGTTGTTAGTCAAAACCTTGCTATGTGGCAATGCTAGTTGGAATGATGCAAAGAGATGGCTTACCAATCTGACTCTTCTTATGAAATTCTTCAATTTCAAAATGTCCAAGTATCTTGTATGAATTATAAATACCTCCATAGTTAAGAGGGAGTGTTGAAATATGTAACTAGGTTTGGTCTTCGTAATAACATATGTAATCATGATTTTATATCTTTGTTGTAAAAAGAAAAGTAAATTTATTATTATTATTCTTGAGTCATGGGTTTCATACTCAAGGGAAATTTATTTTTAGGTCAAGCAATCATTGAGTGCTTCTAGGGCTTGTCATTTAGTCTACAAGTCAATTGAGTCATTGTCATGTATTGAAGACCCATTTGAGCATGTTACATATTGTAAAGAAATTTTATTCGAGTCAAAAATAGAGTCAAAGACCCTCCAAGACCTTGTCAAACAAGTAGCGACAAGTCAGCGTACATGAAGGGACACGTCGGCCTAAAGATAGCCATTCGTACCCCTCAAAAGCCTATATATAAGAAGGAACTCGACCTCATTTGGACACACTCTCAAGCAAGTTTGATCTCCTCAAGATTGAAGCTAGAAAAGGACGAATAGAAGAAGAAGAGAAAGGTCGAAGTTTTGGGCCTCTCTCTCTCTTGTGTTAGGGTTTCTGCAGTTGTTGGCCAAGTCGAAGTGTTGGATAATTGTTGGGGTCAAAGTTGCAGAAGAAATTGTTGGGTCGAAGTTCCAAATGAAATTGTTGGGGTCAAAGTTGTTGAAGAAGTTGTTGGGGTCGAAATTGTTGGAAAGAAAGCTCATCAAGGAGAAAGGTTGATTTGGTCTTGGAGGGATCTTTGTCAAGGGTCTTAGGTCTTAGGATTCGTCATTTGAAAATTCTATAAGAAGAGAAGAATTCTTGTGGATTTTCCTCTCAAGTGGGGAGGTTTTGGCCCTAGATGATCGCCTACATCCTGTGTCCTCTTGTCTCATTTTTCTTTAAGATTTGGTAGTTGTTTAATGATAAGAACATTAAATATAATCAAGAGAAAGAAGTTAATCAAGTTAAGTAAAAATACATCACAAGCAGCTATCAAAGTAAGAGAAATCACCTGATCTAATGCCCTAGATTTCTCAACATGATTTCAAAGCTAAGGTGGCAAGACAAGGAAAGGCAGCTTGTGAAAAGACCAGCAAAAGGAAAATCAAAGGTCAAGGCATCAAAGAGGGCATTGAACCATCAATAAGGGATACATAAGGGACAAGCAATCTAAACGAGGACTATTCAATCTCAAAAATCATCACATCTCAAAGAAAGGAAGACCTTAAAAACCTAGCTCATCCAAAGAAGTGTTCTACACTCGAAGCATTCTTGAGAAGCTCTCACATTATTTTAATCATCATCATAAAGAAGATCTCAAGGACCCTACCTCCACTCAAAGAAGGACTACACATCGAAGCATCTTGAAGTCTCTACATCCAAGGGAAGCAGAAAGAAGCAATACCATCATCGTCAAGGAATCAAAGTGATCTCTCTCTTCTTAAGTCAAGGATCACTATCAAAGCACATTTGAAGGAATTCATCTTCATCAAGAAGACATCTCCTTTTATCATCATCATCAAGAAAGGCATCAAGTTGAATATTTCATCATCTAGGGGTACCTTCACTTGACAAGTAAGTATCTTTATATCTATGTTTAAAACTATCAAAATGAATTTATTTTGCAAAGAGAGCAACAAATTAATTGGGTCATCAAACTTCCTTGCATGGAAAAAGAAGACAGATTTTATCCTCATAGAGAATGAATTTATTGGTCATAAAAATGGTAAGGTCTCCAAGCTATCACAAGAAGAAACTCAAGCACTGGCGAAGTATATGAAAGGGGAAATAAGGGCTCAAAGGATCCTTATAGAATCCATCAAGGATCCCCTCATACCTTATGTATCAAAGTTGGAGACATCAAAAGAAATCTACGAGAAGTTAGCAGAATTGTTTTCCGTAAGATCAGCTGGAGAAATCGTATCTTTGAGAACCGAGCTATATAAGATGAAGGTATCAAAGGATGAAGAAATAGCCTCATATCTTATGAGGGTCTCAGAAATAAGAGACCAACTGCAAGAGTTGGGGGAAATAATGTTCGATAAATAAATGACCACCGTTGTGCTCAATGCACTACCTAGTGAATGGGGCAACCTCGTATCAAGCATCTATGGAAAGAAAGAAGCCACCCCATTCAGTGAACTCTGGTCATTGTGTAAGATTTAAGAAACCAGGTTAAAAGCAAAATGTGATGTGGGATCAAATGAACAAGCTCAATCATTTCCTACCATGACTAAGAGAAAAGGAAAGTTTGGTACTCAGAAAAAGAATAAGATCGATATGTCGAAGATCCAATGCTATGGTTGTCAAGAATATGGGCATTTCAAGAGAGATTATCTGAAATTCAAGAAGGACAACAAGAAAAGAAAAGAAAGGAATGAAGCTCATATCATCGAAGAAGTGGAAGAACCAGATGAGAAGAAATCCAAAGGGATAGATCTTCATTATTAAGGTTTCTCAGATGCATAGCAAGGACAATTAGGAGGTGAAAAAGACCTCCACCATGGCAATCATGAAGAGAAGCATTATGACTAGATGCATTTTAGTAGAAGATGGCATCATATTAGAAGCATATGATTAAAGCAAGAGATCATGACATCATTGTGGACCCTTGAAAATATAGTTGAAGTAGAAGTCTACAAGATTATATCAGTCATCATAGATACAAAGTAGCTCTTGGTAACCTCATTGAAAGCATGAATAGTACATATGGTTAGAAGAAAGGCATCTAGCACAATGGAAAGAATTCATCATACATCATCATTAGGAAGAAGCATTTGCATGATGAGGATGATCAAGATCCTCTGTTGGAATCTTCATTAGAAGGTTCACCTCTACTTGGAAGAAGCAAGTGTCTCGTTGATCATTCCACCTTGTGTGGGATACATTGTTTAAAAGGATGATGGTATGGTGGCAGAGGAGTGCATCAGGTCAAAGTACTTTCAATCAGGGAAAGGAACTTGTCGAAGGAAATCTAGATGAACAAAAGAAGAAAAGAGGTATGATAGATTAATTCATGTCATCATATAGTTGCAGATAGCATGGATAAATGTTCCACCTCATGAGCATGATCAAAGAAAAGGGATCTCTTCCTTTGGAAAGATGCATGAAGGCATGGTTCACATATTGACAAGATGAAATCAACATAATATGTCCTCATATGGAATATGAGGTAGTTGATAAAGATGAAGGAACTATGGATGGAAGTTCCAGGGAAGCAATATGTGAAGAAAAAAAGAAGAGGTCATGAAAGATGCAACTGTAGTCACATAAGAAAAGATAAGAAATCAACATTCGATGACTAGAAGAATTGGTTGTGACATCTCCATAGAGAAGGTATGAAGACATTGATAAGGTCTGTAAAGGAAGGAGACCCTTGACATTAAAAGTCCTGGAGATATGGTTATGCAGGATGTTGATGTTGCAAGCAAGCAAATGTCATGGTAAAAGGCCATCACAAAAGGTAACTTTGATTTGATGTTCATTTTTTGTTTTTGAAAAACATTTGGATGGGTTGATACAGGGCTACCGAAAGAGAGTTGTAGATGTCACCTACAACTAGCACTCATGTGATTGGATGGAAGATCCTGAAATAAAACATGACTTGGAAGAGGTACTTGTATAAAGAAAAACCATATGTGGACTAGAGGATCACTTTCTGATAAATAGAAGGATGACATGACCAATGTAGTTCATAAAGGAAAGTGATGGATGGTCGATGCCCTACGAAATATGAAGGCTCCATAATGACGAAGATGTAGTTCATGACATCGAAAGGAGGAGCCCTACAAGCAGCTGATAGTACCATGATATCCACCAAAGAGCTGAGAGTTGTTATTGGTAACAAGTCCCTGGTTAAGAGGGAGTTTGAAAAAGTCCCTAGATAAGAGGGAGCTTGGGTACATTCCTTTCATAGGAATGGGTATATCTTCCCTAGTTGAGAGGGAGAGAGAGACATGTCATTCTTGTCTTCACTCCATGAAGAAAAAATGGAGGATTGGGTAAGCATTTGGCATCTAATACTCTTTGAGGATGAGGTAGGGCATCCAAGATAAGAGTAGTCGTAGAGAAAATTCCTTGACGATGTGGTATTCCAATATAGGAATTATCCTAGAAGGACATACCCTGTGAACACCTAGGTGAGGTATGGTATGTGCCTTGAGAGACAATAATGATGGTGTTTATCTATCATTGGTCTCGCCAGAATGTGCTCTAATCTTGTGGAGAGATAGAGTTTTTAGTCAATGCCTTGCTATGTGACAATGCTGGTTGGAATGATGCAAAGAGATGGCTTACCAATCCGACTCTTATGAGAATTCTTCAGCTTCAGAATGTCCAAACCTTGTATGAATTATGAATACCTCCCTAATTAAAAGGGAGTGTTGAAATATATAACTAGGTTTGATCTTCATAATGACATATGTAATCATGATTTTATATATTTGTTGTAAAAAGAAAAATACATGCTCAAGGGAAATTTAATTTTAGGTCAAGCACCCATTGAGTGCTTCTAAGGCTTGTCATTTAATCTACAAGCCAAGTGAGTCATTATCATGTATTGAAGACCAATTTGGGCATGATACATATTGTAAAGAAAATTTATTTGAGTCAAAAATAGAGTTAAAGACCCTCCAAGACCTTGTCAAACAAGTAGCAACAAGTCAGCCTAAAGATAGCAATTTGTACCCCTCAAAAGCCTATATATAATAAGGAACTCGGCCTCATTTGGACACACCCTCAAGCAAATTCGATCTCCTCAAGATAGAAGCTGGAAAATGACAAAAAGAAGAAGAAGAGCAAGATCGAAGTTTTGGACCTCTCTCTCTCTTTCATTAGGGTTTCTACAGTTGTTGGGCAAGTCGAAGTGTTGCATAGTTGTTGGGGTCAAAGTTGTAGAAGAAACTGTTGGGTCAAAGTTCCAGAGTAAATTGTTGGGTCGAAGTTCTGAAAGAAACTGTTGGGTTGAAATTGCAAAAGAAACTATTGGGATTGAAGTTGTTGAAGAAGTTGTTGGGGTCGAAATTGTAGGAAAGAAAGCTCATCGAGGAGAACGGTTGACTTGGTCTTGGAGGGATCTTTGTCAAGGGTCTTAGGTCTTGGAATTCGTCATTTTAAGATTCTATTAAAAAAAAAAAATCTTGTGGGTTTTCCTCTCAAGTGGAGAGGTTTTGGCCCTTGTTGATCGCCTACATCCTGAGTCTTTTTGTCTCATTGTTCTTTATGATTTGGTAGTTGTTTGATGATAAGAACATTAAATATAATCATGAGTAAGAAGAAGCTAATCAAGCTAAGCAAAAATACATCACAAGCAATTATCAAAGTAAGAGAAATCACCTAATCTAGCTGCCCTAGATTTCTCAACATGTCTTTGATCCAAAAACTAAATGATGATGAATTTGTCACTCTAAATCATATCAGATCATATTACAACTATATGAGGGGTCATAAAGATTGGTTATTATCAATTGCCCTCAGTCTAGGTAGGGATTTTGCAGATATTTGGAACCGATACATCAGTGTTCTCAAACACTCACACATTACCCTTATTGAAAATGAAGACTTCTTGATCTAGGTCCTCATCCCTCATGGTGAATATACACCAAAATATGGGTACCTGAGTATGGCATCGAAGGCCAAAATAATGAGTGACCCTAGTGGAGCAAAAGACTCTGGAATCTTAAATGTCCTCCCAAAGCAAAACTTTTCATGTGGCTTCTCCATAATAAAGCCGTAACTTGGGAGAATCTTCATAAACAATCCTTCCAAGGCCCAGTATATGCCTTCTATGTTCAATAGAATATGAATGAGCACATCACAATTATGCCTTCTATGTAAATGGAATCCGAAGCAATGTTTCTAATTTTACTTATAAGGGCAAATAATGGTCAAGTTTTGTCAAATTCACCCTCTAAGCTTGACCAAATTTGACTAAATTTGTAATGCCTTGTTTCTTTTGAATATTTTATAACATTTCTGATATGCTAAATATGTAGTTGCAGAGTTAACTCTCCATTTGAATTTGTCAATTTGTTGTTGAATCGGAGTCATGTGACTTGGTTCCATCATGCCATTTTGATCCCATCATCACGAAACCCCATAAATGGAAAAGAATACTGGAATAAGAATGATTTAATAAGTGCACAAGAATATTGGAATATACAACACTTTAAAAATTTAATCTTGACACAACTTTCCAGAAGCATTCATTCAGTAAAATATAATCAGTTATTTTGTGATATAGTGGAGTACCTGGAAAAATTAATGTACTGCTTTTCACTATTTGGCATGCATGCTCTTCCAGTTTCAACAAACAGCTTTTCTGTTGGATACAGAGCAGCAGTTTCCCACAATATAATATATGGATTTAACTGTATCAGGATCATAATAAAGGAATGCTCTATAAGGCTATAAATGATCACGGACACTATTCTTCTGTTCAAGCTTCACTGCACAATTACTTGAAAACCACATTTTGAGAAACTTCCATTTCCTGTGACTTGAAGACAACAAAACTTGCCTACTGGGCCACATACCTAAATGAAAAATCTGTTTGAAATAGGAAGAGGACATCAGTTGAAAGCGAATAATGTAACAAATGTCAATGCATCTAATAAACATGACAAGATTCAGTTTAATAATACTGTTGGATATTTACATTGTGGAAACGTGGTTGCCGAACAAGCATGTAGTTATGTTTGAATGTTGGTGCTTCTAGCTTAAATTCAAAATCAACAGTACAAGGTCTAAGTAATCAAATAATCATGTAGTTACGTTCGAGTCTTGAGATTTCAAACTGAAATTCAGAACCAATTGTGCAAGGTCAAAGTAATCAAATTCTAAAGCCACCACAGCTCAAATTGAGAACCAATTGTACAAGGTCAAAGTAGTCAAATTCTAAGGCTAACTGCAGGCAATTCAATTGATGTAGTCCACATACTTTTCAGTCCCAAGTAAGGATTCAGTTAAATACTAATGGATTCTACACATTGTGTGAATATGGGTGCCTAAATAAGCATGGCGTTATGTGTGTCCCCAATTGATGTAGGTCGTCCAGATACATTTCCATGAACGGGTGGGTGCCCAAGTTCGACCCCTGAGGCTTTTCCCCGCTCAAATTCAGATCAATTGCACAAGGTCAAAGAAGCCAATGGCTATCAATAGGCAATTCAATTGATATAGTTCAGATACATTTCCTGGATCAGCAGATTTTTTCTAACACATCGTTGCACAGCCGATGATCTGTTTTCAGATTCTTCGCTTTCATTTCCATCAAAACGTCATGGGCTTCTCGGTAATTACCCAATTTGGTACAGGTCCTTATCAGAAAACTATAGTTGTTCACGTCTAAAGAGTCATTTTTTCCACTTTCCTGTCTTACAAATGCATAAGCTTTCTCAAATCCATCGAGCTGAAAAAACCCATTGATCAGATTTGTATAAGTGCAATGCAAAGGTTTCAAGCCATCTTCTTTCATTCTGCCAAAATGCCTGGTGGCATCTTCCATTTTCCCAGCCCTACAAGCCTCAAGCACCAGTATATCATAAGTATCGTGATCAGGCTTGCACCCGTATGTATTAACCATCATTTTAAAAAACTTATCTGCCTCTGCAAATTGTTCATTCTGATGGAGCTTTCTCAGCACAAAATTGTAACAGGTCACATCTGGAGGGCAACCCATTTCATTCATGAACTTGAAAACCTCGTGCACTTCTACCATCCGGTTGTTCCGGCCATGAGCGACCAGGAGAGGCCGAAATGTCAAGGGAGTTAGAGCGCACCCAGCCTTGTACATGTCCTTCAAGACAGATGTGGCAGAATCTACATAATCCTCCTTACATAGTGCAAAAACCATCATATCATATGCATTTTTTTGCGCCAAATTCTTCAACTGTTTGATTGTTTCAGTGACTTTCCCCAGCATCTCTGCATCGTCATGCCAAGCAGTGGCAAAGGAGAATGTTTTTGCAGAATTAAAACATGTGTCAGCTACTCTCTCTGTAAGCAGCATCTTTAGGGCTTCAAAGTCTTTACAACGGACAGCAATATTGACGAGCTCGTCATACATGGCAGAGTTCGGCTTGAACCCTGGTTGAGCTTTGGCCCACTGGAAAAATCTCAGAGCCAACTGTAGGGAATTTAAACTAGACAACACCATCGTCACGAGCTCTGATGTTAAACGAGTACGCATTAGGGTTAGGGCTTCTTCCATACTTTTCTCAGCATTTTCAATTATTTTGCAAATCTCGTTTCTCGTTTCTTCCAGTTGTTGCTTAATCTCGTTCCTTTTCGCTAATTTTCGCACGGTTGCTTCCTCTATAGGCGTATTTTGGCCCTGTGATTTATGGTCTTCATCCTTACCTTCGGCCCCTGAGACCTCTAGCGTTCTCTCTGAGATTCGAACGTTGGGCACTGCATTCGATAAGCAAAAATTTGAAGCATGAAAATGGGCAGAGTACATACCGTTTACAAAGATTTTCGGATTAAGAGTTTCAATCAGTTGGAGCCGCTGTAAGTTCACAAGTTTGGAACGGCGTAATGCTGTCGAAGCCGCTGCTCTGGTGGCCATTCGGATCACTGAAGCCATTGTTTATGTTCTTGTCTGGTAGTTTTGCCCTGTGAGCTTAGTTTGATTGTACCCACAGCTGAGATTTAAGCATGCTAAGTGCAACCAGTGTTGGTTTAAGCCTTCAGGAAAAAGTGATGTGCACTGAGGGTTTCTGGCGAACTAGGGTTTAAGCCTTCAGGAAAAAGTGATGTGCACTGAGGGTTTCTGGCGAACTAGGGTTTAAGCCAGTAAAGTGGCACAAATATTGAGGGTTTCTGGCGAACTAGGGTTTAAGCCAGTAAAGGGGGCACAAATATGGAGTGGAAGGACAAATTCGTTACCCTGTTATGTTGGACACATGGTCCGACATGGTCTGACTCCGGGTCAAATTTATGATAAACATAATGGTCCACTTTCATATTAAATTTTCTGTGTGATAAATCTGGTTATGTAAAATTAGAGTTTCCATAGGTTCAAGAAGATCATGAGATTTTGATGATACAAGATCATTTTAGATTGGGGTAAAATTCATGTATGTATTATTCCACTATTTACTAGTTTGATCATGATACAAAGATTATTTATATTTAAAATTATGGAATTTGTTATTAAGTTTGTGTTTTTTAATGAATTATACTTGTTGGTTCGAGCCTCGCAAATGAATTTCAATGTGATTATCACCAAAAACATGCATGTCTCTAACACTTCATAATGATCGGAGAAGCCTTAATTCAAAAATTAACTTACTTTATTGTTATTTGTTAGTGAAAGAATTGTTTTTTTAATAAAAACTATTTTACTTTGTTATTACTTAATATGCATGTGTCTATTTTCGCAGCGGGATTAAGGAAGGATTTTGGGATCTATTAAGAGAAGCACAGGGCACAAGGATTACGCATAGAAGAGTATGTTAAAGTTTAGTGTGTGAAATGTAGGAAAGAAGAAATGATTTTAGGCTAGTTCGTGGGTTTTTGCTTATGGTAATAGAAATTCCCATAATAAAAATAGGTTATTTGTCGATTTAGTGTCGTAATGTAAATTTATAAATAGTCAAAGTCGTGATATAATATATAGAGATAAATATAGCTAGAGATAGAGATAGAAAGGGTGTGTATGGAACTACACCTAGATTTAGAAATAGTATGTGTTGATGCTTTATAAGGATTTTGCATTGTAACTTGATGGATTAGACTGGTGAGTCGTGACAGTTTCAATGTAATGTTTGCTTGGGTTCATTATTTATTATTGTGCATTATGGTGTGAATGATTTGATGTACCTGTACTCTGTTAATGATTCATTTACTACGCGAATTAGGGCTATACTTAAAAATTTCATTTTATGTTGAAAATAATAGTGATAGCATAGGCTCCATGTCTCCTTCATCACTGCAGAATTGACCAAGTTTTTGCAATCCCTCATAAGTTTCCTTAGGTGAAACTTCACATGCCCACCATAGATGTCGAAAGGGCAAGTGCCTAAGGGGTTTTGTTGGTTGTTTCACTCTAAACTAAGGTTTACCCTTTGCGTGCCAACAAATGGTTCCATTGTCAATACCAAAACCTACAATTGAAGAGGATGTGGAGGTCGACTAAGGAAGAGATACAGTAGTGGATACAATCGAAGGAACACAAATTTGTGGCAAAGTAAACCAAAAACCAACAAATCGATCTTGAGAAGTGGCTACAAAAGTATGTCTTTACAAACTTGCATGAGATTTTCTTTGTCGAATTCCATATTATTCTAGTTGAATGATTTCCATGACTATTAGAGAACATTAGAAATTGGCGCACTATGGTACCATATAATTGAAATCCAAAATTGGTCTAAAGAGTAAGTTTGGTAAATAGTATAGTCTCACACACAGTCGATTTCCGGTTGAACGGAGTATTGGAGGGTCACATTGTTGAATTCACAATAGAGGCTACCCAGTGATATAGTGAAGCCGAGTGAAAAAATTTCAAAGGACCGTGAGGAAAATTCATAACATTGTTATTTACTTGGATAAAGATGTTGTTGTGCCACAAAGGAGTGATGTCACTAGAATTTGATAACATGAGTAGTCGAAATCTGCTTGTGACAAGCCTGTGATTGTGAACCAAAACCCTAGAACAAAAATGTGAACTTTAGACCCTGCAATTTCACCTTCATGCGAACCAATTCTCCATGGACCTGTCTCAGACCTGTGCGAGCCAAAAATCAATGAAGAGAGTAGAAGAATACCTCAGTGTGATTGTCCAAATGAGGGTCACTTGACTTGTATTTATAGATTTCCAAGAGTGTCCAATTTGCTTTAGGCCCGACCTGATCAAATGTGCACATGTGAGCTGTAATTCAAAAATACACTTTCTACTCTCCAAATTGAGCGCTTCAATAATCAAAATTGGTCCTCTCAAAAAGAGGAATCTCGTCCCATGGTTGGAATTTGTTACTGAGCTTCCAAATTAACACCCATACCTTCTTCGATGATACAGAAGTATCAAATATTGGTTAAAACATTATTCTACAGCTTTTGCAATTCATTAGGGCATGACATACATACGTGTCCCGCGTTGGATTTTTTGAGGGAGCGCACTACTAATACATATAGGGCGGAGCCAGAGGGTTCTGAAGATGTAATGCCAATTTATAACACACCAAGAGGATACAATCCAGGAATATGCAAAGGGATGCAAGGTAGAGGTCAAGGATTTCAAGGTATAGGCAGAGGCAGATTTGGAATAGGCAGGGGCTCGATCATTTGTTCTAACTATGGGAAACCAAGACATTTTGTGTGAGATTACCCTAACCCCTGCGCGACATGTACCTATTGTAAATAGTTTGGCCATACTACCGAGGATTATCTTCAACTTTATGTGAAGTGGTGGGAGAAGAAGGGACAAAATGTGTAGATGATAGTTACCGAAGAGCACACGGATTGACCACAAGTAGGAACAATTACACGCAAAGGAGAAAGGACAAGAACAGATGCCAGTGGACCACGGGACTAACCATACCATTGGGTGACAAAAGTAGCAAAGCCACCTCCTAAGTTCGATCCATCAAAGGAAAGTGAAACATACAAGGAAGCTAGAGGGGAGTTGGTTGTGATGGAATGGGGTCTGTCAGGCATGGCCACACAACAATTGTAACACCCTCCTCCCACATCTACCTGAGTAATCGTCCAATCGGGGTACACATGCAACGAGAGGCTACTATGATTAGATTCAACCTCCTATGTGACCTTAAGGAAATGGAATCAACTGAAACAAAACATACAGACCTTCCATGTCAGCTACAGGACCCCTGAGAATCATCCCAACACTTCAGATAGCTTTCCCCTAGGTCCCACTGAATTTTAGGCCTCTTGACCTCTGGACGCTCTCATATTATAAGCCTGTCAGCATCTAGGAGGCTCTAGATGCTCTCATGCTATAGGCATGCCAGCATCTAGGGACTATTTTGTCCAGTGTTGTGCCAGCATCCTCGGGTTTTAACCACTTTTTTAGGCCCAGAGCCTAGGTCACTACTTAGAATTGAATGACATCTCCAGGACCGTAAAATAACAGGGAAATAATGATACAAAAGCAAATAATTGAACAAGCCCTTAACTAGACCCCTACTAGCCATGATAGGCATTTCGTCAAACATATCACAAATATGTAATCTACAGGTGTCAATAACATATTTAAGCATAGGGATCTCATACTTATATGAGAATAGCTAAGAACCATTGTTCCCTCATATCATTTGCTGCATTATCATCTATTAGGCCATACATACATTTTCCATTCATTTACAAGTAAAAACATGATGAGAGCCATACATAGCCACTGTCATGAAACACATATATAACCAGCTTAATAGCAACAAAAATACCAATGAAATGGCATCCATATGATCCACATATAAATCAGTATAATACTCATACTCACAGAAATACAAGGAGAAATAAGTCATATTGATGATACAAAATCCAAACCCAGATGGGACTACCACGTTCCACTCGACAATAGAATGGCTGAGCCAAATCTCTCTTCAACCATTCAACCATGTGCCATATTCCAAGCATGAATGTGGGACTCAAACCAAAAGAACCAACTATGGCATCCCGAGGCTAAACCACCTCACCCTCATCAATAGAAACCGGGCTTTACCATAATCCATCTCAGATCACTAGGCCA
Source organism: Pinus tabuliformis (assembly GCA_031772625.1). NCBI lineage: Eukaryota > Viridiplantae > Streptophyta > Pinopsida > Pinales > Pinaceae > Pinus > Pinus tabuliformis. The sequence continues at coordinate 637,668,431 of CM062815.1, read as the reverse complement.
ACACAGTGAACATGTAATAATAGGCTTTGCCATGATCTCCACCCTGTCACTAGGCCAAACAAGCATGGATGTCACCAGATTTCTCCACCTACACCGTGAGGAATCTTCTTGTCTCCTAGTCTCTCAGGCTTTACCGAAATCCACACCAGATCACTAGGTAAAGCTTGGATCACCATGATCCGGTGGAGATCATGGTAAATCCTATTATTAAATATTTATTGTTTGGTCTAGTGATCCAAGATGGATTACGATAAAGCCTGGTTTCTATTGATGAGGGTGAAGTGGTGTAGCCTCGGGATGCCCTGGTTGGTTCTTTTGGTTTGAGTCCCACATTCATCCTTGGAAAATGGCACAGGGGTGAATGGCTAAAGAGAGTATTGGCTCAACCATTCTATGGTTGGGTGGAACATGGTAGTCCCATCCTAGGTTGGCCTTTGCATCATTAATATGAGGTTATTTCTCCTTTTTAATTCATGAGTATTATACTGGTTTATATGTGGATTCTATGGTTGATGTATCCTTGATATTTCTATTGTTATTATGTTAGTTATAAGCATGTATTATGACAGTGAGGAAGTATGGCTCTCCTCCTATTTTGATTTATAAATGAATGGATAATGTATCTATGACCTAATAGATGATAAGGTAACTAATGATATAAGGGAGCAATGCTTCTTAGCTATTCTTAAATAAGTGTGAGACCCCTATGCTCAGGTATGTTGTTTAAACTTGTAGATTACATATTTGTGACATGTTTGATGAAATGCATGTCATGACTAGTAGGGGTCTAGGCAAGTCCTTGTTCAAGTAATTGCATTTGCGTATTTATTTTGTTGTTATCTTTCAGTTCTGAAAGTGTCATTGAGTTCTGGGCCTAAAAAAGTGGCACAAATCTCGGAGTCGCAGGCACATGTCTAAGGAGAAAAGTCCTCAGAAACATGCATACCCATGCTATGGGAGCGTCTGGAGCCTCTTGGATGCATGCTTGTCCATATCAAGGGAGCGTCCAGGGGTTTAATGGTCCAAAACATCAGTTGGTCCCAGGGGCTAGTTACCTGAGTGGTTGGGTTGGATCCTAGGAGTTTTGTTGCTGATGTGGAAGGTTTGTGTGATGTGTTTCCATCAATTCCACTTCCTTAAGGCCACCTAGGAGGTTGAATCCCATTATAGTGGCCTCTCGTAGCATATTTGCCTTGGTCGATTACTTGGGTAGATGTGGGATGAGGGTGTTACTAAGTGGTATCAGGGCATGGTTCACCCCTTGGACTGGATGGGCGGTGTGTGTTGGTCATGCATTCATGTCGGTTGCACTTGTGTTAATCATCCTTGTGGTTTATATGTTTATTTCATATGCATGGTGTTGGTCATGGTTGTAGTGATGTTGCCATGTGAAAGAGGATGTTGTTGTTGTGAAGTGTGTCATCATGAGTGTATGATTGGTTACATGTTGTTTATGCTTGCGTATTGTCAGTGTACATTAGTATGGTTTTTCTTGTCATGCATGAAGTCAGGGTATGTGTAGTTGATATGGTCATGCATTGATGATTGAACTCTAGCTAGAATGATGGTTATATGGTTATGTGCTTATGTATTATATGTATATATGTTGTCATGATTATGTTTGTACATGTATCACATTGATTTGGATGGCCTTGCAGATGAGATATCCTCCCTAAATTTGCTAAGGTATGTTGGTTATTGTGATTTAGTTTAGTTCACATAATGTTTCTTGCAGGAAAGAGATCATAGATGACTAGCAAGATGGTAGACTACAAAGATTCTCCTTATGAATCAAATGAGCAGCGTGGTGTTGGGCAATCTTCTGATTTAACAGACACATTGAAGCTTGAAGGAGGAAATAAGGAGTTGTAAGGGGGACAATGACAAAATCATGCAGGCACAAGAGAAACAAGCAAAGGTTAATGCAATACTCCTTCAGAGTTTGTCATAATTGCAGCAACAAGAGCCACTTCGGATCAACCATGGACAGGAGGACATAACTACTAGGGCATATGGCAGTAGGTCTCATGGTGGTCACAGGTCGGATTGAGATGACACGGTTAGAGATGGCAGGTTGTTGGATACTCCAGATAGGATAGGTGATGGACACAAGTACTACTCTAGTTCTGGTTCTGATAGGCATTATGATCGTCACCGTTATCATCCTTACAGGAGGAATGATAGGGGATACTTTCCAAATGAATTTAAAAATCAAAGCCACCTAATTTTGATGGAGACTTGAAGAAGCCAGAGGATGCAGAGGCTTGGATACTTGGGATGAAGAAGTTCTTTAAGTTGCATAATTACATAGATAATATGAAGGTCATAGTAGCTATCTTCAACCTAAGAGGTAAAGCACATATTTGGTGGGAAGATGTGAAGAGAGTCAAAGACATCAGGACAGAGGACTTGAATTGGAATGAGTCCAAGGGGCTTTTCATGAAGAAGTACTTGTCAGAAACGTACTACGACAATAAGGCCAAAGATTTCTATGAGCTAAAGATGGGATTGATGGAAGATGAGGAGTATATGACCAAGTTCCTGGAGCTATTGAGGTATGTACCATATCTTAAAGATGATAAGGCTAAAATTTAGTTATTTTCAGTGGTTTTCCATTAGCATTTAGAGATCGGATTGAGTATGATGAGCCATGGTCACTTGAGGAAGTTTTATTGGGAAATTGAAGCAATTCTATGAACAGTCAAAGCATAAGAATGAATCTCAGCACAGATGGAAAGGGAAAGATAACAGTAAAGGTAAATGGCAGTCGAAAAGAACAAGGCCTCAAAATGCAGAAGAGAAGGAAAATGTGGCACCACAAAAGAAGTTCAATGCAGCTAGACAGGGACATGGGTCACAACAACAACATAGAGGTGATGGTACTAGATAGTTGGAGTTTTGGACATGCGGTACGGAACACCTTAAGAGAGTTTATCCACATAATCAGGGTGGTAGGCCTCGGGTATATAGTGCATAGGAGGCACAGACTATTGGGGATGTTTGTTAGAGCGTTCCTTGTATCTATGCAGCATTGGATAACAAACAGGAAAACCATCAAGCATCTATCATTGAGATGGACAGTAAGTTTTGTGATCAAGTTGTTTCTATTTTGATTGACCCTGGATCTAAATATAGTTATGTTAGTCCTGAATTGGTGTATAAGTGTGGTTTGAATAAAGAAGGACATGCAGAATCTTGGTTAGTGTAGTTCATCATTGGGTAAGAGCTTGTGCATTTGATTTGAATGGTATGCCTACTACAACACATTTGAATGTATTACCGTTAGGATCATACAATATGTTGTTGGGCATGGATTGGTTGTAACTTCATAGGACCAAGGTGGATTGTTATGACAAAGCCATTGAGTGCTTGGATGATAATGGGGAACTAAGAGTCTTACAGGGAAAGAAGAAATCCACATTAGTTAGGATGGTGAGAACTATGCAGGCAAAGCACGATCGCAGAAAAGGGCGTGTGTTATTTTCAGTGCATATTTCTAGCGACAAAGGTAAGGAAGTTGAGGATGCGATTGTTTTGAGTAGATACCTAGTCCTACAACAGTTTTAGGATGTGTTTCCTGCAAATATTTCAGAGTTTCCACCTCACAGGGAAGTAGATTTTTCTATTGAGTTAGTGCCAGGGACACCTCCAACATCAAAAGTACCTTACAGGATGAGCACACATGAGTTGGTAGAGTTAGAGTTGCAGCTGAAAGAGATGCTTGAAAAATGATACATTAGGCCAAGTGTATTGCCATGGGGCGCACCAGTATTGTTTGTGAAAAACAAGGATGGTACTCTCAAATTATGCATTGACTACAGGTAGTTGAACAAAGTGACCATCAAGAACATGTATCTGTTGCCAAGGATTGATGACTTGTCTGATCATCTGAAGGGAGTAGCAGTGTTCTTGAAGATTGATCTGAGATCCAGATACCATCAAGTACGCATTAAAGATGAGGACATTTACAAGACAACTTTCCAGACAAGGTATGGGCATTATGAGTTTATTGTAGTTCCATTCGGTTTGACTAATGCTCCAGCTACCTTTATGTGTTTGATAAATAGTGTGTTGCGTCCCTATTTGTACAAGTTTGTTATTGTGTTTATTGATGACATATTGGTATATTCTAAAAATGAGGAAGAGCATGTTGAGCATTTGGTAGCAGCGTTGAGGTTGTTGAGAGAGCATCAATTGTATGCTAAGCTTAGCAAGTGTAGTTTCTTTCAGACTGAGGTACATTACTTGGGACATGTTGTCTCTAAGGAGAGCATAACAGTGGATCTAGAAAAGGTAAGAGTTATCATGGAGTGGGCAGCTCCTAGAAATGTAAATGAGGTGAGATCCTTCATGGGATTGGCAAGTTATTACAGGAGGTTCATCAGGAACTTCTCACATATTGCTTATCCTATTACATCATCACAGAGGAAAGGTAAGAAGTTTGAATTGATAGTGGAGTGTGAGACCAATTTTGAGCAGCTTAAGTAGATGTTGACACATGCTCTAGTGTTAAAGCTTGTAGATCTGGACAAAGAATTTGTAGTATGTACAAATGCTTGCAAGAGAGGACTTGGTGGAGTCCTTATGCGGGAAGGATAGGTAGTGTGCTATGAGTCACAAAAATTGAATGAGCACGACCAGAACTATTTGACGCATGATCTTGAGCTAGCAGTGATCGTACATGCATTGAATATGTGGAAGCATTATCTTCTTGGCAGGAGGTTTGTATTTATGAGTCATCACAGTGGATTGAGGTATCTATTTGACCAATCGAATCTGAGTGCCAGGTAAGCTAGATGGTTGGCCATGATTAGTGAGTTTTATTTTGAGACGAGATACATCAAAGGAAAGGAGAACAAGGTCATAGATGACCTTAACAGGCGGATATAGGTAAATCATATAGCAGCCATGAGTTCCTATGGGACAAATCTACAGGATACGATCTTGCAGGCATGTCAATAAGATGTCATGTATATGGATATTGTGCACAGTACAGGTACATGTACATGTAGTGGTATAGGTACAGGTACAGGTAATGGTACATGTATGGGTACAGGTAGTGGTACAAGTACAGGTGTAGGTGCACAGGATGTGGAATATTGCCTTACAGTAGATGGATTGGTCAGGTTTAGAGACAGGATATATGTGTCGGACAAAGATGAACCCAAGAAGGTGATATTGAGGGAGTTTCATGCGAAACCATATTCAGATCACCCTAGCTATCAAAATCCATTGGTCGTACTGAATAAGTTTTATTATTGGCTGAATCTAAAGAAAGATGTAGCAGAGTTTGTCACTAGATGTTTGGATTGTCAGCAGGTAAAGGCAGAGAATAGGCATCCAGGTGGACCGCTACAACTGATTACAATTCCAGAGTGGAAATGGAAGTTCATTTCCATAGACATTATCACAGGTTTTCCGAGGACAGTGAGACAACGTGATTCCATCATGGTTGTTGTGGATAGGTTGAAAAAGGTTGCGCACTTCATTCCAGTGAAGACTATGTATTCGGCTTGTGATGTGGCACAAGTGTTCATCAGAGATGTGGCTAGGTTGCATGGTGTTCCAAAGAAGGTTGTGTCAAAAAGGGATGCAAAGTTCACTTCCAAGTTTTGGAAGGAGTTGTTTGCAGGTTTTGGCACAGAGTTGGCCTTCAGTACAACTTATCATCTGCAGACAGATGGACAGACTGAGAGGGTTAACAGAATATTGGAGGACATGTTGAGGATGTACGTGATGCATCATCAGTGAAAGTGGGAAGAGTATCTTCCATTGGAAGAGTTCACTTACAACAATGGGTATTAGGAATCTTTGAAGATGAGTTTGTTTGAGGCATAGTATGGGCAGAGTTGCAGTACTCCCATCAGTTGAAGTGATCCAGTTAACAGGGTGTTGATTGGACCAGACATGTTGGTGGAAATGGAACATGAAATGCAAGTAATCAAGAAGAATCTGAAAGCAACACAGGATAGGCAGAAGAGCTATGTAGATCAGAATAGGTTGTTCAACGGGTTCCAAGTTGGGGAACATGTGTACTTGTGCATCAAACTGAAGAAGAGCTCCTTGCAGATTGGATCATGTGCCAAGCTAGCACCACATTTTTGTGGACCTTTCAAGATTATTGAGAGGAATGGGCCAATGGCTTATCGACTTGCACTACCTTTGATAGTGAAATTCCATGATGTTTTCCATGTTTCATTGCTTAAGAAGTATGTTAAAGATGTTGATCATGTGATTGACTGGTCAGTATTGCAGGTGGATCCAGATGGAGGATTCCAGCTGGAACCTCAGTGTATATACAGAGAAAGGTGCTCATGCTCCGGAACTGAGCAATCAAGTAGGTTGAAGTGTAATGGAAGCACTTTGGGCCTGATGAAGCTGCATGGGAGATGGAGGATCAGATGCAGACTATTTATCCTTCATTGTTTGTCAGTTGAGGTAAAGCAATTTTGGTATGATGTTTGGTATATGTTTTTTTTGTGATGTTTAGGTATATGTACATATGTATATGGATGTAAATACCACCATGACTGATGTTATAAATCCCCAACAAGTGGTATGGGTTTCATGTCATTATAGTTGTCATGTTATCATGTTGGTTTTATTTTCAGCACGATGATCATTGTAAATACTGCATCAAGCTATGTTATAAAGCTCCATGGGTAGTATGTTTTCTTTTCAACAGTTTCGCTGAGGTATAGGTGTGGTTGAAAACCGAGGATAGTGTCCCACAAGGGGGAGGATTATGTAATAGCCCTAGTGAAAATTCCATCTAATAAAAGTTAATAAAGGCAAAATAATAACCACAGTTGATGGGACACTTATTCCAAGTTGAATGTTGGGCAAAACATCCTAGTGTGGGTGTTCATTGGTTCATTATGGCTAAGGAAATTGGCAAAGGCAATGGCAAAGGCTTTGGAAAGGTAAAATGGCATTTCTGGCACATTTATTTATGAAAATAACGAAAATTAGGAGAAAAGGAAGGTGAAAGGTCGCAGGTTGCATGTGAGGAGGAAAATGAAGGAAAATAATGGAAAATGAAGAAAATAGAGGCCTAATTGATAAAAAGGCTTCTAAGGATCAGTTGGTACCTTTTGTTGGTTCAGTATTGGAGCTCTCTCATTATCCTCTCTCTCTCTCTCTCACTCTTGGACACTTAGAGTTTTCTTGCAGCTCTTTGGCATTGGATCAAGAAAGGCAAATAAGGCAAGAGGAAGGAAGGAGCAAGCAAGGAAGAGCAGGATGAAGCAACTACAATAGGATTCTTTGCAGGTATCAATTTGCATGTGTGTTTTTCTTGCTAGATTTGGAATGCATGGTATTTCATGTGGTTCTTTGCTATTATGGCATGGATTTTGCCAGGTGTGACAATGTTTTCAACCTAGCCTTGCCATTTTCGGATAGCCATGGTGTGATGGGGTTCTCATATTTTGTTTGCGCTGGATTGTTAGATGGATTTGAAGCTAAGTGAGGTGGATCCATGAATAATAGAACTCATGGCCTAGTAACCTCTAAACCAGACTATGGGTTGTGGTAAAGCCAGATTTTGTGTTGCCTTGGTGGGCCTACGAATCCTCAACCGGTGAATGGTGGGCTATACGATAAATCCTATAGGTGGGTGCTCTCCATCAGGCCTAGTAATCCCGTGATGGGATATGCAGTAAAGCCTGGAGAGTGGTCTCGATTTAGGGCCTAGTGATCTGGTGTGGATTACAGTAAAGCCCGAGAGATTGGGAGACAAGAAAATTCCTCACGACGTAGGTGGAGAAATCTGGTGGCATTCATGCTTGTTTGGCCTAGTGATCTAGTGGAGATCATGGTAAAGTTTGTTATTACATATTTACTATTTTTCCTAGTGATCTAGGATGGATTACGGTAAAGTCTGGTTTCTATTGATGAGGGTGAGGTGGTGTAACCTCGGAATGCCCTGGTTGGTTCTTTTGGTTTAAGTCTTACTTTCATGCTTGGAATATGGCACGAGGTTGAATGGCTGAAGAGAGTACTGGCTCAACCATTCTATGGTCGGGTGGAATATGGTAGTCCCATCCTGGGTTGGCCTTTGCATCATGTATATAAGGTTATTTCTCCTTGTTAATTCATGAGTATTATATTGGTTTATATGTGGATTATATGGTTGATGTATCCTTGATATTTCTATTGTTATTATGCTGGTTATAAGCATGTATTATGGCAATGATGAAGTATGGCTCTCCTCATGTTTTGATTTGTAAATGAATGGATAATGTATCTTTGACCTAACAGATGATAATGCAGCTAATGATATAAGGGAACAATTCTTCTTAGTGATTCTCAGATAAGTATGAGACCCCTATGCTCAGATATGTTGTTTAAGCCTGTAGATTACATATTTGTGACATGTTTGATGAAATAATTATCATGGATAGTAGGGGTCCAGTAAAGTCCTTGTTAAAGTGATTGCATGTGTATCCTTATTCTATTGTTATATTTTAGTTTTGAAAGTGTCATTGAGTTCTGGGTAGTGACCTGGGCTCTGGGCCTGAAAAAGTGGCACAAATCCTGAAGTCACAAGCACAGGTCTAAGGAGAAAAGTCCCTAAACGCATGCATACCCATGCTATGGGAGCATCTAGAGCCTCCTGGATGCATGCTTGTCCATATCAAGGGAGTGTCTTGGGGTTTAATGGCCCAAAACATAGTCGGTCTCAGGGGTTGGTTACCTGAATGGTTGGCATGGCTTCTGGGAGTTTTGGCGTTGATGTGGAAAGTCTGTGTAAAGTTCCATAATTGTTTTGTTTTGACACCCTTTTGCCTCCATTTTCCTCTTTTTCATCATTGCTATCAACTTAATAAAAACAGTAAATCATAGATTTTGATAAGGTAAAAACTCTTATATGTTTTATTTCTCATATTCGTTAATGTGCCCTATTATTATGTTAAAGATTTCATTAGCTACAGAATTAACACGATTATGCAGCTATTTTATAAATCTGCAGCTACCTCCATGGTTTGCGGGGTTCTGGTGCTCCAATGAAGCAAAGAAGCACATTGGTAGTTGATGATCGATCCCCTCATGGATCTCATCCTATTCGCTCGAGCCAATTCATTGAAGGAATCACACAGTGGGTCGGTCAAAGGCACGGGTCAAACACGTAGCAGCAGAAGTCCGAATGCATCATGCTTCTCTGATTTGCTTTCCAAATAGCAAATTGACGAGATAAATCTTTTTAAGTTTAGTTTCAAATTTGAATAAGAATTGATTAACATACATGTAGGCGTAGAAGTCTCAAATTGTTGAGAACACATTTTATATATAAGTATGTATACTTTGTAAAGGATAGGGAGGAAGTAATAGTTAATTTCTGAAGAATTGTGAAACAAACCTTTATTCTCATATTGGATTAAAGTTAAATTTTTTTGATTCGATGCGTATGTGAGCGTAATTTACACCTACTGGATGCGGAGGGCCCCTGCAGACAGTCGAGGTTTTAGTTTAATTCATTTCATTGCTTTCTGTTGTTTTCATTTAAATCGCTTTCTGTTATCACATTATCACTACATTCTAGTTTAGTTTCCTTACTTCATTGTTTTCATCATTTTGTTATAACTCAGTTATTTCGTTTATCATTTCATTATTTCATTTGCACTTACATTTCTTCACGGTCGTTTAATGGTTTAGTTCTTCAAACGTTTTCGCTTAATTACAATCAGTATTTTTATGCTTTTAGAATTAGAACTTGTATCTACTTTAAGTAAGCAATTAGAAGATTACTTCCATGCTCTTTAGAACCATAATTTGTATATATTTTGTAGACAAGCTTTTGAAGGATCGTTAGAATAACTTGAATTTCAATACTCTGTTTTATAGCAGCGAGGTGTTTAGATAGGTTCATAATTTTAGGATGATTAACATAAGATATTTTAGGATGATACTCAATATAGATGTGATCTGGTAAATTAATCTAACAATAGCTTAACTTCCACTTATTAATTTGTAGAAATATAACTCTAATCTAATAGGAATCTAGATAACAACGAAAATCCCAAAACAAACATAACCATCCTCTTACAAACTAAAGGAAAGGCTTCTAGCATATATAATGCACCTACACTTCATAAGTTTTCCAAATCTAGTCGATAATTTATGCTTGCAATTTAAGAACATTAAATTAACGAAACATTTTGGCGTCGTTGTCGGGGAAATGTAAATGGAAGCCTTAAAAAAAAACATGATATGCATAGGGAAAGAGACTCTAGAGGTAGATTTGTAGGTCAAGGAATAAGTTTAATTCCTACATCATCACTTACTCCACCACGATCTCATAGTGCCACACCACCCACACAACCATCCATAGCAGGCCAATATAGACTTCCAGAAGTCTTGAGATCTGAAATCCAACATAAAGGTTCACCAACTTCTTCAACAAAAGCTGTAATAGAAGTAGATCCTACAACCCCAACAACAGGAATAATTTTCCTATCTTGAACTGGAGAACAACTTCTAGCTCAAGAGTTGGAAGTTCCTACCAAAGAAGAGAAAGAAGAAACCTACTTCCAACCATTAATAGAAGAACCAGAAGAACTATATGAAAAGCTAGATAATCCTGTTGTAGAACCAGATATTCATTCTAAGGAATCTGTCATGGCTGAAGAAGGAGAAGGGGAAGTACACAATGTCAATGGTGAACAACATAGGATTGGAGGAGGAGGAGGAGGAGGAAACAGAGGAGGTGGAAGAGGAGGTGGTAAAGGTAGAGGAAGAGAAAATCCATAACCTTTTGGATTCACTATCTTTGATGAGGATACAACATTAAGAATGAAAAACATCTTGCCTTCTATCCTCCCCAATTTTCATGGAATAAGAAGTGAAGACCCAAAAACATTTCTCTTTGAATTTGAAGTATTATGTAGATCATATGATTATTTGCACAATGCTCAAAAACTAAAATTGTTCCCTGCCACCTTAAAGGATTCGGCATTAAAATGGTTTTTTATTTTAGAAACGAATTCTATAAGGACATGAGCACAAATGAAAGATGCATTCTTAGAAAAATATAAGGATTATTGTATGCCTCATAGCATTAAAGATGCAGTCTTCAAAATGGTACAAAAATATGATGAAAATCTTGAAGACTTTGTCGAAAGATTTGTTTATAATATCAAAAGGGAAAAATGAATAATTTGGATGAGGAAACTTTAAAAGCTCTCTTACTGAAATCCATTAAAGATGAGTGGATTGATCTTCTCAATCTAATGGGAAAGGAGATATTTCGCAGTTACCATTTACAAATATTTGTGATCTATGTGTGCATATTTCAAGAGGTAAAGCAAGAACAAAGAAAAGTTCAAGGGATCCTCTTTTATCAAGAGTAAACAAATCTGCAGCCGGGACAATAAGTAGGGCATAAATAGGTAGTTTGCTTGATAATTCTAAAACAAATATTTTAGGGAGTCTCAGTGAGCAAATTGACACCCTTAAAATACAAAACAAGCAGAAATCCGAAAATGTTGCATTATCCATCTTTTGTCCTAGGTGTAGAAAAAAACATGCTCAGAGAGAATGTCCTTTAGATTTAAAAAGCATAGAAACCTATGTTATATGTGTGGAAAATCACAATACAAAAGAATGTCCCTCTATACCAGGTCTTAAGGCTGTGTTTAGTGAAGAAGGAATGCCAAATCAGGTAGACCCTCTTTACTTTATTGCCAAAAGACCATGGAAAAATCCTCAAACAAATCAAACTCAAGGTTTTAATCCTCAACAATTTGCACAATCTTCACAAAATAATTGGAATCCACCTATGCCATGGCAGCCTTGGGCTCAACCACAATCTTGGAATCAAGGATGGAAAAATCCTTATGGAAGATATTCTCAATATCAACAATATCCGCCACCTTATCCAAATTTTCCACCACAATACTTCCCTCAAACTAACCAGTTACCTCAAGCTCAAGCTCAAAATGAAAATCCACAACTTTCTTTGCCATTTTCACAAAGACCAAATCAATTACCCATTCAACCACTCCCAAATCCAAACAATAAAACTTCACAACCTATTTACAACTTAGAAGGACAGAATCCTCAAACTTATATGATAATTCCATTAGATATAATAATGTTCAATTAAGGTCTAGTATTAGAAATGAAGAAACCATCTGTTGTTATTTAGGAAACATAAAAGAATTCTAAAAAAGGTAATAATAACTTTGAAGTAGAGATTTCCTTTCCTCAGAAAGAAAATATTGAAACAGAAAAAAACCCTACACATTCTAATAATACTCCTATTATACTAGCAATTGTCCCAAAAGGTACAAAGAGAGGCCGATAGGATTATTAAATTGGAATTGTTGAATTTTTCTAGCAGAGATGTTGGTTCAAGCCTAAGACTATATCCAGAATACTGAAACCATGATCGAAGACACAAAAGAATGATCAAACAGAACACATGCCAACTTATAAGACAAAACACATCATAGACTCTCTAGCTCATGATGATGAATGCAGATGGAAATCAGTGCAGAAGGCCACCCCATATAGTCATGATCGAAGCCAAGAAGCAGAAGAACCCATTCATAGATACAACAATAATGTGCACGTCAGGAGCTATGACAGTCCAATGATCTGACAGGTTTAAAGCATGGGAAAATCAACCCTCAAGAATCCACAAATAACTTCGCAATAAAATATAAAATATAAAAGCCTGCATGCCGCCTTCTTCATTTAAGAGTCTTCAGCGCTGGAAAAAAATCATTACCTATTTTCGAGATAATTCATAGACATATTAAAATTGGCTATACCACAGTATGAAGTCAGCCCTGCTAAGACAGATAAATGTACATTGAGAAATCTTACCTCCAAATCCTGGAATAATTGCAAATTGAAGTTCTGGAAACCCAAGCTGCTTTTGGGGTTGAAATACAAGCATGACAAGACTGCGTAAATTAAATACATCCATGATAACTCAAAACAAGTAAGTTCCCAAAATTCCCCTTCCATAACATAAAATTACAAGAGATGGACAATCATTGCCACATACCATTGCTAATTCTAATCCACCACCAAGTGCAAGCCCTTGAATAGCAGCTACGGAAGTTTTCTTAGCCTCTATAACAACATCAGAAGGCCAAAAAGGTCAGAGCCAGAAAAAGGTTCCATCCTAAAAACACATAGAATCCTTTTCCAAACTTTCAGGGGTGCCTAAACATCCATCAGAATCTTAATTTTTTTATGTTAACAATATCAACATATCCAGCTATGTATTACAATACAGGAAAACATGTAGAATCCTTTACCAATACATTGATGAGTTCCTAACTATGCTATAAGAATGCTACTTTTAACTGTACCATCAAATCCAACTATACTCTACAATAAGCCTAGGTATCCATATTTTGGCACATTCCTAGAAAAGCTCAAAATGTCAAGGGTATGATAATGTTTCGCTTTATAGTATTCAAATTACATATGGAAAATAACGATCCAGCAAAATGTCTTTTACAAGAATTGGTAATGTTTTTTGAAATGACAAGTCAAAGTAAAAGCAACATTCCTCTATCTTATACATTATTTGTGGATTTGATAATAGCTAACATTCCCGAGATACAGTACCCCCACTTCAGCCATACATATCACCGACAACTTGCAACTTTAGTGAAAACAAAAAAAAGCAACATATATAACAAACGCCTACCTTCAATAGTATTGATCATAAGATCAACAGAAACTCTACCCAAATGCGACAAGTTCCCTGCTAGATACACAGTTACAGAGAATTGAATATGAGCAAACATGGAAACCTTTGAAACAATCTGCAACAGAATTTGAATTTTGTATGAAAACTTAGTTTGGCATACCAGTCTGTTGTACTTCCTGGAGAACGTTGATGTCAAAACCACCTGAGAATTTGCCTCCATTACCTAACAATGCCAAAACAGAGACATAGACATGAAATCATCTCGATTTTTGAACAGAAGCATTTACATCTCTCTCTATATATATGAATATATATAAAGATTTATAACACCATTGAACATTTAGTACAGTTTCCATCCCTTCTGCAAACTGCATTCATATCACTATCACTATTATAATCAAACAATCCTTCAAAATTAGATTGCAACCGACAACTTCAAAACATGCATACCAGTGACAACAATGGCCTTCACATCATTTCTCCTCATTGCTTTGTCATATTTTTCTTTCAAGCCTGCAAGAACTGTAAATAAAACTAATTGAACGGTTACTACAGATATTAAGTTAAATGATAACACATATGCTAATCCATTACTTACACCAAGATATCAACACACAAATGCATATGTCATTAAGCCTTCTCTTTCAATGAACATAAAATTATGACGTAGTCAATTACTTACTGGACAGTAATATGATGAATTTGGTAAGGTTGACCTATGATTTGGAATTGGTATGTGCAAGGTTCACCGAAAGTTTGTTCTTGAAATTTATTACAACGATGAATGGTTCTATGTTATGATGATCTTGATAATGCTGATCTACAATCTAGAATCTGCATTATGAGATTCCCTAATGGAAAGAGCTCTTTCTTGAAATTAATTATCACAATTAAGGGTTCAACCAATTAGTAATATGTATTTGTTCTAGATATCGCTCTAACTTTTACGCTATGCATTCCACATTATGTATTTCTCGTAATCAACTATGCTTTTATTGCAAGACTTAAATATCCTTTCTTTCCATAGGCTTATCAGCATATTTCATTACTCATTTTCACAACAAAGAATGTCCAAGATAGTTCTCATTTTTCTAACTATGCTCATAATTTTTAATCTCAAAATCACATCTCTGATTGCGAAGGTGTCATCAGGCTGACCTGATTTTATGTTTGTACTCTCTTTTCTCATTAACAAGACTTCAGAGTCCCATATTTTTTTTAACACCTCCTTCTAAAGATTCTTTAAAAGCTGATAGTTTGCATTAACTTGCAGCTCAATCTCAGGATTAGATCAAGCAAGCATCCATAAAAATGAAGATGACTCTGACAAGAGTAGACTCCTCGATTACTTTAAGCTTTGCCCACTCTATCCAAAATTTGCCAAAAAAAGTGAGAATTCGGTACAACTTCTACAATGTAATGCTAGTTTGGCCAAAAAGCAGCTTCTTCAGAAAAACAAAGAAGCATGAGAAATTTAAAGAATGTCGCCAGACTATTCTAATTCGTCTGAGTCAAATTTCCAAGTTCAACTCTGTTCTTTGAGGAAACCAAATCTAACTTGACCCCGAGTTATATATTCAGAGTCAAGGTCACAGGCGAGTCAAACTGATTCAATAAGTTCTGACTTTCAAGTGATGTTTCAGACTTTGCCATCTCTATCTAAAAGACAGAGAGAACCCAAAAAGACACTCGTTGTGTTTGTTTTTCTAACCTAATTTGACAGCAGCCAACCAACAAACCTGTGTCACCTATCGAGAATCCATAGCATTTCAAGTATGTGTATGTATATAAAATCTAAAATGAGTTGTCTTTAATATTCCCGTTTTATAGCTGTCATAAATACTTGTATTAATCAAAAACACATTTTCTCCCCCAAAGGTATTTTTTCCTTTGTTGAGCTATGGTCTAGAGGTCGAGATAGGGAAGTCACCACAATAACAACCCAGGTTCAAACCGCAGCTGGAATAGAGCCCCACTCGTGTATTAATCAGCAAAGATTTATAGCACCCGCATTAATAGAGGCTTTATGGGATGAAGTTGGGATTTATTGCTCCCAACAGACCATAAAAAAGTGTTTACACCTGCACAGGAAAAGTAAATTTAGTGTATCTTTTACATTCCCAAATCAATTTACAAGTTTTTCCAGAGTTCAAATTAACTCTTGATATTGGGCCTTTACAATTCGTACTCGAAGTCGAGATTGATCGCTTTGACAATTTAATTTCCAAACTGTTGGTTTTTGGCCAAGCCATTCTCAGAGTCAAGTCTGGTAACTTCAACAATATTGTGCCAAATTTCCATAATTATCATTTTATAGAGTTGTAAAAACTTCTAAACAAAATTTAAATAAAATAAGTTAATTTTCTTTCCTTAAAATTATCACTCCCCGGATCGTGCTAGGATTTTCAAAATGAAGTTTTCAGAATCTGCAGACCTCTTTATACCAATCTAAATTCGACACCAAATAATTTATCTTTTCTATCAGAAAATCAACATTTTATCTCACAAACAGGTTTCTAGTAGATTTGACGATTAACCCTAGCTTTTACTAGAATGTAAACGAAAATAGCATAAAACATGTAATAATTAATACTAAAAAAATAGCAATTAAAACCCTTTTAAACCTAAAAATATCATGAAAACAAACATTTGATCTTTAAATCAAGCATCGTTAAAACCCTCAAATACATAAAAATTTCAGTTTCAGCTCAGATTCTATGATTTCTATTTTCAATTTTGTAAAAAATCATTTCGAGCCCTTACGTGTTACTACCAGGCATTGACCGGTGGATTGGTCAGCTTGATTATGGCAACTCCATCGGCTCCAACTTCCATGGTCACTTCCACCTTCAACATGATTCATATCTGTGCAAAGATTCTCAGACCTGTGAATTAGATCAAACCTGCGCCTAAAATTTCAGAATTGTCCCTAAATTTTCAGACATGTAAAAATGCCAACAGTCCTGAAGATATACAGAGCCATGTCAAAGAATTCAGAGAAACATTGCAGTTGTTTGAGGGGATGCATCCTTTTCAGTATTACACTATCCATGCTCAGTACCGAAAGCGTTCACCTAGAGTCTTATTAAAATATCCAAACCAAATTCTTTGGTTGAGAAAGGATCCAACCAGAAATCAAAGGAAGTTCAAATAAAGGGTCGGTCTATGGAAAATGATAGCAGGAAGGATTCAGATTATACTATCACAGGATTCAGATTATATTGTCACAAATTGTTATTGTCTCCTTGCTGAACCGGTTGAGTTAAGAAATATGGAAATTGAATCTACAAATCTTGTATTTGCCACAGGGTGGAACGAATTGCCGTAGGATATAATCTATTGGCTTCCTTTGCAATTTGTGTATATCGAATTGTGTGCCAGCAATGGAACAACCTGCTTCCGGCAAACTATTTCATAACTTGGTTTTGTGAGGCGTCTATCACGAAGCAGCCATAGTTGGCAGTGTAAGTCAGAGATGTCCTCTTATCAAAACGGATTTTGTTTTGAAGGATAATCATGCTAAATGAAGGAAAAGGAGAAAGCAGAGGACAACCATGTAAAAAAAATTCATAAGCCTATCATTAATGAAGTCTAGCAAATCCCTAGGAAGCAAAACAGGACTGGGAGAGATGATATGGCAAGGAAAGGGAAACAAAGTAGTTGAAGACGGACCTGACCTGGAAGAAATGATGTTGTGCAGATGTATTCTAAACACAGCTTCGACTCACAATTTCTGAGAAGGAGGCTCCCATCTCTGTAGAATCTTCAGTAATGAGGTGGCTTTTCGCTTAACGCAGTGAGTGTCTGTCGTGAGAAGAATTTACAAGGAAGGCACCAACGATGGAACCATAGTCACGGCGTTTAGAACATTGCCGCCTCCGTGATGGCACAGCGACAACAGAACCGCCACGACGTTTTCTTTACCCTTTGGAGAAGCCGAGCGGAGAAGGCCAACCAGAATGTGAATCGCCGACATCTGGCTAACCGCGGCTAGACCCGGGCGCTAACTGGACAGAATGGCAAGCACAACCAGAGCATCGTCGGCCAGGCTTGGTCGTTCATGGTCCTCTTCCGTCAGAAGATTCACCAGCAGAGGCACCGCGCCCACTTCCAAAACCCTGGCCGCGTTGCTGCCGTTAATGGAGAGATTGAACAGGGTAGACACGGCGTCCCGTTTGCCGCGGGGGGTTCCATCGCGGAGAAGCTCGACGAGCGCTGGAATGGCGTCTGGCATCTCTCCAATGAGTTTCTTGTAGTCGTTCACAGCAGAAAGGCTGAAGAGCGTAGCGGCCGCATTCTCCTTCGCTTCAACGCTACGGCCAGACTTGAGGACTTGGATTATCGAGTCCAGAGAATCGGCCGCTTCGACGATCACAGCTTTGTTGTTCTCGTAGATGGAAAGATTCAACAGAGCCGTAACTGCGTTTTCATGCATCTTAGGGTCTTCAGATGAGAGTAGCGGCACCAGCTGCGATATAGCGCCGGCTTCGGTGATACAGGCACGGTTATCCATCCCACACTTTGCAAGCAAACGAAGCTCATATGCGACTTGTTTCTGGACTTTCGGCATGCCAGTGGAGAGCTTCCCTACCAGAAAGGTGGCCGTCATTTTAGTCGCCTCGAGCGCCACTTTGGTGCTGGCGACGCTCTCCAACGAAATGTTTCTGCTCCCTTTTTCCGGTTTCTCAAACGGGACGCCGCGTTATTGGCACCATTGATGGATAAGGAAGTTCTCGGAATTCCCTAAGAATAAACAGAAATTGCACGACAGATGCCCGCCGAATGTGGACGCCAGGTGCCAACTTGAGAATGAAAAGGACGATGAAAGTCTGTTTCAAAGGAAGGCCTATCGGCCTAATAACAACCTACAGTATCTATCTCAAGACCACCTTTTCCTGAAAGGTTGAAAATCTATAAAGGAGTAGAAAACCAAATCATATTGCTTGATTATGATATGTTAGATGAACCTGAAAAACGTCTATATAAAAATTCCTTTATTACAAGCAATAAAAGAAATACCGATTTTTGCAAAAGTAATTAAGGAATTGAGTACTCAAGGATCAGGAAGAAAAAGAAAAGAAATAAAAAGAATTCAACTAGTTGGGAGAATTGCAAATATCATGATGGGGAAGACAACAATTCAAAAATATTTAGATCCAGGAAGCCCCATTGTGAAAACACACATCAATGGAACTAAAATACCAAATGCACTGATTGATCTAGGAGCAACCATAAACATAATGAGCAAATAAACTATGGATAAATTGAAGCTTCCTAATCTTTAATACACACCAACATTGTTACAATTAGCAAACAAGTATGTAATTAAACCTGATGGTGTGTTAGAAGATATATATGTATCCTTATATTCTTGGGAATATCCTGTTGATTTCATGATTCTAACACCCAAGAATAATTTAGGAGGACATCCATTAATTTTAGGAAGGCCATGGTTAGCTACAGTCGATGCTTTTATCAGTTGTAGATCAGGAGACATGTTTATCTTAGATGGAAGCTCAACAAAGAAATTTACATTGTACCCACCTGCAAAAACAATGATAGAAGTAGAAAATGAAGAATGGATAGATGATGATAATGATATACAACCAATTTTCACTATTGCACAAATAAATGAAGAGGATCAAATTTTAAATTCAATAGAAAATAATGAACCCTCTTTATATTGTGACAATAGTCAAAATTTTCAAGAACAATGTAATATTGAATATTTATCATCTAGACAAATGTCTTTACATTCTATGGAAAAAAATTGGGAACTCTTCAATAGAAATTTTTCCATGAAAAATCTTGAACATCAATGAAAACCTCAAAGAATTACATAAAAAGAAATTGGTAGAAATATTACAAAAACACTCTTATGCATATGCATGGGAATACACTGATATGAAGGGAGTTGATCCTAAAACCTGCATGCATCATATTTATATTGAAGAAAATGTTAGACGAGTTCGACAACCACAAAAAAGAATGAATCCAAACTTAAAAGAAATTGTTAAAGAGGAATTGCAAAAACTGTTAAATGTAAATTTCATTTATCCAATATGAGACAATCAATGGGTTTCACCTTTAGTAATCGTTCCTAATAAAAATGGAAAATGGAGAGTTTGAATTGATGACAGGGAATTGAATAAAGCAACTTTGAAAGATCACTTTCCACTTCCTTTCATAGATCAAGTTTTAGATACATTAGCAGGAAAAAAATATTTCTCATTTTTGGATGGTTTTAGTGGGTATAATCAAATTCAGGTAGCACCTAAAGATCAAGACAAAACCACATTCACTTATCCATGGGGGACTTATGCTTATCGAGTACTTCCTTTTGGATTATGAAATTCCCCAACAACATTCCAAAGAGTAGTACTAGGAATTTTCTTTGATCTTATTCATGATTGTGTGGAAGTGTATATGGATGATTTTACAATTTATGGAAATTCTTTTGAAGAAGCACTTGAAAATTTAGAAAAAGTTCTCATAAGATGCAAAGAAGCAAATCTTTCATTAAGTCATGAAAAATGTTTTATGATGTTTAATGAAGGAATTGTTTTAGGTCACCATATTTCAGGAAATGGAATTAAGGTAGACTCATCTAAGGTAGAAATTATTTCCAAATTATCAATCCCAAGTTGTCAACTAGATGTTAGGAGTTTTCTTGGTTTTACCAGATATTATAGAAGATTAATAGAAAACTTCACAAATATTGCATCTACACTCTTCAAAATACTCACCAAAGACTGTGAATTTAGTTGGAACTCTGATTGTCAAAAGGCTTTTGAAAATTTGAAAAAGAAGATCTCTAAAGCACCCATCTTAAAAGGACGTAATTGGGAATTGCCTTTTCATATATCAACTGATGCTTTAGAAACAACTCTAGGAGTTGTGTTAGGACAAAAAGACATCACTCCTTATGCCATTTATTATACTAGTAAAAATTTAACTCCTGCAAAGCTAAATTATATTGCAACTGAAAAGGAGCTTTTAGCTGTCATTCATGCCATTAATAAATTTAGACATTACATCACTCACTATGAAACTTTCGTTCACACAAACCATTCTGCCACTAGATATTTAATGAATAAACCAGTTACTAATGGTAGAGTAACAAGATGGCTATTACTGTTACAAGAATTCAATATCACCATTTTGGACCGACTTGGAAAACAAAATACAATTGCTAACTTTTTATCTAGAATTCAAAATGATAACAATGATACACCTATAAAGGATAAGTTTCCTGATGAATATCTTTTTGCAATATCTACTAAATCACCTTGGTTTGCAGGTCTTGCTAATTATTTAGTTACAGAGAAGTTACCTTCTTATTTGTTTCCTGGAGAAAATAGAAGAATAATCCAAACAAGTGCATCTGATTCATGGATAAATGAAGAATTATAGAAGACAAGACGAGATCTCATCATCCGAAGCTGTGTAAGAGAAGATGAAATACCTGAGATACTTAAAGCATGCCATGATGAACCATGTGGGGGTCATTTTGCTGACAAAATAACTGCTTATAAAGTCTTTCTCTTAGGATATTATTGGCCTTCCCTTTTTAAGGATGCCAAGGAATATGTTGAGAGGTGTGATAGCTGTCAAAGAATGGGAAGACATGTTCCTTCAGACGAAATGCCACTAAAACCTCAGGTACTCATTGAACCCTTTGAAAAATGGGCTTTGGAGTTTGCTAGACCAATTAATCCATCTTTAAAACAAAAAAATATATTCTTGTATGCACTGATTATGTTACTAAATGGGTAGAAGCTAAAGCACTTTCTTTTGCTACTGAAAATGTTGTAGTTTAATTTATTTTTGAGGATATTTTTACTCGTTTTGGTGTCCCAAGAGAAATTTTAACAGATCAAGGAAAGCCATTTACATCCAGAGTAGTGCAAAAGATAGTGAAGGAATATAAAATCAAGCATCAGAAATCTACTCCATACCATCCACAAGCAAATGGACAAGTAGAGTCTACCAACAAAATGATTGAAGCAATCCTCACCAAGACAGTTCACTTGCACAGAAGGGACTGGGTAGAAAACTAGAAGCTTTATGGGCCTACCGTACCACATGGAGAAGCATTACAAGACATACACCCTATGAACTTTTTTATGGGAAACAAGTCCTATTTCCAATTGAGTTCCAAATTTAGACCTACAAGACAACAATTAAGTTGGGACTTGACTTATTAGAAGCACAAAAGCAAAGAATGTGACAACTTAATGAGCGTGATGAAATAAGGCAAGATGTTATCTAGAAGACTAGTTTAGTCTAGCAACAGAGATCCATATGGCATGATAAACACATCAAAGAAAGAAAATTTCAGGCAGGAGATTGGGCATTACTCTTTGATTCAAAGTTCAGAAATTTCCAAGGAAAGTTTGAAACTCACTGGCTTGGGCCTTAAGAGATTCAAATTGTTTTTGATAATGGAGCAGTCAGAATTAGGACTATTGATGAAGAAAAAGTTCCTCTCTTAGTGAATGGACATCAACTCAGGATCTATCATAAGCCAATGACAAAGGAGGAATATGTAAAGATTTTACAGGACAAATCTGATTTGAAGTTGGTCAAGAAGAATTCTTCATCTTCTCCACCTTAAAAATTTATTTTTCATATAATAATAATAATAATAATAAATATGTATAAACATGAAAACCAACAATTGTTGGCATGTTTATGCAGAAAATTCAAGGTGAAAACCAAGAATTCTCAGCATGTTAAATTTTCTTTGTATCCCATTTTTTAGAATTCCATCTTCTTTTATCCCTTTCTTTTCAAAAAATAAATAGCTACATAATTATTGATTTTCTACAACTCTGATGACTTTATGTAGCCAATTTGATAGAAACTTCTGATGATACAAGTAAAGGAATGATTGACTCCCTCCACTACAAAGTACCTGAAGACAACATAAAAGGCAACCAAAGGTTAGAAAAAAAATAATTCAAAGGTATGCACTTCTTTAATTTAATAATAGGGATCAAAACATTACATATATGAATTATAAGACATAGTACTACCAAAAATCAAAATCACTATTGCAAAGAGTTGACTGTGTCATGTCAAGTCGTGCATAATCTTCCATTCACTCCCAATCGTCATAACTCATATTCCGATCCATTGAACCGACCACCCAAAACATAAACATGAATGATCTTAACGATTAGATTCTGACTCATTCCCTTATACCCTCACTACCTACACTCTCATTATTCCATCACTCACACTCTTGGTCTTTCCGCTCTAAAAACCCTACCAAGCCATCCTACCCAGTTAAACAAAACAGTTTTTGAAATGAAGCTTCTCGACCATGGGAGTAATATTCAGAACAGAGCCAAAAGGGAAGAAATTTCTGGAGGGATATCCACAGACAAAAGAATTGTTGCAGAAAGCGCAGTGGCTAGAATTTGTAGATAAATTCGACGGCTTCCACAAAGAAGTGACCAAATCCTTCACCAAGGCTTTTGATGGAGTCGAAGTGGAGATAGGAGACATAAAATTCATAGTGACAAAGTCGTTTATAGCTGAAGCCACTAGACTTCCACGGATTGGAGAGAAATGGTTCAAGAATAGAGGTATTGAAAAAGAAGACTGGAAAGTTTTCCTGAAGAAACGAAGTATGGATACCACCATTTTCAAGAAGGGTATCCCAAGTATGACATTAAAAAGTAAGTGGAGGAACCTACTTCTAATAATTCCAAATATTTGCTACCTGCGAAGGATGGTTTGGATGAATGTTTTTCTATCATATTCGATTGCTAATGAATTTTCTTGAAGAAAATGAGATAAATCTTCCATATTTGTTGCTGAATAGTCTTAGAAAGATGTCAGGGGATGTTCATAGGAGAATTTAGTTCATAGATAATACAATGTATCAGCATGGTCTAGTTAAAATACTTGTTGAATCTCATCTCCAAAACATAGGTGATAATTGGGAAAGCTTTTTAGTAAGAAATCACTTTCAGGAAGAAACTCATGGGCAACCAAATAGCAACAGACCTAAGAGGGGAAGGAAAAGAAATTTGATAGGACACAGGAACAAGAACCACAACAGCCACAAAAACTGCCAAGGATGGCATCCCTCTTGTATAAGTTTTAGAGAAAATAAGCAAAAGAAATGTTAGATGAAAGAAAGCTAGTAAAGAGACAAAGATTTCTCTACAAACAGAGAAGCCTACAACAGAAAGGAAGAAAACTCAAAAGACCCCTGCCATAGGTCTAAGAAGGAGTACCAGACTCAACTCAGCAAAAGAATTACCTTCAAAGAGCATATATCATGTCAATGTAGAAATAAAAGAAAACTCAGAGGCAGAAGAAGAGTCAGGAATTTATCCAAGAACATCACCAAGGGTTTCATCACCAACTGTCACCTTGCCTGCTCGGAGTCCAAGACGAAGAATGCCAGAAATTGATTCGGTGCAGCAATAGATCTATGATTATATTGAATACCTAGAGAAAAGGGATGCAACAAGAACATCAATCCCAATTCAAGAGGAAGAAGAAGTCCAGTTTAATGAACCACAAAAACCTCCAGTAATCAATATATTAAAATAGGAAATATTCGAATTGGAGACATTAAACAAGTACATTAAAAATGAAAATCAAGCCTTGAAAGCATAGAATCAAATCCAAATAGCTAAGAGTGACAACCTCCTTTTACATCTAAGTCTGTAGTTTAATAAAAACAAGAAACTGAAGAAGAAAAATAGGGCTTACAGAGACAAGTTATAAACTTGAAATACAAGATCCTCATGATGAAACCAAGGATGGCAATCACTGGAAAGAAAGTGAAAAGGATAAAGTTAGTTGTATTGGCATAAGTGCTCAAGCATATGCAATAGTTCAATAAAGATATCAATTTTGCATTTTGTATGAGGACATACAAAATCTTTAGTGTGGGGGAATGTAGAGTTCCATAACTGTTTCATTTTGACACCCTCATTCCTCCATTTTCCTCTTTTTCATCATCGCTATGAGCTCAATAAAAGCATTAAATCATAGATTTTGATAAGGTAAAACCTCTTATATGTCTTATTTCTCATATTCGTTAATGTGCCCTATTTTTATGTTAAATATTGCATTAGCTACAGAATTAACATGATTCTGCAGCTATTTTATAAATTTGCAACTACCTCCATGGTTTGCAGGGTTCTGGTGTGCCAATGAAGCAAAGAAGCACATGGGTAGTTGAGGATCAATCCCCTCATGGATCTCCTCCTATTCGCTCGAGCCAATTCACTAAAGGAATCACACAGTGGCGCAGTCAAAGGCATGGGTCAAACACGTAGCAGCAGAAGTCCAAATGCATCACGTTTCTCTGATTTGCTTTCCAAATAACAAATTGATGAGATAACTCTTTTTCTATTTAGTTTCAAATTTGAATAAGGATTGATTAATAGACCTGTAAGCGTAGAAGTCTCAAACTGTTGAGCACACATTTTATATATAAGTATGTACCCTCTGTAAAGGATAGGGAGGAAGTAATAGTTAATTTCTGAAGAATTGTGAAACAGACCTTTGTTCTCATATTGAATTAAAGTTACCTTTCTGTGATTCGATGCATATGCGAGTGTAATTTACAACTACTAGATGCAGAGGGTCGCTGCAGACAGTCGATATTTTAGTTTAATTCATTTCATCGCAATCTGTTGTTTTCATTTAAATCACTTTCTGTTATCACATTATCACTGCATTCTAGTTTAGTTTCCTTACTTCGTTGTTTTCATCATTTCGTTGTAACTCAGTTATTTCGTTTATCATTTCATTATTTCATTTGCACTTACATTTCTTCACAGTCATTTAATGATTTAGTTCTTCAAACATTTTCGCTTAATTACAGTCAATATTTTTATGCTTTAAGAATTAGAACTTGTATGTACTTTGTAGTAAGCAATTAGAAGATTACTTTCATGCTCTTTAGAATCGGAATTTGTATATATTTTGTAGACAATATTTTGAAGGATTGTTAGAATAACTTGAATTTCAATACTCTGTTTTATAGCAGCAAGGTGTTTAGATAGGTCTGTAATTTTAGGATGATTAACATAAGATATTTTAGGATGATACTAAATATAGATATGACCTGGTAAATTAATATAACAATAGCTTAACTTCTACTTATTAATTTGTAGAAATCTAACTCTAACCTAATAGGAATCCAGATAACAACGAAAATCCCAAAACAAACATAACCATCCTCTTACAAACTAAAGGAAAGGCTTCTAACATATATAGTGCACCTACACTTCATAAGTTTACCAACTTCGGTTGATAATTTATGCTTGCAATTTAAGAACATTAAATTGACCAAAGAGTCTGTGTGATGTGTTTCTGTCGATTCCACTTCCTTAAGGTCACCTAGGAGATTGAATCCCATTATAGTGGCATGTTGTGGCATATTTACCTCGATTGGCCGGCTACGTGTGTAGATGTTGGATGAGGGTGTTACACCCTTCAATATCTCTAGTTTTTCCATTAGCAAGCTTCTTAATCCTGGACTCCACATCTTCCAAAGAAAATGTATCTTCCTCTATATGAGTGTTTTTGATGTTTCCCATGGTGTCCGGGGAGTCATAAAGTTACTTAAGATAGACATCCCATTCCTTTAAGGGAATCAAATCATTTTCTTTCAATTTACGAACAAGAATATTCCTCCAAAACTTTCTAGGTTGACTTTAAAGAGGTTAAGAAGACAATCTTGCCTCTTGTTTATATAGTACCTTTTCTTCCTTCTTATGAGAGCTTTGTACACACTTAACAATTTTGTTGGGAGCATCTCTAATCATTTTCCTCGCAGACTTACAATCATTATCATATGATGGGTTGGAAGTTCTATTGTTCATGTTATACGACACCTTTGTAGAGTATTTGTTAATGGTAGTGGAGATGATAGTAGTAAAATTATGGTAGATGTGATCAATGTGGTCATTATACATTAAGAAACATAATTCCTTGTTAAATCTTTTAAGAAGAGATCTTTTTTGCTTTTGCCAAAGAGAATGTGTCTTTGGCTCTCGCCATTCTTTTACATATGGCTGGTGTACATATCAAGGTTAAGGGTTAAAGATATATGTTTGTGGTCAAATTCAGGCTCATGGTCATTTAGGAGGTCAAAATTAACAATACGGTTGAGAACCTAGGTATCAGATATCGCATCGTCCACAACACTATTGTCACACCCATGAATACAAGTCATTTGGCTAAAGCTAGGCCACTTATTAATCTCATACAAATAATTAGATCTTAGGAACTACAAAGCTTGATTAACTTAGTATAAAAAAGGTTCTTAGTAGTGTCTTCATAATTTATTTTGAATTCACTAGCTAGATCATAATCCTCATCAAACCATAAGGGATTAGGGTTAGAGTTATTACTTACTAGAGTGGCTTGGTTAGTGGCAGTTCGAGAATTGAATTCCCCAAGCAAAAGGATGTTTCCTTCATTCCTTAGGTTGTGGATATCATGTTCTAATGAAGGGACAATTCTTATCCAAGTTGTTCTTCTTATAGGAAGTAGAGTTGATGGGAGCAAAGTAACATATTGTAAGATAAATCCTATTAGTATTAGAGTCAGAGATTTTGATCCAAACGTATTGATTGAGGGGGTCAATCTTATGAAGTCGAATGTGGGAAGCAATGTTATTTTTGATATAACAAGCTATACCACCAACTCCTCTGCGAGAGGATTTCTTGTTCCAAGTAGACCAAAGAATGAATCCATCAATGTGGGGGACCCTAGATTCATCATGCTCCTAGGTTTCGACTAAGAGAATAAGATCAATATCACTCAAGATCCAACTTAACATAGGACATAACAAATAATAATTAAAAATAATAATAACAAGTAAATAAAAATATATATTAAAAAAAACAAAAACAAAACCAAAAAAAACAAAACAAAACAAAACAAAACTTATAAAAGAGAAAAAATAATAAAAAATATATAAAAAAATGAAAAAAAAATATGTCTCTTAAAAAACATAATTTTAGAAAAAAAAAAAATTTAACCCAAAATATTATCTAATTAAAAAAATCAAATTAAAATAACAAACAAATTAAAATCAATCTAAAAGGTTTAGCCCTCCACCAAGCCCCCGCTGTCTCGCACCAACAATTTGTTGACGATAATATGTTATTCGGTCACCCCTCTGTGCAAGAAGCGCGCTCTTTTAAAGCCATTCTTGATAATTTTTCGAACTCCTCAGGAGCCCTCATTAATAATGTCAAATCTCATATCTTCTTTTTTAACACTCCTCCCTCTACCCAACGAGCTATAGCACGCATTCTCGGTTTCACCATAGTGTCCCTTCCTTCTAAATACTTAGGAGCTCCTCTAATTGCTTCAGCTCTCAAGCATTCTTCTTGGACCAGCCTTTTAGAAAAATTGGAGGCCAGACTATTCCTCTGGACACAAAGAGCTTTAAATCTGGCCAGTAGGACAGTGCTAATTAAAGCGGTTCTGCAATCTATGCCTCTCTACCTTTTCTCCATCCTGGCAGCACCGAAATGGGTTCTCAAAGCCATCAAGCAGCTGCAGCGTAACTTCCTATGGGGAAGCTCGGGGCCAAATAGAAAGTGGGCTTTAGTCAAGTGGGAGAAGGCTTGCTTACCTAAAAAAGCAGGAGGGATTGGGCTAAGAGATCCTGAACAAAACAACAAAACTATGGGGGAAAAAATCTGGTGGAGGTGGCTCTCAAACTCAAACACCCCCTGGGCAGTCTTATGGACAGCGAAATATGCTAGAAACTTGCCCTTAGAGGAGAGAATTAGAATGTCGGAAGTCAGTAAAGGCTCGATCATCTGGAATTCAACAATCCAACATCGAGACTTAATTCAAAAACACAGCTTCTGGGAAGTGAAAGATGGCCTTTCAGCACGGTTTTGGGAAGACTCATGGCAGCAGCTTCCAAATCTCAAAGACAGCATACAGGGAATTGCAGAACGAGAAATCAACCAGCTTGACAAGGTAAGCTACTTCTGGAAATCACAAACCACCCAAGAATATAGAGAATGGAAAGAAGCTTGTCATATCTTACCTTACAGCTCGGAGCAGATTCAACTTTCTCTATCCTCAGAGCTTCAAAAACGAAAAATTCTAAAGCTAGCAGGTATGGATACTCTTAGATGGGGATATGAGGAAAAGGGAATCTTCACAACCAAGGAAGCTTACAAAATCATCATTAAAGACCGAGTAGTCAAAGACAAAATATGGGACAGAATTTGGAATCCTCCTATTTGGCCGAAGGTTTCAACCTTTTTGTGGCTTCTTTCACACAACAGAGTTCTAACATGGGACAACCTCAGGAAAAGAAATTTCTATGGGCCATCTATATGTCTCAACTGTAATCAGGAAGAAGAATCAGCTTTACACCTCATGCAAAACTATCAGCTCGGAAGGAAATTGTGGGAAAAGGTAATATTTCGATGTTAGAGGGATGGCAAAGTGATGGGGGATATCATCGGTACCCTCCGCAACTGGACTCAAGAGCCATATCAAAGCAAGGTTCTAAACACTCTTTGGCAAATCATACCGGGACTACTGATGTGGAACATTTGGAAGGAGAGAAACAGAAGGATTTTCAAAAATCAATCAATGACATTGGAGCAGATATGGAATGGGATACACCATAACATCAGAGAAACTTTATCTATTAAAGGCTGGTCTAAGGAGGACTTCCCATCGCATCCGCAGGAACAAGCGATATGGGACAATTGGCAGATAAAATTACAAGATCCAACTTCTGCCAATGGAAATACATCTAATCATCAAGGGAACTCCGCGAGCTGGTCCCCGCCACCAATCAATGTGTTTCAACTTAATTTTGATGGAGCGTCGAAAGGAAATCCTGGTCAAACAGGATATGGCGGAGTCATCAGAGATTACCAGGGTAAGCCCCTCATATCATTCTTTGGTTCAATAGGTTGGAATACCAATAACGCAGCGGAATTGGAAGGCCTATGGAGAGGACTAACTCTAGCACAGGAGCAAAAGCTCTTCCCTCTGATAGTTGAAGGGGACTCCCAAATTCTTATCAATATGGCATTAAAAATTCAACAGGGATCCCCGATACAGAAGGTCAGCAGTAGCTGGAGAATGGCCACTAGATTGGAGCGTCTTCAACAATGGCTCAACAACAACCAAGCTATCTCATTCAAGCATATCCGAAGAGAAGGGAACAAACTTGCAGATTTTCTTGCCAATATTGGTGTGGACAGTGGGAAAGAATTATTTGCAGGATCACTACAAGACATAGCCTCGGAGAACCAACTTTCTACCTTCCATTCCATATTAACAAGAGATATGCAGTCAGGACAAGAACCACACCCGGATGCGGGTGTCAACATGAGAAGTTAATGTCACTACATGAGCAGATGGTAGCGGGCGAGGTGATAGGCTGGTGCAAGTGGCATAAGGTGGGCATTTATGGTTCATTAATGCCGGCACGCTATCAAGCTACGCTGAGGGAGGAGATCAGTACGAGCGATGCCGGCATGGGACGCCATCGTAGAGCAAGTAGGCGACTTTTGTCAGAGCATCAAGTCCCATTAATGAGGAATTGGGTGAACAGCATGTGCGGTAAGTACTTCAGGATGATAAGATCTAGATCTATATCAATTGCCCAAAGCCCAGCACTCTCTCTGGCTCATTCTAGCAGAGATATCCCAGGTCGCATTGGTTCACAGGAGTTAGGTACAGAGCCAAGCATTTGGAGGCCATCAGCGCTCCACCGAAACCTGCAACAGGTCGGCCTCTTCTGCTTACCTCTTCTTGCTAGTATGGCTCGACCTCGCGGTGGTTCCCGAAGGGGAAGAAATTCAGGCACACGGGGGAGGGTTAGAGGAAGGGGAGGTCCTGCTCCTCGACGCATCTCTCGGCTTGTCTCAGTCTCACCTGCTTCTCCACCTTCCGACCACTCTGGTCCATCCCACTCCAGTTCTTTCCACACCTCCCGCTACACTTTCAAGAGCAAGCTTCACAAGCCTACTATCTCTGCCACTATCACGGTCATCTTCTCAGAGGAAGAAGATGACCTTCTTGGCTCTGCCGAACATTCAATTGATCAAAATCTCTCCCAGAACTCCAAGGACACTCAAGGAGGCAGGGTAGAGGTTACCCCCAATCTTCCAGAGATGCAACAAGATGAAGGTCATGAAGAGGATGAAGGTCTTCAGCAAACTTCCTCACATGAGGAGGTCATTTTCTGTGTACCGGCGTAGTTCTCCGACACTGTTCTGTATCCGGTGATGCCTCCTGGGCGCAGTATTACGGACGTTGAAGACAATGTAATGATTGAGTGGGTCAGTTCTCCGGGCAAGGCCAACAGCGATGATGCAGAGTTACCACCTCGGGCAGAATCAATCAACGGCGAGGATTGATGGAGAAGATCAGACGGCGGAGGAGGATTTCGGAAGGCCTTTTTTGGCGGAACTTTACGCCCCGAAAAGTCAGACTTGATGACGTCAGGCGAAAGCCACACGTCAACAGGAGGCTTTATCGGGCTTGTCCTTACGGAAACCGCTTGTTGGTCGACGGTGGTCCGATAAAATGGTGGTTTTTGTTACGAGGTTTTGTGCTGCCGCTGATGTCCTTGTCAGCCTTTTGTCATTGTAATTCTCTATCGTCCTCTTGTTTGTGCTTTTTGGTGGTGATGTATAGGGATATTGAGTCCTGGGCTCTCGTTTTTATTTATGTAAACAAACAGTCAAGCGCCGAGGGCCAGAATTTTTCAGACAGAGGGCTGGCTTTAGCCCCCTTAGAGGTTTCTACCTCTTTGCAAATATTTTTCTCTTTTCTTTTACTTAATAGAATAGTCTTTACTCAGAAAAAAAAACAAACAAATTAAAATAATATTTTACTTTTCAAATTAATCTATATATCTATATATATATATATATATATATGTATATGTATATGTATATGTATATGTATATGTATATGTATATGTATATGTATATGTATATGTTACAAAACAAATAAAATAAATACATTAAAAAAAACATAAAAAAATTAGATGCAGTGGGTACTCGAGCCACCCCACCTTGCTGCCAAAGGGTCATGATTACCCCCTACCACCCTTGCCCGCGACCCTATTATCACGCCACCCCCTGTCGCCCTTGCCCGTGACCCTTAGGCAATTGGGCATGGGGCCGTCTTGAAACTTCTTTTTTTTGTTCTACCTTTTCTAGATTACTCATTTTTTTTTTTTTTTTAAATTGTATATTTAATTCTTTTTTCAATGTATTTTTTAATATATATTTTTAAAACTTTTGTAACTTTTTAAATTTGTTTTGTAAATGTGATATATATATATATATAGTTTTATTTATTTATTTTTAAATTTTTAGTAATGTTTTATTGTTTTTAGATTTTTTTAATTTTTGAAACAATTTGTTTTAATTTTTATTTTTTCTATCTTTAAAACAAATAAAAAAGTTAGGAATAAAAGTAATAAATAGGAATTAGAAACACTCTAGATCATCTTTTGGAACTGTTGTAATTTTCCATGGTGTAAAAGACCTATGTTAAGTTGGATCCCAAGTGATATTGATCTTATTTTCTTAGTTGAAACCAGGGAGCATGATAAAATGAGGGTCCCCCACTTGGATGGATACATTCTCTCGTCAACTTGGAACATGAAATCCTCTCGTAGAGGTTATGGTGATATAGCATGTTATTTAAAAGGTAACATTTCTTCTCACATTCGTGTCTTCATAAGATCGACCCCCTCAATCAATACACGTGGATCGAAATTTCTGATTCTAACACCAATAATATTTTTCTCACAATTTTGTATTTCGTCCCTATCAACTATACCTCCTATAAGAAAAACAACCTAGATAATAATTTCTCCTTCAACACCTTAGAACGGGGTATCCCCAATCTAGGGAGTGAAGGTTATATCCTTTTGCTCGACGACTTCAATGCTAGAACCACTACTAACCAAGTTACTCTCCTAAGAAATAACTCTAATCCAAACCCCTATGGATGGATGAGGACTATGACTTAACTAATAGATTAAAAAAAAATCTGAAGACACAATCGAGAACCTATTTGGTACTGAGCTTATCAAGCTTTATAGTTCCCAAGACATTATTACTTTTAATGTAATTAATAAATGGCCTACCTTTGGCTAGATAACCTGCATTCATGGGTTGGGCAGAACTGTTGTGGATTATGTGATATCAAACACCCATGTTATCAATTGTATAGTAAAGCTTGACATCTTAAATGACTAAGAGACCGATTATGACCACAAATCCTTATCCCTAACCCTAAATCTTGACATGTACACCAACCACATGCAAAAGAATTATGATAGTTAAAAGCACATTCGTTTTGACAAAAGTAAAATGGATCTCTTCTTACAAGATTTAAAGAGGGATCTTGGTTTCTTAACATATAATGATAACATTGATCTCATCTACTACAATTTTACTACAACCCTTTCCAATACCATTAACAAATTCTCTATTGAGGTGTTGTATAAAAAGAATAATAGAACTTCCAACCCTTGGTATGAAAATGATTGTAAGATTGCCAAAAGAGTGATTAGAGATGATCATAATGATACTGCAAAGCTTGAAAAAATAAGTACATACAAAGATCTTATCAAAAAGAAGAAAAAGATCCTATATTGATAAGAGGCAAGAACGTCTTCTCCACCTTTCTAAAGCTGAGCCTCAAAATTTTGGAGGATTATACTTGTTCATAAAATAAAAGAAAATAATTTGATTCCTGTGAAGAACTAGGATACTTATTTTAAGAATATTTATGACTCTCACGACACCATGGGAAGCATCTTAAACACTCCTATAGAGCAGGATATTTTCTCTCTGGAAGACATGGAGTTCAAGATTAAGAAACTTGCTAATGGGAAGACTAAGGATATTGAAGACTACCTATAACACACCCCCTTACATTCCTGAACCAAAGGAGGTGGTTATTAGCTGGAACCAACTCCCAAGGTACGATTAAGAGAATGGGTTATATATATTTCTTTTCTTTTCTTTTTGTGTTAATTTTAGTGTTTTCTAGCAGTTGTGCTAGCACTTTTGCATTCTAGCCATTGGCCTACTTTTATGGTCATTTGTCAGACATTAATAAGAGTATATTAAGTTATCTTTCCATGAGCATATTTTAACATGGTAACATTATTCTTATTTTTTGTGTGCTTTTCCATTAGAAGTTCTTTGCAATGGTTTGTTTACCAAATATTGGTTGTAGAGTTAAAGAAGAATTTCTCAAGAAAATGCAAGACCTCATTCTAGATTAAGAGTTATCTACTTATGTAATCTTCTATAGTATTTCGAGAACCATAGGGCAATAGGATTGGTATGATTTTAAGCCTACAATTGGTGGTTTCATATTTAGAAATAACCTTGGTAGTATTCAAATCTTTAAAGGTTTGGATAAATCCAAAATAAGTTGCCATGTACCTATAAGAGCAACCCCATGAAGTTATCTCAATCTACACAAATATGTCAAGGAAAATTGTGGAATATGATTTGGAAAAGCATATTTGTGTTATGGTGGTATGCATTGTTGTTGGAAGTCCTTTTATGGTTGCTTCATAATACTTTTAAACTTAGAACATCTAGAAGTATAATGGTAACCAAACTTTTGTAAGGTGAGTTAGAGCACTAATCTTCAACATATAAACCTGCAATCTCTCCTTTGTCTAGAAACAAAATTTGTGTATCTAACTCAAATCTTTGTTGAGTTTGCATTCTATCCATTGTATAAACCTCAAAGAGTGATAAACTCCATTGTTGATATAAAAATGCGTCACAAAAAAAAAATAGAAATCATGTGTAAGAACTATTTTTACTCATAACCATTCAATATATTATCACTGGAATTTTACATTGAAATCTTATGCTTATTTTTTTTAAACCGAAATGAGTAGTATGTATATATATATATATATATATATATATATATATATATATATATATATATATATATATATATATATATATATATATATATATATATTGCACCCATTTGTGTGCAAAATCTGGATTTTACATCATATTTTCGAGCTTGTTAAGGGCTTTTGATACATCCATTGCTCCCCATCCCTTCCCATATAGTTTTTTCCATGCTTCTTACAAAAAATTCTCATTTCTGGTATCCTATGGCTATACAATCGACATAACTGACATAGTAAGTATATACATTTATAGTGTGACAATCAAAAACATTTTACAAAAACAAGTGAGTGAACAAACTATTCTTCCATTGGCATTGGACTGTTCAGATCCAGGCCAGTGAATTCTTCTTCCTTGCTCTTCCTGCTCTCCTCCATATTGAGCTTCAATAGCTCAATTTGTTGACGCAACGCATCCACCTCGTCTTCCAAATGTCGGATGCACTCCTTCTTTCCTAATTGTTCCTCCCGCATGGCGAGAGTGTCAAATTGTTGTTGTTGGATACAACACTGTAGAATTGCCAAACCTTCCCAAATCTTCAAATGTTCCTACCCACAGTCATTGCAGGCCTTCTTGCTGCTGCAACCTTCCTTGGCTTTTCCATCCCTCGGCCGCCCAGTCCCAGGCCTGCAGCGCCCCCAGGTGCCAGACATAGAATTATCCTTTGCAGTGTGCATGCTCATGGTGGTGACTAGAATGCCATAGTCCCCCAACTCCAATTTACCAAATACCTCCAACTTTAGAATGCCTGCATAGTTCTGCTCTAGAACCCCCACCCAACTCTGATTATCCCCACAATTTGTGGCCTCTCTCAGGCAACCAACTCTCTGTAAATTGACACACATAAGTAAGTCGACACTTAGATTCCCTTTGCGGCTACAAATTCCTCTAGAGAATCCCTTGAATGTCGACACTTTGACCTAGAACCCGCAACAAATGCTCAAAGTCCCAAGCTTCAGCCGCCAGGCCTTCACAGAGGCCACCTGAGAAAAAATAAGCCTTAACCCATAATAACATATCAAACCGTTACTCTTTAAATAGAAGGAGTGGATATGGATATGGATGTTGTACTGGAGATTAGTACTAATGGAGCTGGGATCCCCATGCTCATCCTTAATTTCCCAACTAACAACCATAAATTCCCAGGTCTTCTCCTATTCCTTCATCCTCGCCCACAACTTCTTCCCACGAGTGACCAGAGAAAATTTGAGCCGAGGATATAAATGTTTCTCCTAATCTTCCATTAGCCTACCTTCGGTGGTACTAGAACACCAACCTTTGCAACATAATTTATGCTGAGGGGACTGTATTCTCATGAACTGTGATCTCTTGAGCCCAAGTGTAGTACCTCCATGAAGGACGCAGACACGTAGCTGCGACATACTATGGTAACCCATGCCATGAGGCACAAGGATAGGACGGACCAAGCATTAGTCGATGCGACAAGTACCAAGGAGAAGGGAGGGAGCCCTAATGAAATATAGAAGAGGAGGAGAGATAAGAATGAGAGTATTAACAGGATGAGAGGAAGAAAGGTGACGAAGGATAGGGAGGAGAGGGAAAAAAGGAGAAGAGGGGAGGGGAGGAAGGGGTGGGGAAGAGAGTGAGTGAGGTGGGGGATAATGAAAACTTAAGACCAACTAATCTTGCAAAATCCAAATTGTTGATACTTTTGACCTCTTGGATGAGCCAAAAATTCCATCCGTAGACCAATATGATAAACCCATGAATAAGATTAGGGAATGCATACCATTTCCTCAACCTTGTTCACTATACTTTTTTTTGCCTTCAATTGGCAAGCCAAATTTGCTTGCTTATCTACTTTCTTGTTATTTCCTCTTAGGATATGAAAAAATGACACAAACTCAAATAAGGGAATCATCCCTTGGGATCTCTTAATTATTTGATTAAGGTTCCTATTATTTGTTGTTGATCTATGGTTCATATGCTTTATGATCAACATTAAGTCTCCTAGGACCTAAATCTTTCTAATTCCCTTTTTCCGAGCCAATGTTAGGCCGAAAAAAAAACCCAAAGCTTCAGCTTGATTGTTTGTCTTCTTACCCAGGCCCCAAGCATATCTGTCTTCAATGATTCTTTCGGGATTAATGAGAATCCCTTCCCCTCCTACCACCCCAGGAAATCTTATGCTTATTACCAACAACAAAATACTCTAAAGAATGTTTAAGAAGAGGGTACTATGTGCTGGAAATTATGGTGTGTATTCATCATAATTAGATCAACATCAACATTATTTCAATAATTAAGTTTGTGTGAAGAGGAACTTTGGAAAGTATTTATTGGTGGCAAAAATATCTCACATCTACTTTGTCTTGAATGGTAGCTTACGGTATCAAATACATGTACACATCTGGAACTCGATAAATGCATACACTATTGTAGTCTTGATTCAAAGAAATTGGAAGGTGTAAAACATATGTACCCAAGATTGACTAAACATTAATTTCTAGCTAAAGACTTTGTGGGAGAAGGTTCTACACAATAACCATTTGTCCTATCAAATCCCCTTCATCATGATATATTGATTGGTGTTATTATTTGAAAGGACAAATATTGGGAAGCCTCCTACCTTGACAACTCTAAATAATGTAATTGTATTTTTGTGTGTATGCTTAGTTCCTAGTGTTACACTGAAAAATTGCAACAATAAAGCCTTTTGAATCCCGAAGGAAGATGCTTCAAGTATCAATGAGGGGAACCGTAGACTTAAGAAGTGTGCAAATTTATGTAACCTTCAAGGGTAAAAGAGTAATGGGATTAATTATAGATCACTTTCATTTAAGGAATGGAAACCATATGTGTTCCTCTTGCCAACCACAGGTTTACAATATGCAGGTGAAAAGATTAATCATAATAATATGAACATTTTAACTACAAAATTGATGATAATAACCATGAAATACAAATTCAATTGCAAAGACGCATGTAATGGAATTCACCAGTAACCTCTTCAAGTGAGGCCTACTTGAAGAAGAAGAACTTTCCTTAAACAACATTTCATAACTTGTAGAGTTACCTAATCATTTAACCTTCCACTTGGATTTTGGGCCTTGATTTACTCTAAGAAATTAAGGTGTATATTGTAGTGTCATCTCACCAAACAATTATTCACAAAGAATTCATTCACCAAAGTTTCTCATGCAAAAAGTTTCATGCCAACTAACTTACTTGTTAGCATGGGTTTTTTGTAGAAGAGTTTAATTCCATCAAGTTAGTCCTACTTAAACACCTTACGTCCTTGAATCAAACTAACAATGAAATTTAAATAACTCACAACATTAAGTCAAACTAAAAATGAAATTTAAATAAGGACATATATTATTTTGGCCCTTCTAAATCATGTCATACATACCAAAAACTAATTAAGAGTTCAAGGCATAAATAGGCTTACACTCGTAAAAACGTATGTCACCCTTAATTGAAACCAACAATTACAACACATTTCATCAATTACTTCCAATCAAACAAACAACTCATATTTATATTTCCTTCAACCAACCGACAGAGGTGAGATATCACAGTTTAGGAGGGTTCCATAACAAAAATGAGTGATTAAGTGCAGGATGAAGAATCTACATGGTTTCACAGTTGTTTAAGCCATAATTGAAAAGATTACTGGCTAACATCAGAAATCACACAATGCTTGCAACTCATACACAACATTTATAAAGCATGAGATGATAACTTCTAACAGTCAAAATCATGAGATGGACTCATAAATTTGACAGGATTCTTCACTAAATCTTGTGTGATCGCTATAGTATTGGCACACAGTCCATGAAACATGGCACATCCACTACACTTAGTATCTATGAAACTTTCCACACACACAGTTCATTGAACATTGTAGCAGAGCATTAGACTCAATCCTAGCCTTCCAAACACAATTTATTATTACCTTTTATCAAGGTCAATAATGACCATATTTCATGCATATTCCAATTATATATCCATCCTACAAGCAATGACCAAACAGTAACAATAACATTGCAATACATCTAATGTAAAAGAGCATATAAATTATAGAAGGATAACAATAATCATGTACCCAACACCTTAGCCATGATGGTAATCACAAGTAACTCATCACATCCTACAATAAATTTTCTCAAATAAGCAAAACTCACCGTGAAATTTTTCCTAAGGAAATCACAGATTTCACGGGGTTGAGCATTGGAACATGGACATAAATTCACCACCCAACCATAGGCAAGCTACTATCAAATTTCCCATGTAGCAGTCCCCCCTAGCTTGTGAAAACTATTCCAAGTGACCATGCTAGTAGATATTCTAGGGATTCCAGAGGTCTAACCCACCTCCACCCTTCTAGTATTTAACACTCAGATTTAGGCCAATCTAGGAACTCCAGAGGTGGGACACATCCACCCACTAGCCAATGAGGGACTCCAAAGGTGAAAACCTCCACCCTCATGTAGTTTAGGGGCTCTAAAGGCTCATGAATATGTTATTGTAGTAACTTTATTGCAATCTGAACACTTTGGTCAAGGGAGGCTAGTCTAGGGCAGCCACTTCCTTCACCCACTAGCCACTGAGGGACTCCAAAGGTAAGCGCCTCCACCCTCAATTAACTTAGGAACTTTAGAGATTTGTTCCATGAATATGCATGTCAACACTTATGAGGCTACTATATGCGACTAATTAGGTCCAGTACTGGTGAAGTAGATTGATAATACATGTGAAAATTGTAATATTTCTTTGCAGACCTTTGTAAAAGAAACTATTTCCAACATGTATGTGGAGACTACCACATAATTTGCAAAATGAATTGGCTAGTAAACACACAGTCTTATACACAATAGTTTTGTCAATCACCAAAGTCATGTAGCTTTTGCAACGTACAGGCATTGTGACAATGAGGATGTGTAACTACACAGTGAGAAGTCAGTAACCACACAATATTACCATCAATACTTTTCCCAACATATGAACATAGAGACATTACCAAAAAATCACAGGATTCAAGAAGATTCAACTAATCATTGTCTAGTCAAGAATACATGACACTAAGAGCTATTTCCTAGTAGTTACATTGTCCTTTGTGTGGTGGTCCTCCCTCATATTACATAGGGCACTTAAACTATCCCTCACACCTCTATCTCCCAACAACAAACTTGCTGCCCGGTTTTGTTCTTTAGATGTCTTCCCTCTTTCTTCTTCCTTCTCCTCCACTTTCTCCTTTCCTTTCATTGTTATAAACCTCAATTTTTTGGTGCCCTTTCCAAGTTCCATTCTCCCTCTTTTTTATTATTCAATATCTATCTGTGGTTGGTTAAGGTTCAGTCTGGCCCAACTCCTCTGAGCCAACCAAAAATTGCCCCGTCCTTGGTTTTTAGATTTTATTTTATTTTTTATTTTTAATTTTTAATTTTATTTATTTATTTTTAATGGTGATTTTCCCTATCATTCTTGAGGGCCAATCTACCTTATGGCATTTGGCCCTTTTTTTCCTTGCCTACCATTTGTTAGATATTTCCTTTTTGATATGATTTTTATGAGGTTTACAATAGACTGCATGTGTTTATGTGTCCCCTCCAAGACAATGATTTTCCCCACTAATCCACTTTACAATACTTATGCAATTTGGACATGTCTAGCAAGTATTCACATTATTGCAAAGTGACCAAGGAGGCATGTATATTTATAGTAGAAAATATTTACAAAAATAACCAAAAAGGAATATACATATATTTACCATTTTTTAATTATAGACAATATTTAAAAAACTAACCGAGAAGGTATTTACAATGACCATGTAAAGTAACCAAGACAATACTTACCATATCTTCATGAGTGCACGATGATCGGGACAATTAACATATTTTCAGAATGATCAGGGTCATTACAACCTCCCCCCCCCGAGGGGAACACTGTCCTTGCTGTTCTATGACCATATACACTAAAACAAACGTGTAACACAACTCATTGGTGGAAGCCAAACATAAACAAGTTTTCATACAAACTCACTGACTATAATCATAAACTCGATTAATCCTTATGAAGTCAAACAACTCACATTTTGAGTCAACATTGTTTTGAATTGTAAGAGAATTTATAGCTGATAGGGTTTGGAGGGTTTGATGTAGTGAAAGTTCACTAATATTGACCCTTTGGAATTGTCTAGACCAAGAGTAAAATATTGTTGGTCCTTTTGAAAGAACCTTGGTGAGGGTAATTCTTAGTGTGATTTTTGTAAAGAGCTAATGAGTGAGGGAGGGAACACTTTAAAGACATTGGTTCATGATATTATATGGCACTTGAAAAATTCTATGCCTAAAATCACTTGCATACATATATACCTAAATTTAGCGTAATTATATCAGGTTGTGTCTATTAACATGTTTCATAGTATATTGACTGACTATAAATACTTACATAGAATATGGGAAACCATACAACTACAATAATTAGTTGAAACAGAGAATGTTAGTGCTTCAGTAGGTTTGATATCATATGTCTTAGATTATAGACCTACAATGTTAAGAACACTGTATATGTGATTTCAAACCAGTGTGACGAACATTATCTGAACTGAACCTGAGGATAGAAAATAATCCTTGGTGGAATTAAGTTCCTTTGAGGTAGAAACATTTTATTGCTAATTTGTTTTGGATTAATGATGGGGACTGAAGAGTTCCACACTGTTGACCAAGGTCCCATTACCATGGGCTTTTATTGGAACATAAGGTGGCCACAGCGGAACATGAGGCAGGGGTCAAACTTGTATCACTAGGAGATGAGAACGACCTAATCATGTTTCAAGGCCAAACCCCCACCCCAAGCCTCCCTATTGGGACTGCCATTTAACGGTTAGCAAGCCATGATATATATGCAATTCGATACATGAAACTCTTGAATTCAAAATCTATCAGTCTTTCCAAGTGTGTTTCCGGTTGATTTTGGAACACTGCTCTCATATTTTTCCTCATTCAAATAAACTTGAATTTTAGTTACATATGTGTTCTCATGTGGTGTTTGTAATTCAACATCTACAACTAGATGACAATTTTATGTCATTGATCTATCTTAAGGGTTTTCTAATGAAGCAACATTCTTGTCCATTCATGGTTGTATAAATAATTTTGTTGGACCTGTACAATACCTATTTACCCCCAAGACATCTGGTGACATTTCCTAGTGGAAAATCAACAGTACTTGTTTGATAGTCATTTGGATTTGTACATAACAAGGTCTTCGTGGGTTGGGGATAATGTATTAGCATGATATGCATGATTGGACATATTAGGAGGTCAAGAATTTGTATCCTACATGTATAACATATTTGTGTAAGAGATAAATGTTGATAATTTTGCATGTGATCATTTGTTATGCTATGCAATTCTAAATTTGTTTAGAAATTCCATTATGAATGGATTGAAGAACACTTTCAAATTTTACACTTGAAGACTAATGCAGAAACTGAAAGATGATAAAAAGATCATTGATGCATAGATAAAATGGAAGGAATACGCATCTTATCATTTTTCTAAAGCCTTGTACCTTATTCAAGAGAGAAATATGTTTGCCATTGGAGAACATAAAGACTGACATTTATATTGCAGTGTACATCACTTTGCTCACTTGTAATAGTTGATCTGTTGGCAAAGAAATCAATCACAGGGGAGAATACTTACTCTAACACTATAACCTATCAAACAAGAACTGTAACCTCAAAAAGAGAACTCTAGCTGAAAACCCCAAAAAAACATGAAAAAACAAAAAGTGTGTATGTTGGAATAATTTATTTTTTTGGTAATTTTCAACATTTTTTAAAAATGGCAGTGAAAACCAATGTTTAAACATGAAGAAACACCCTGAAAACAAAAAATGTTGATGCTGA
This sequence comes from Pinus tabuliformis, assembly GCA_031772625.1. Taxonomy (NCBI): domain Eukaryota; kingdom Viridiplantae; phylum Streptophyta; class Pinopsida; order Pinales; family Pinaceae; genus Pinus; species Pinus tabuliformis. Next base: position 637,625,932 of record CM062815.1, on the reverse strand, counting down.
AACAACGTCCTTTTTTTCGGAGGTAAATTTTCAACATTTTATGGAAATGGCATTAAAGATAAAATATCATAACTTCGAAAAACCTTAAAATTCCAATTATTTTCATGCATGACATCAAAGATAAAATATCACGTTTGTGAAAAGCCTTAAAATTCCAACAATTTTCAGCTATGGCGTTAAAGATAAAATACTTATAATTGTTTTCAACCATAGCGTTAAAGATAAAATATCACGCCTTAGAAAAACATTAAAATTTTGACAAATTTTCAACCATGGAATTAAAACCAAATATCACAACTACAAAAAAACCTTAAGTTTTCAATATTTTTCAACCATGGCATTTTGGAAAATTATATGACTAAAAAAAAAAAAAAACTTTTAAAATGAACACCTGAATGAAAGAGTCATTATACCAAGAGTAATTTATTTTTTAAATGCTAAAAGTATAACTATTTTAATATCTTAGCCTAAGACAACTTGACCCATTGCAACGAAAATAAAAAAATCAACTATCAAATTGACAAATAATGGGGCCGGGTTGCACACATCCTATAAAAATAAAAATAATAATTAATTATAATAATAATAAATAAATAAACGAAGCCGGGGCAATGGCGAAAGCAGGCGTAAAAACAGCGAGATTCGATCCTGAGGCTGCGAGATCGGCGAGATTGGCGACGGATAAGGTCAGAACCCTGTACCTGTCTATCGCTCCACAGGTGAAAGAGGGCTTCCGGCGCAGTTCGAGACCTGAGCATTGAATAGATCTGGCACCCAACAAATTTAGCAACGTAAATGTCTGCGAAGCGCGTCCGAAATCAGAGCGGAGGGCCTTCAATCACTGCGTTTTGATATGCAGTGGTATACTGATACAGATCCGAGGACTAGAAGCCCACGGCGACAAAACCTTGGAGGTAAGAAAAAGAAATCTCAAAAATTTTGCACATCAAAACCCGTATCTGTTTCTACAGGCTGCAGATCTCGTTAAAAACCTACTCGAGCAAGCGCCATTGAGCCCAGATCGGGCATTATTTTACTTGATCTGTGGCATGGAGCTGAGATCGAGCCACGAGATCCAAAATCTAAAACCGCGCACTATTAAACGACCCCCATTTTGGATTACGCTCTGGATAGGAAGCAGCGCCTGCGTCTACAGGAATTTGAACCGGCAGACTGATCCTCTGCGAACTACAGTACTTGGGCACAGATCGGGTCATAGGCTTTCAGATCTAGACCCCTGTAGAGCAGATCTACCCCTATGCAGGTCAGATCTGGAAATACACTCACCGGCAAAGACGATTGAAGATAAAAAAAGCCCTCTCTTTATTAGATCTATGGGAGGGAACACAATATGCATCGAAATAGGGATATGGGAGGCAACAGAAATCCTCAAACAGAGGATACATGAAAAGACTGGAATCCCACCATGCAAACAACTCCTCCTCTATGCAGGGAAGGTAATTTAGGAGGGGTTCAAACTAATGGAATACGGCATAGCAAAGGACTCTACCATCTGTCTCAGCACAAGATTGCGTGGAGGCTGCCCCGACACAAGCTCAAAAGGACCTGTTTCCTTCAAAGATGCAGTCAAAGGGAAGATGGAACCACGAAAGAAACCAGAACAGCAAGCTACAGCACCAGGGACATACATTGTTGAGCAGACAACACAGAACCCTGCATTAACAATCTCCATACCAGAGGTAAATGAAATACAAACTGATTACTCAACTAAAGCAGTGATATGCAGGTTCAATGGATTTTGGCCCAAGCCGGAAGCCCTTCGTCAATGGATCTACTCCATATGGACAGAAAACTGTGATATCCATCTCTGTTCAAAAAGATTCTTTATTGTCAAATTTGACACCATAAAGGACAAAGAATATGCTTTGAACGAGGGACCATGGTTTTGGGGAAACGCTGGCCTTTTCTTGAAATCTTGGTTCCCGGATTTCGATCCAAACAGCATGGTGGTCACCAAAATGCCAGTTTGGGTAAAACTGTTTAACCTTCCTATACACTTTTGGCACTACAAGTTACTGGAAGGAATAGGCAATACCATGGGATCTTTTTTAAAAGCAGATCATGAGCGCCTATCCAAGGATATCTACACTTTTGCCAGGATATGCGTGGAGGTAGACCTCAGTCAAGACCTACCAGAGCACATTCTCCTAATACATAATGGAAAACAATGGGCACAACCACTGGATTATGAAAACACCGCCTTCCGCTGCCGCATTTGTAGACAAACTGGTCATCTTCAGAATGCATGCCCACAAAACAAAAAAGATAGGAAAAGGAGACAACCACCAAAGCTGAAAGGATGGCAATTTTCAGCCACATGGGCGGAGGATATAGAAGAGGATATAGAAGAGGAAAAGAATGCAGAAACCACCAGCAATCTACAAGAAGATGAAGAAGGAAGGAATAACCCAGAAATCAGCAAAGAAAGCTATCCACGCTACCTACAGAACAATGAAAATCTGATTGAAGGAACAATAGACACAAATGCAGGTAACCCTTAGCAACAATATGAGAACTCCAGGCAGGAAATAGGAGGCAGCAAACGAGCATGCTCACCAACAAGCACAGATTCTGAAAAGGACATCATGGCTGCCACAAATGAAACAAAAATGATTATTGTAACAGCTCCGCCTAACAATGAAGGTTGGTGGAAAGTGGAAAAAAAGAAGAGTAGGAAAGCCTAGATTGACTATTTGATTGATTATTAGCTCCTGATTAGCAGGACAAGTTTTGTTACAGCATATGCTATTCAGCATCTACAACATGTAATTTTACTCATAATGAATAAAATTACGATTTTTCCAGTGGAAAAAATAAATAAATAAATAAATAAATATAAAACAAAACAAAAATTAAAAGATTGAAAAAAATTAAAACTAAAAAAATAAAAATAATAACTAATAAATGAAAAACAATATATACATATTTTCGTTTGTTTGTCAAGTTGTTTGTGTTCCTCTAGGCTTGACCTGTGGCTTGAGAAAACCTGACCTAGGCACATCTAAGCCATCCAAACCACCTAGGGATCACACTTAGCCTCGGCCACATTAGCCCTAAGCTAACTATATTTTATCATCTCCTCCCCCTAGCACGGACGCAACAACCTCCTTGAGGTTTGATCTTGGCTCGCCTTGCTAACAAGGCCCATCCTCAACCGGTTATGGTAGTGAGACTTGATAAATAAAAAACTATATTAAAAAAAATTAAGATATAAAAATGACAAAAAAATCAAAGATAGAAAAATATATGAAAAACACAAAAAACACATAAAGCATAAAAAAATGTTAAAAAATCAAAATTAACTTATAAAAGGTAAACTTAAAAGAAGAAGAAGAAGAAAAAAATAAAATAAAAAAAATGAATGAAAAAAAATTATTTTAAAAAAAAACATAATTCAAGGAAAAAATAAAAAATTTAACAACAAAAAAAAATAAAAATAAAAATAAAAGCAAGTTGGATAATTAAAAGATAAAAAAAATAAAAAAACAAACAAATTAAAAGCAATTTAAGAAAAAATTAAACTAAAAAGATTATTTAAATCATAATAAATATCAAGTTAAAAACAAAATAATTTTTTTTACAAATATATTAAAAAAACATTAAAACGATTTTTAAAAAATAAACATTAAAAAGAAATTAAAAAAATCTCTGAAGGGATTGAATAAAGAGGAACATGTGTTGTCTCAGGGCTCCCATGCGATAGTTATGAATAATTGGGCAAGTAAGTACAAGTAGTCGAGAGGCCAGACATGGAAGTTTTTGGAGAGAATGACAATTTTGTTTTGCAAGGGATGATGGTAGGAAGTGGTATAGCTAATTGCGAAATGAATAGTAAGGTCTCGGATGAGTGAAACAGGCATCGTGCAATAGAAAAAGGGCTCTGCTGGTGAGCCAAACAAGCATCGTGCAATAGAAGAAGGCAAGAAAACTTGGGCATTTGTGGGAACACAATGAATTCAGGGGTTTATCTGGGATCATGGGGCAAGCATGTGCCAAATTCTATGGTCCTTTACCAGTTCTGAAGTCGTTGATGGTGCAACCAGACTACTCTACAAAAGGTGGGTTTTGTCCTTGAATGTTGTAGTCTGTATAAAGGTACACATGTTCTCTTGGTCTTTGTTTACAATATGTGTCCTTGATTTTCCTATAAGGTGGTGGAGAAACACAAACAAGGTGTTATTTAGGCCCGGGTGTGTGTATAGGAGGATTGAGTTTGACTTTAGTTCTTGTGTTGTTGTGAGTAGAATGGGTGGTGAGATTTTTAATTCTTGTCTTACTTGGTTGGTGCCCCAATGTTTTGCTTGGGTCGAACCTACATGGTGTTACAATAAGCACCGAGGCTTTATGTGCATATTTAAGGCCTTTGTTTCTCCTGTAAGGTGGCAGAGTAACATAAACTAGGGGCCCTTGAGGCCTAGCTGTGGATTTAGGAAGACTAAGTCTAGGATTATTACTTTGATGGACTTGCATAGACTTGGAGGAGAGATTTACATTTATCATCATAATTTGTTGGTGCCTTTGCGTCTTGCTTGGGTCGTGCCCGCCTGGCGTTGTAGTGAGTATTAGGGCTATCTGCGAGCTGTTGGGACCCTCTATAATGAGGCAGTTTACCCCCTTGGTTGGTGGCAAGTTTCCTCATGGTGTTTATTCGTCTCAATTTAGTCTGTTTAGGTTAATAGGGGCTCACTAGAATCATTTCTTCAAGCCTAGGTCGGCTCGAAGCCTGGGGCTTGACAATTTGGTGAGTATGTTCAGAGAATTCTCAGTGGGTGTGATATTTGTGTCGGGTTGCAGGCTTGGTGTAGTTTTTTTTATGCAGGGATGCTCCGTCAACGTGGCAGACCGCATAGAGGTGCAGGCCACAAGGGGCAGCACGACGCGAGGGTGAAATGGGTTGGAGACCAGAGTGATGATGAGCATGTTGGTATCGAGGTGGAGGGCGAAATTGCACAAAGCCTAGACCGCTCCCTAGGCCATGTCTTTCAACCTCCTTGCCTAGACACGAATGTTAATCACTTACGAGGAATTTAGGCCAACCTAGACATCCTCCATGAGCATAAATATGATGACCAAAATGATCTGGTGGCATACATAAATGACATACATTATAGCCAGAATGAGAGACTGGAGTGGTTTTTGTTAGTGCACCGCAACCAATGTCGGAGAAATGATAGATTGAATGAGACTGAGGTGCGACTGGAGCATATAGACTTCCATGTCCATGAAGGCCACGACCCAATGACTACTCCGACTTGTCAACCTTTTCAACCTCCTCCGTGACATGAGATCTATTGGTTTCTTGTTGTTTTTGTTAGTTTTTTGGAATGTATGGATTTTTGCCCTTGGGTAGTAGGAAATGAATGGACAAATATTTTGCACAATTATCCAGCTGTCCTTGCTAACAAATTCAGTTGGAGTGAAGTAGGGAGAGCCGTAGATCGATACCATGTAATCTACATCTTTTTAATAATATAATGGAAGTTTGTTGACAAAAAAAAACATTAAAAATATTATATAAAAAAAAATTTAAAATAAAAAAGGAAGTTAAAATAAAAAAATAAAAAATAAAACATCATAAAATATTTAAAATAAAAAATAAAATAAATAAAATTAAAATCATTAAAATTAAAAAAAGGGCACCCTTGGCCTCTGGTTGGTAGAGGCCAACAAGTCGATGTAGCAGAATTGACCCTCCGCCAGCTAGGGCTTGAAGGAACAACAGAGCGAAATCGACCCTCCACCAACCGAGCGCCGAAGGATCGGTGGAGGGGTGTCGATTCGACCCCCGACTAGCAAAGTGGGAATCAACACCGCTCCATTGGCCCTTGCGGTGGCCCTTCGCCCTCCAACTAGCGGAAGCCGATTCCCAGTAGGGGCCAAGGGCGACCATGAATACTTTTTAAACATTTTTTAATTTTTTTTTAATGTTTTTTTAAATTAATGTTCTTATATATATATATAATACTTTTTTATTTTTTAATGTTTTTTCTTTTACTTTATGCTTTAATTTTTTTAAAATTTGTTTTTGTTATTTTTACTTAAAAAATTACGTGAATCATTTTTTTGGGAAAAATAAAATCAAAATGTCATTATCTTTGAATATACAATTCATAAAATTGGGTATTTTCCAACATTTTTTTTATAAAATTTGTTTATTTAACATGCCATTTTTAATTGCAAAGAAAAAAATTCGATAATCACATCAGAATAATTATGTCGATGCTTTTTGAACCATCTAGTGTGGTTCATTGTCAGGATAAGATGAGAAATCAAATCTTGGCATCAGAGTGTCATTTCTAGCGAAAATGTCCTAAAATACGTATTTTTCTAATATATCTATATGCAAAATGTGTATTTTTTGTCGAGTTTTTAAAATTATTATTTGCGCTGAGGGGCACTCTCCAACCCAATATGTTAGAGATGTTGTAATGTAATGTTTAACATTTTGACTAAATCAAATCACATAAAAAATAAAATAAAATGATAAAAGATTAATGTAATGTAATGTAAACCTTTTAACTCAGTGAAAAAAAATAAAAATAAAAATAAAAAAAATAAAATAACCCTATAAAAATAAAATTAAAATAACCCATTGTTTTCCCATATGGTATTGAGAATCCATGGGATTGACCCATGGTATTCATGTGGAATGTAGCCTATTTATAGGGGGAATTAAACCAACTTAGATTCATTTTAACTCGAGATGTACCAAGTGCCAAGAGGGATCAAATATATTGAGATACAAACCTCTTTTAGAGTGAAAAGAGATTTGATCCTTTTCAATGCTTGGTAGATCCGAAGTTAAGATGGGTCTAGGCTAGTTTAGTGTCAATTATTTTATGTGCTTTGAAGTATTAATTAAGGATATATAAATATATAAAAAATCTTAACGTAAGAATATTAATTTTATTATTTGTTTTAAACTTTCCAAAAAAATATTAAAAATCTCATTATAAAAAAAACATCGCAAAGAAAAACAAAAAACACAAGTTTGGAAAACCATTAAAAAACAAACATCTTAGGACGAAAAATAAGAAGAGAAATAATAAAACTTGAAAAATGGTTTAATAATCAACATTTAAAAAAATTTGTGCATACTTTGGACATAAGAAATTTTAAAGTGTTCGAAATATGCCTAAAAAAATGTTGACGCTACTTTCAAAATCCGCATGAAAATCAACAACATTTAAATTTTTTATTCATACTTAATATATAAAAAAAAAATTAAAGTGTCAAAAATAAGCCCCAAAAAAAGAGGTTGATGTTGCATCAACACTTTTCAAAATTGACATGAAAATCACTAACATTTTTAAAAATGTGTGCATACTTAATACATAAGAAAATTTAAAGTGTGAAAAATATGCTCGAAAAAAGTGTGTATTCTAAATCAACATTTTTCAACATTAAATGATTTTTTATAACTCTAAAAAAGTGAAAACTCGATTCAGTTCCTGTTTGATAGGTTACAATGTTCTCTATGTACAACAAATTAAGCAAGGTACTTTGAGCATCTCCAAACTAAGGTTAAGAGCATCAATGGTTCCTACTATTCAAGATAATATAATGTACCAATTTCACTGATCTCTTTCATGTGATGGTTTAAAGGAAACAATAAATATAGTTATTAATGTGGGACGATATCCCATCGTGGCCTATCTATACATCTTTGCCTCTACAAGAACTCAAAGTTGTTGTCGAGTTTTTTTTTTGAACTTGTTTTATTTGATCATAACCTTCAACTAAGAAGTTACAAGTGGAGGTATTTATATTGTCAAATTCCTTTTAATATTGACATCTAACCTCCATTGTTGTATGTTGTGACATGCATCCACAAAGCATTTCACTCGGTAGACTTGAACTTGATGCAACCATATTAACTAGCTTAGCTTGATTTCACCAATTTGATGTTGACATTATCTAATTGTATGTGATGTTATGATAAGTTTATAGAAAATTATTTAGGAATTTTGAGCCTTGATATTCATTGTTTTCAAAACTTAATACAAAGAAAATGCAAAACCACACCAAGGACCAATAGAGGGGTAATCTTTTGTGCAGGTTTGCATGGATTTTTGGAAAAAAATGGTATCTTGATCTTGTAGCAAACAAATCCTCTTTTTAATAACAAATTTACAAAATTCAGGCGTGAGCAAAGTCCTACCATGATCCAAGGCACATGTATGGTGGAAAATTGCCCACAAAGATTTTTTTTGAATACTGTATCAACCCAAATTGTCAAAAATTCAATCAAAATGGGATCAATGAGAACTTAGACTTTCCATGTCATCAAATTCCAATCACTTGAGGTAAGTTTGCTACACATTAGCAAGTTCTAAGTCACTACTAGAAAAATTTGACTTTTTTCCTCTTTTTTTTACAAAAAACACTAGAGAAACTTAAACAACCTAAAGAGATCAATTCCATTACAACCACTTTTAATTAGCTTGATAGCTTGATTTAATCAATCATCACTTGCAACTACAAAAGACTTAACATTGATGCTAAAAATGTATTTTGCAGTACTAAGTCTGCTGTAAGATCTAATTCTAAACACTTGTTATCATAAATTTCCAATTTAGTTGATATGGAGAGGCAACATGTTACAATCAATTATAATAATCGATAACTCCTTATGCTTGACCTTTATGACCAACCACATAAATTACTTGTCAAAGTCTAAACAATACAATATAGAACTTGAGATTAATTTCATTGGTATTTAGACTCAACTTGCTTCAAGAAGGGACATCACTGACTGCTACATACCAAAATTAATACCATTACCACATGTAAGTGGATTTTGGCATAAGAGCTATGCTTAGAGACATCAAACCTTTATGTGAAATAGAAGTAAAACTGGGATACATTAAAAATATCACACACTAGAAGGATAAAAGAAATTGTAAATCTTGCGGGCTGACAAAAAAAATCAAAAGCATGGTAATCCTCTCTTCCAGCCCATATCGACCTACACTATCAATTCTACTTAATGATAATAAATTTAGGCAGTTATGCATTCAAAAAAAATATGTTGCGAGATTGTAACCCAATCAAGACTTCTCATGCCATATGGAATTTATAGTATGCAATATATCAGTACACCAGTGCATGTTAATACAACTGGAGTAAGGAAAAAGATTTTATACACACTAGGGGAGGGTCAACAATGGAGGTATATTTATTGTGGTGTCATAGTAAGAGTCATGTTCAAAATAATGTGGAGAATTAGCAGTTTAGATAACTATAGTGTTAGAGATGTCCATGGTGAATAGGTACCCATATTCACTCCCAACTAGTAGTCATAACTACTCCACCATTCACACACCTTGAATTGGACGATGCCCTACTAGACATGGAAATCAAGCTTAGAAGTAAAGGAAATTTCACCTTCGAGACGATGGACTTGTTGTACTATATCCCATAATTATGGAATTCTCAAGTGTCATTAGAAGGAAACAGATGGTCCCCCATTTGGAACCATATATCACCCAACATGTTGTTGGAAAATCCTTCATAAAGGGACCCATTTCCTTTCTAAGAAATGCAAATAGGTCGATGACTAGGCCAGAGGTGATGGAGCATTAAAAGGATAAATCTGGATGTGTTCATGAACCATGAAAGGACTATGAATAACACCATTGAATCAAAGCCTCCTTCCAAGAGATTAATGAATATATCCAGTTGTTCCTTATCCAGTATCTCAACATTACTTTATAAGTTGTGGACACATCAAATATTGCGCACTTATTCTTTAGGTGATAGAACCCATTAGGTCCAAGTGTTGAACGTGGGAGCTCTGATACCATTAGGTCCCTATAATACTAGTGTATCCCCTATATTGTTATTATTGTGCCTATGTAGCCCCTATATTTTTTAATTTAGAAGATAGAGAAAAAATGGTTATTACTGTGGGTTCTCTGATTTCTAAATTAAAAGATATAAACCACAAAGGTCTTAAATCCAACCCCTATATTTTTATTGTTGTGTCCCATAGAATCCCGCTATTTTTTTTTTGTTTACGAAAATAGTTATAATTTGTATTAAAAGATTGGCAAAACCAGCTGGCAGATTACATTCAGATAGCCCAAGGACCGACTATCCTCAACAAATAAATAAACTATTACCATAGTCGTAATGTTCTGGATCTTCTTAATACCATCAGATGAGTCGATTTCCAGAATTTTCCCAAGCTTGTGGATACAGACAAATTGCTGAAGTAAAAGATAGTGGAACATGAGAAACAAAATTAAGGGATCGGATCCCAATCTTCAACCTCATCTCTTATCCGAGTGCCAACAGGGAGGAGGACAACTTTATTAGCTTCCGCATCTTCTTCCTTGTTATTATGTCGAAGAACATAAAAAAAGTTCACCTAAATGAAGGAGCCTACTAGCTTTCTTATTCTGGTAACCACTCTTGCTAGCCGGAAATCACGAGGGGACGTGTTATCCACGAGGATTCTAAACAAGGATTGGGAGTCACCAAGAATAATTACCTTCTCAATGCCAAGATCCTATAAGTGCTTAAGGCCTTGCAACAGGGCCATGCCTCTGCTTGCATGTTAATATTATGACCCAAGCCCCAGGTATACCTGTGCTCAATGCCGCCATCCACATTCCTAATGGCACCTCTAGCACCGACAATCCTCGTATTGCCTTTGGTAGCCTCGTCAAAAAACAAAGAGGAGCTAGCACTCTTTTGGAGCCACATATGGAATTCGTCCTTAGCAAGCCTAATCTGCCAGTCTTTCCAAGTGTTGTTCTGTCTCTCACCATCAGAATACTGGAGACCAAGCACACTCCCCCACTCCAAGTCTTGTGGACTTAGATTTTTATTCTCCAGCTTTCCAAAATTCTCACCAAGAGACTCCTTGAGCAAGCCGTTGGCTTTTGTCAAAACTAGCTTATAACTTTGTGCCTTCTCTTGAAAAATTATGTGATTGTGCTCAATCCAGATGTGCCAGGAGATGAATTTCAGATAGGCCAGCCAAGCTGCATTGAACCATTTGTTCTTGGGGAACTTCCTAGGATAGAGGTGAGCCCAATCGACAAAGAAGCCAGAAATAGTGTTGAGCAGAGTAACTATAGATCCACATGGGGAAATCGCCTCTTCCCATACACTTTTGGTGAACCTGCATTCGATCAATGAGTGAGAGGCATTTTCCTCATTTTCCAAGCAAAGGGCACATCTGGAAGGGCCAAGGAAGCCTTTCTTCTTAAGTCTGTCATCTATTAGAATGCTATTGTGACACAATAACCAGTTGAAGAAGTCAATTTTCGGCACACACTTCTGCCTTCAAAGACCTCTCCAAATCGTAGGGCAGCAAGGAACATGAGGAATTTTTTTGAGTTGTGCATAGCCTTGCGCAACTGTGTAAAAACCAGTCTGAGAGCCCCAACCTCTCTTATCTTAATTCCTGGTATTAATCGAGCCCATTCCTTTCAGCTTAGTCAATAGGAAGGATCATGCATGATCAAGAGCGATCGGAATTTGAGGCTTCTTCCACCCTACCCACGCATTGCCCTTCCAAATAGAAATATCCCACAAAGTTTTAATGTCATTATTCAACATCCAGCTTCGAAGCTCAGCGAGCTCTTGGATAACACCTAATGGTTCTTCGTTCATAATTTTGTCATTCCAAATATTGATGAGCTCGCCATTACCCGGGATCCAAAAGGAATGCTTTTGTATCAGAGGTAAGGCCTGCATGCATAGCCTGTGAATTTGAGATCCTTTAATGTTGGGAGTAGGATCATCCAAAATTCGTAACCTATGATCCCTGAAATATTTCTTCCATAGCACATTTTGAGCCCAGCCAAGTTTCGAGGCTATTTGTCTCCACAGAATCTTAGCCCCCATAGCGATATTATGAATCCGCAAGTCCTTGAAGTTCAGACCTCCTTCTAGCAGAGATTTAGAAACTTTGTCCCAACTGACTAGGGGGATCTTCCTGTCATTCTGCTTGCCACCCTTCCAGAAAAACCTACGAATCCACTCGTCCGTCTTCTTGAGAATGCTGATGGGTGCCAACATGACTGAGTATTGGAAAATAGGCAGGCTGGTCATAATAGATTTAATAAGAATTGTCTTCCTAGCAAAATTTAGCCACGAGTAATGCCAAGACTATATTTCATTCTTGAATTTCTCAACCATTGGGAGCCAATATTTGCTAGAGGGACTCCTTTGGAAGATAGGAAGGCCCAAGTAGTTTAAATAATTCCAATTAGCAGATCCAACGAAGCCCAAACATCTAAATATTGAGGAGAGATCACTGTTGGAGATATTCTAGCCATAGAAGTGGCATTTCCCCTCGTTTAATTTACTGCCCGAAGTCCAATAGAAGTCATCCAAAACTTTTCTGAACCTGGAGGCAGAGTGAACAGAGGTAGCACCCAGCTAAAGAGAGTCATTGACAAACAATGCATGATTAATATCATTGACACCTCTAGTAATCCTAAGGCCCATAATCTCTTGATCCACCTGACATTTTTCTAAATAAAAGCTCAGAACTGAAGCTTGTAAAACGAAAAGGAGAGGGGAAAGAGGGCAGCCCTAGCGCAACCCTCTAGAGGCTTTAAAAAACTCCGTTGCTCTTCCATTCACCAGAGGGGCAATCCAGGGCTCAGAAATGCAAGCCCGGATCCATCTAATAAACTCCTAACCAAAACCAAACTTATGCATCACATCAAAGAGGAAATTGTGACGAACATGATCAAATGCGTTAGCTAGGTCCAGCTTGACCACCATACCTTTTTCTTTGCACTGCAAACTAGAATGAATGGCCTCTTGCACGAGGATTATATTGTCCACGATCTGCCTACCCTGAACAAACCCCCCTTGATTTTCAGGAATGAGAGAGGGCAAGAGGACCTTCAATCTGTTGGCAATCACCTTTGTTATGAGCTTGTAACCAATGTTGCAAAGAGAAATCGAACGAAACCTGTTGAAAGTGCTGGCACCCTTCTCCTTTGGGATGAGGGTGAGGAAGGTAGAATTCGTGCTACCTCCAATTTTATGGTAGTTTTGAGATTTTAAAACCATTCTATGCAAGTCCTTCTTCACTATTTTCCAGTAGACTTGGATGAATCTAGCTGTAAATCCATCTAGACCAGGAGCTTTGTCCGGCTCCATTTCATATAATGCAGCCTTTATTTCCTGTCTAGTAACTTTAGCTTCCAGCTGGTGATTCATGCTTAAAGAGATCTTGGAGGGGACAACATCCAAGAACCTTGTGCCTTGGCTCATAACCTCGACTTCACTGTAGAGTTTCTCAAAATGGGAGAAGGCAACCCCTTTGATGCTTGTGAAGTCCTTGTGGGTAACGAGGTCTTCCTTTATTTCAGATATAGAGTTAAAGGACCTTCTAGCTTGGGCTTGCTTGTGGAAGAAGGAGGTATTCCTGTCTCCCGCTTTCAACCACAGACTATGGGATTTCTGTCTCCAATATTCTTCCTCTTGCAAGCAAGCTTTGTGGAAGCTTTGCTGCAGATTTTCTTCTTTGGATATAGAGTCCTCCGAGGGATCCTCCTCTTCCATCTGTAGTTGGTGCTTCTCGAGGGAGGCATGGGCCATCTTCCTTTCATCAACCGGGAGGAGATTTAGCCCAACTCTTCAGGACAACCTTTACTATTCTCAATTTTTCCTCCCACACAAAAAAGGGAGACCTTGTGACGGGTTGATTCTAGCTTTCTTTAACCTTATCCATAAAGTCTGACTGCTTAATCCGTAAAGGACTGAATTGAAAAGGGATGGGCCCAAGGTTTTTGTGAGCTGAAAGCTCCAACCTTATGGGTTTATGATCTGAAGTACTGCATGGCAGAATGAGCATCCTAGCTTCTAAACCAAGGAGAAGATAGGAACTCTGAACAAGAAATCTATCTAATCTTGCAACAATATGGCTAGGACCAATTCTTTTATTTGACCAAGTATACTTACCTTTCAAGGGCTTGATGTCGAGCAGATCCCAATCTTGCATGATGTCCTCCACCCATTCCCTCGCTGGATCCCTTACAGAGCTGCCACCTCGCTTCTCAGAAGGGCATAAAGTTATATTGAGGTCACCTGCAATGATAATATTTCCCAGAATTTCTTCCTCGACCATGATTTTGATTGAGTCCCAACACTGCTTCTTCTCCCCCGCATTTACTGGCACATAACATTGAAAATACTAAAGGTCTCCCTTGTTTCTCGGCTTATGAATTGCATGAGCTGCCAGTGAGTGTTTTGTTTTCCATTGACCAATTCCAACTTGGCTTCATTCCAAAGAGCTCCCAGCCCTCCCGATGCTCCTCGGGCTAAGACAGCCTGTCGTCCACTTTTCCTCCAAAGATTCCTGCTTACGCGGAGGAAGATCTTCTCCTCCAATTTGGTCTCCTGGATCAGTAGGATATTTGGTATTTCTATCCTAATCAAGCTTTGCATAGCTTCTTCTTTTTGCTTGCTCCCCAACACCCTGCAATTCCAAAAGACAATATTAATTATTTACCTTTCTGAGATTGGGTAGCCCCTTTGGGGCCCTATCCCTGACTTCTTGTAACCTTTGGTGTTCTTGCTAGAAGCTTCTCCAGCGTTGGTTGACTGCCTTGGAGCTTGTCTTTATATGTTTCTTGCTCTCTTTTTTCCCGATCAGATTTCCTTCCTCTTGTCAATCTGCGGGACAATGTTTGAGAGTCGCCTATTTCTCCTTCCTCCTCAGATTCTTTCGAATCTTGTTCTTCCTCTTCCATCTCTGTAGCCTTTCCCTTAGGGCTTACTACTGCACTCTTGCCTTGCCTGGAGTTTTCGGGGACCTCTTTCTCATTTGCCTCCTTCTGTTGCTGTGTTGTTTCTTGCACTTCATTCTCTTGGGCCTTTGGATGTGTATTCTGCTGTCCTTGGTTACTAGAAGGAAGTTGTTTCCCTTTTCCTTTTGCTGCTCCAGGAGGGTTTGAGGGCTTGGGGTTAGTCCTTGTTCTTTTGACCTGCTTCAAACCTTCTTCCTTACCTTGCACTGCCTCTTCATTTTTGGTACAGTTCTTGGCGAAATCTCCATATTCCTGACACTTGCGGAACTTGAATGGAAGTTGCTCGTAGTCAAGTTTTTGCACATGAGTCCAACTCCCTACATTTCTCTTTATGGCCTCCGACAACCCTACTTCTAGATCCACTTTGGCACAGATCCTAGCACAATTGTATTGGTCCTTAGTACTTGCACGATCTATGAATTTTCCGAACGCGTTGCCTATATATTTGAGGGAATCCCAGTTCCAGCAGTGCACAGGAAGGTTCGAAAGCCTTACCCACACTAGAACTGCCGACGGAATGTCTTCAACTGGGTCAAAGTCGAGAGTCCATTTGTTTAAATAGAGACCTTGAGGGCCCATAAAATATGGCTCATTCCTGAAGATGAGATCCTTGTCTTCTTTTGAAATAAACTCGAACAGAAAATAACCTCACTCTAGAAAGTACGAGGTGACACTTTGATTGATTAATGGCCTCCAGTTCCTGCAGATCTAGGCTTCTGTGGCTTTGGGAGAAGGCCAAAGTCTAGTGAACTGTCCTATTAGGGCCCTCTCCACCAGTGACAAAGCTACCTTAATCAGCCCCTCCGGAGGAAGGGAAACCACCAGAATATTTTCCAGTTTTTTGACAAACTTTGAAGCATTCCAATTTTTCTTGACTGGTAGCGAAGCCAAAAGGGTCTTGAATGCATCATCTTCAGCAGAAAGGGAGGACGATCGGGAGATGGGAGGAGCATGGGATGAGCCCACCTCATCCATGGCGAAGGAGGCGTAGCCTTAACGCGGCCAAAGGTAGCCCGTGAGCGCATGCAGTCAAAAAATTATCATTGAAAAATGTTACCAACCATATCCTCCAAACAACTTTGTTCTTGAGATGTGCACGTTGCCGCCATTTATAAATGATGAATCCCACTATTGTTATTTTTGTGCCCTTACATTATTATTCTTATGTAGGCCCTATTATATTCCGACCCTTTAGATTTCAATATACCAAGAGGTCTTTCCATTCGAATCATCCAAGATTTTTTCATTTATGTACTGTAAAAGGAGGTTTCTCCCTGAAATAGGTTTATTTTCAATTCGTTGATCTATCTTTTCTTCTATTTTTGTGATCTATTTACATAATGTTTGGTATCAAAGCTTTAGATTCTAAGGTTCCATTGCTTCAAACATGTCATCTTGGAATTTTCACTATAACATTGTTTATACGAGACTTTAGAAGCTCAAATGTCAACCACGTGGAGATGAAATTGTGGTGAAGATCATGTAAAGATTTCATATCTTGGTTCACTACATTTCATGAGATATGGTATGAAGAAGTTAGGTTTTATGCACGCTTCAAGATTTTGTCTCAAACAAGTGACTTGGGGAAAATCATCATAACTTTTGTTTCGAGCATCCAAATTGAATTTCCTAAAAAACGACTAAAATTGAACATAATTTATTTGCTTGGGTACTATTTTTAGGGTCGAATTTTGAAATTGTAACACGTGGCATTCCATACAA
This sequence comes from Pinus tabuliformis, assembly GCA_031772625.1. Taxonomy (NCBI): domain Eukaryota; kingdom Viridiplantae; phylum Streptophyta; class Pinopsida; order Pinales; family Pinaceae; genus Pinus; species Pinus tabuliformis. The sequence continues at coordinate 637,609,406 of CM062815.1, read as the reverse complement.
GTTCACTCTACTGAACTAGTTCATAATCAGGTCATCATGGGAGATTTATCACAACTTTATGTTAAAGAATCCAATCTCAGTACGATTTGTGGCATTGGAAATAAGACTCAAAGGGATACTATAAGACGAAATTTTAGACCGTGGAGAGCTAAAATTATAGAGATGCAAAATTTTAAGATCAAGCTCCAAAAACGAGAAAAAATGTGTGCATTTTTTAAATTTGAAAAAATTTGTTTGAAAAATCAATCTGAAGTGATTCAAAGGGAATAATAAAGCATAGATATCATTATTGGGTTCCAATATGCCTTGAAAACCATGAAACATTAAGAAGAGGAATAAATGCAACATGATATATCAAAGTTACGAGACCAAGCACAACAAATTTTGCTCTCACAAAGAGTAACGAAAAAAGAATTGGAAGCAATGACGAATGTTAAGATAGATGGTTTAGAATTAAAAATGAAAAGGCACATGGAAGGTTTAAAAGTAGATATGGAAGGTTTGAAAGGTGGTTTAAAATGAGATATGGAAGGTTTGACAAAGTTGCTACAAGAAATTCTTCTTAATAGTGACAAGGTATTCCATGAAAATCATGATGACAACAAAAGAGACTCTGAATTTTGGTTGAAGACCAACCACATTCCAAATATCGATATGAGAAAGTTTGATGCCAAGGATTTGATAACATGGATACTACATATGGAGCAATTCTTTGATCTACATGATGTGCAACAAACACAAAACTTATGCATTACATCTTTATATTTAGAACCTAATCAGTTTGTGTGGTATCAATGGATTTGTTCTCATAAACCACTTGTAACTTGGTCAATTTTTATGGAGGAATTGATAGCACATTAAAAGGATACAAAGAGAAACACCTTCTTTAGCCAATTGATAAACCTCAAACAAAAGGGTTCAATGTCAGAGCACACTGAGGACTTCCAAAGATTGAATATCAAGGTAATTGATATTCCAGAGGAGCATATGATTGATGTCTTCGTAGGGACTTCAAAGGATAACATTCAACATGAGGTTCACCTTTGGGAACCTAATTCATTGGAGAAGGCATTTAGGGTGATAGAAAAGTTGAAAGAAAATTATGGAAACAAGGAAGTCCACCACTCACAACTATAAAGATGGAAGTGTTGCTGCTCCTAGCCTCCTGCAACCTACAATGTTGACACCAAAACAACTGGAGGAAAAAGAGAAAAAGGGCTTTGTTACAGTTGTGATAGAAAATACACTAAAGGTCATATGTGTGCTAAGAAGAAATTATTTTACATAGATTGTGAAGAGGAGGAAGAAAAGGAACAAGAAACATCAAAAGAAGAGGATATGCACGGGGAACCAACCCAGGAGAAAGAATAAATGAATCCTACCATATCTTGTAATGCATTGGTGGGAATGATCACTACTAAAAATATCAATATAGAAGGATATATCAATAAGAAAAAGGTAATAGTGTTGATTGATTCCGGTAGTACCCATAATTTAATTCATTGTAAAATAGCCAAGGAATTGAATTGCTTTCTATATCAAACACCAAAGTGTCAAGTGATGGTTGCAAATGGAGGAACTATAAATTGCTTTGGAAAGTGCCATAATATCAAGATAACCACGGGGAAATAGGTATTGAATAATCCAATGCTTCCATTCCAATGGATGGTGCTGATGTTTTACTAGGAGTCTAATGGTTACAATCTTTGGGGAAGATAGCTTTTCATTTTCAAGAACTTTTCTTGAATTTTTTTTGGGAAGGAAAGGAAATTGAGTTAAGGGGTATCATACGGAAATTAGGGAAGATAATCAACTCTAATTTCATGACAAAGCTTTTGAAGAATGAACAACAAGGCATAATTTCACATTTATGATCACTAGATGTTCAAACATCAAAATCATCCATTTCTCCATATATCCAAAGAGTCTTAGACAATCATTCGAAGGTATTTGAGACTCCCAAAGGCCTCCCACCTATTCGTGATCATGATCATGCTATTCACTTGATTCCAGGAAGTGTTCCTCCAAACATCAGGCCTTACAGATATCCCTATGACCAAAAGAGTGAAATTGAACATATGGTTACAAAAATGCTAGAGGTCGGTATAATTCAACCTAGCCAAAGTTCTTTCTTTGTTCTAGTAGTATTGGTACACAAGAAGGATGGATCATGGCATATGTTTGTAGATTATAGGGAGCTAAACAAGCTCACTATTAAAAATAAATTTCCCTTTCCTATCGTTGATGAATTGTTGGATGAATTACATGGAGAAATTCACTTCACCAAGTTGGATCTTATTTTAGGATATCAATAAATTAGAATGAAGACCGAAGGCATTCCTAAAAAAACATTCATAACTCATGAAGGTCATTATGAATTTTTGGTCATGCCAATGGCCTTACTAGTGCACCTTCCACATTTCAAGGTTTGATGAATTCCAATTTCAAACCCTTCCTTAGAAAATTTGTGTTAGTATTTTTTAATGATATACTAATCTACAACAAGTCTTGGAATGATCATGTTCAACATGGTGACAAGGTGCTCAAACTATTGTAGGAGAAACAATTGTGTGAAAAAACCTCCAAATGTTTTTTTGGAGTATAGGAGGTGGAATATTTGGGTCATATTGTATCTCATGAGGTTGTTAAAGTAGACCCTAACAAAATTAAAGCGATCAAGGAATGGAAAACCCCCACAACCCTCAAGGATCTTCATGGATTTCTTGGGCTTATAGGGTATTATCGGAAGTTTGTTAAGAATTATGGGAGAATAGTAATGCCTCTAACAACACTACTGAAGAAAGATACATTTTCTTGGACTCCAGAAGCAACTAATGTCTTTGAACATCTTAAAGAGGCAATTTTCCAAGCTCTGGTCTTAGCTACACTAGACTTCACAAAAACATTTATTGTGGAAGGTGATGCCTCAAGAAATAGAATTGGTGTTGTTTTAATGCAAAAAGGAAGACCCTTTGCTTTTGAAATTTATCCAATCAAAGGAAAGTATTTACACAAACCTATTTATGAGAAGGAAATGTTGGCAATCCAACATGCATTAAAGCAATGGAAATCTTACCTAATGGGAAGACACTTCAAAGTAAAATAGATCATGATAGACTTAACTACTTTTTGGAACAAAGATCATATTCATAAGAGCAACAAAAATGGGTCACAAAGATGTTGGGTTATGACTTTGAAATGATCTACAAAAAAAGGAAGCAACATGTTGTTGCAGATGCACTCTCAAGAAGGGATGAGGATATGGAAGCATTTATCTGCGCCATTTCTATTATCCAATTTTATTAGATAGCTGAAGCAAGGGATGAATGGAAGAATGATGAAGAGGTGTGGATACTCATTCAAAAGTTGCAGCAAGATCCTAGCACATCTTATACATTTATCTAGAAAAATGATTTATTGTGGTACAAAGATCGCTTATATCTATGTAAGAATTCCCAACTCAAGCAAAAGATTCTTTTGGAATTGCACACCTCTCCTTTAGGAGGGCACTCAAGATTTTTAAAAACTTACCACAGGGTCAAGAAGGAATTCTTTTGGGATGGCCTTAAATCTGATATTCAGAAGCCTCTAGCAGAATGTTTGATTTTCAAACAAAATAAAGTTGAGACAATTAAGACCCCGGGTTTGTTATACCATTTAGTCGTTCCAAGTCAGTGTTGGGAGGAGGTCCCAATGGATTTTATCACAAGTTTACCCAAGTCCAAAGGAAAGAGTGTCATCATGGTGGTAGTTGATAGACTTACCATGTATGCACATTTTTGTGCACTATCTCATCCTTTCAAAGCAAATGCAATTGATATTGCATTTATGGAAACAATTCAAAAGCTACATGGAAACTAAAAGATTATTGTAAGTGACAGAGATCCCATTTTCACTGGAATTGTTTTGGACATAATTATTTTCCTATCTTGGTATTAAATTAGCTCATAACTCATCTTATCATCCTCAATTTGACGGGAAAATTGTGATAGTGAAAAAATGTTTGGAAGGATATCTTCATTTCTTTCTATCTAATAAACAAACACAATGGGTCAAGTGGTTACCTATGCAAGAATGGAGGTATAACACTTCCTTCAATACGAAAATAAAAATGACCCCATTTATGGTACTTTATGGATATCATCCACTATCCATTACATAATATTTAAGAGATAATTCTAATGTTCAAGAAGTGGAAGATCACATTGAGTATCAACAACGGGTTCTCCAACTCTTAAAGGATATAACGACACTCTGGTGCAAAACCGAATAAAAATAACAGGCAGATCAACATTGCATTGAAAGAAGTTTTGACATAGGCAATTGGGTATTTTTATGGCTACAACCATATAAACAAATTTCCCTCAAGTAAGCTAAGAAGGATAACAAATTATCACCCAAGTACTATGGTCCTTACAAAATGCTTCAAAAGATTGGTACTATGGCATACAAATTGGAGTTTCCTACATCTTCTCGAGTACACCCAGTTTTCCATGTTTCATGGTTAAAGAAGGTCAACAGTGACAAGATCCTAGTTTAAACAATATTGCTAGAACTTGACGAGGAAGGAAAAATCATATTGGAGCCTAAAGTAGTCATGGAAACATGAACCCGATAGCTACAAAATCAATCAATTTCAGAGTATCTTATTAAGTGAAAGAACTTTCTCGCTAAAGATTCCACATGAAAGGATGAGAATTTTTTGCAGAAGCATGCATAACTACTCAGGTGTTGAGGACAACACTTTTTTGAAGGATAGGGGCATGTTAGGTCCCTATAATACTAGTGTAGCCCCTATATTGTTATTGTGTTGCCCATGTAGCCCCCATATTGTTATTGTTGTGTCCCATAGAAGCCCACTATTGTTATTGTTGTGCCCTTACATTATTATTGTTATGTAGGCCCTGATTGTATTGTGACCCTTTAAACTCCTATATATACAAAGGAGGTATCGTCATTTGAATCATCCAAGAATTGTTCATTTATGTAATGTAAAGGGAGGTTTCCCCATCAAAGAGGCTTATTTTCAAGTCGTTTATCTATCTTTTCTTCTATTTTTGTGATATTGTTATATAACATATACCATTTTGTAAGACACCCTCTTACATTCTTAAACCAAAGGAGGTGGTTACTAGGTGGACCTGACTCCCAAGGTATTGTTAAGGGAATGGGGTCTATATATTTGTTTTCTTTTCTCTCTGTGTTAATTTTGGTATTTTCTAGCATTTTTTTTGTGCTTTTCCATTAGAAGTTCTTTGCAATGGTTTGTTTACCTAATACTAGTTGTAGACTTGAAGAAGATTTGTCTTAGGAAAATGCAAGATCTCATTCTAAACTAAGATTTATCTACTTATGTAATCTTATATAACATTTCCATAACCATAGGGCGATATGATTGGTATGGTTTTAAGCCTACAGTTGGTGGTTTCAAATTTTAAAATAGCCCTGTAGTATTCAAATCTTTAAAGGTTTGGATAAATCTTTAATGGTGACTAAAATTTTGTAAGGTGAGTTAGAGAACCAATCTTCAACATATAAACCTACCATCGCTCCTCTGTTTGGAAACACATTATTGTATCTAGCTTAGATCTTTGTTGAGTTTGCACTCTATCCATTATATAAACCTCAAAGAGTCATGGATTCCATTGTTGATATACAAATGTATCACACAATTTTTTTTTTGAATCATGTGTAAGAAGCATATTTGATCATAACCATTCAATATATTATTACTGAAACTTTACCTTGAAATCTTATGCTTATTACCAACAACAAAATACTATATCAAGTGTTCACACTATTGAAAAGTGACCAAGGAGGCATGTATATTTATCATAGAAAACATTTACAAAAATAACCAAAATGGCATATATGTATATTTACCATTTTTGAATTGTAGACAATATTTACAAAACTAGCTGAGAAGGTATTTACAGTGGCCATATAAAGTAACCAAGATAATACTTCCATATCTTCATGAGTGCATGATGATCAGAACAATTAATATATTTATAGAATGATCAGGGTTAAAAAAAGGAAGGTATGTCATCATCCCTCATATTCACAAGATTCTCAATTTTGTAGTAAAGCATAGCTTCCCTAAGCCTTCTACTAAAAGCCTCATTCTGTCTATCTTTAAAGGGGGGATAAAAATGTTCCCTATAATTACAAGACCATTATGATTAACCACATCTTAAACAAACTATATGGGATCATTTTGGAAAAGAAGATTAGTGTATCACTTCAAAGACATGGTAAGTGTTGGGTTGTGTTATATTCTTTCCATGACTAGCCCACGTAGTTAACCGGGGGGTTAGAGGGGGGGCAGAGACCCCACTTCGTTGCGTCGATTGCGTAGCGAGGGGGTCACAGGGGGCTTGAGGGGTGCAGGTAACCCCCCTCTATGGGGTTCGAGGCAACGCCCTGGAAAATTTTGTTTTTTGGACCCTATATTAGGTTGGGCAAACCTACCTATGGTTTTGTGCATGATTTTCGCACATGGTTTTGGATGCAATGGTTTTTGGTCCATGGTATTGGATGCTTCGGCATGTATAAATATGTATTGTAACATTGAAAGGAACATAATAAAAAATCAAGCTGGTAGTCCTGGTTTTGGGATCCACGGGAAAATCTCTGTGTATATGTGTTTTATGTGTTATGCTCTCGCATTGTTTATTTTCTATGTTTTAGAATTCATATGTAGGTAATTTCTGTACAGGGTTAAAACCTACATTTGGTATCATAGTTGTTTTGGCTTTAAGGGGACACCTTTGTGGCTGAGGGGTTTTGCTCAGGCCTGTGGTAAGCCATGTTGGTGAAAGAAGATGGCGAGCAGTGGAGAGATAGAGATCGAGAAATTTAATGGTCAGAGTTTTGAGTTGTGGAAACTCAAGATGGAGGATATGTTGGTGGATAAAGATTAGTGGATCGCGGTAGATCCGGGTACTAAACCAACGACAGTGTCCAATGAAGAATGGAAGAAGTTGGATCGGAAGGAAAAGAGCACAATACGATTGTGTGTCTCAGATTTAGTATTGTTGAATGTATCAGGGGAAGTACGGTGAAGGCTTTGTGGGACAAGTTAAGGACTTTGTACCAATATAAGTCTCTGGTGAATAAACTGTTCCTATGGAAAAAGCTGTATAACCTGAGGATGAAAGATGGAGACTCGGTGACAAAGCATCTGAACACATTTAATACTGTCGTAAGTCAGTTATTATCTATTGATATTAAAATTTCAGATGAAGATAAGTGCATCAGTTTGTTATGTTCTCTACCAGATTCGTGGGATAGTCTGGTTATTACAATAGGTAGCAATGCAACTGCCTTGCAGTTTGATGAAATAGTCTCATCCTTGCTGACAGAGGAGACGAGATAGAAAAATATGGAGAGCTAGAATGGTGATGCAATTTTTATACAAGAACGGTCCCAGAATAGAAACAAAAATAAGTCATCGAGTGGGAGATCTAAATCTAGAGGGAGATCTAAATATCCAGGAAAACCTGTAAGGTGGTTTGCTGGAAATGCGGAAAGGAAGGGCACTACAAAAGGGATTGTAAATCTAAAGCTCCTGACAAAGGAAAGGGATCTAATGATTCTCCTTCTGCAGAGGTGAAAACCACCTCAGATGAAGGTGGGGATGTGTACTTGGCTTCTTCAAGTACACATATAGATCATGAGGCATGGTTTACTGACTCAGGTGCATCCTTTCACTTCACTCCCCATAGAGAGTGGTTCTGTGATTATGAGAAATATGATGGTGGTGATGTCTTCTTAGGGGATGACAGGAAGGATAGAATCATTGGCGTGGAAAAGTAAAGTTGAAGTTGCAAGGTGGAAGGGTTAGAACACTTCTGGGTGTTCTGCATATTCCTGCATTGGCCAAAAATCTGATTTCCGTAAGCAAGCTAGATGATGCAGGTGTAAAAACAATGTTCGAGAAGGATACCTGCAAGATGGCATGGGGAACATTCGTATTGATGCAGGGAGTTCGGATTGGAACTTTGTACAAGCTGCAAGGTAGCACTATTGTTGATCGGTGCAACAGTTCTGTGATTCCTGAAAGAGGAGCAGAAAATCTAGTGGTCTTTGGAGAGAAGACCATGCTATGGCATCAAAGGCTTGGACATACTGGAGAGAAGGGCCTTCGAATACTTCATGGTAAAGGTATGGTAGAAGGTATGAGTAATAGATCTCTGGATTTTGATTTATGTGAAAATTGTGTATATGGGAAGCAGAATCGAGTGAGTTTCCCCTCTGGTGGTAAGAGGGCGAAATAGATATTAGAGCTTGTGCACAGTGATGTGTTTGGACCTGTGAAGGTTCCATCACTGGGTAAGTCTATGTACTATGTATCATTTATATATGACTTCTCAAGGAATACATGGATATATTTCCTTAAGAAGAAATCTGAAGTCTTTGACATGTTTAAAGAATTTAAGGCTCTAGTGGAAAACCAGACAGAGAAGAAGATAAAGGTGTTGAGGATAGATAACAGTGGAGAGCTTTGTAGTAAGGAATTTGAAGAATTTTGTAAGAAGTGTGGTATATCATGGCAGAAGACTAATCCATACACACCTGAGAAAAATGGAGTTGCAGAAAGAATGAACAAGACGTTGATGGAAAGGGCAAGAAGCATTCTCAGTGGTGTCGGGTTAGGACAAGAATTCTGGGCATAGGCGTGGACACAACATGTTACCTGGTTAACAAATCACCTTCATCAACGTTGGAGGATAAGACTCCACAAGAGGTATGGACTAGTAAGAAACCCTCTCTTTTACATCTGAGGGTATTTGAATGTGATGCATATTTACATGTTCCAAAGGAGGAACGAACCAAGTTGGATAGTAATTCTGAAAAGTGCATCTTTATTGGGTATAAGGATGGTTTAAAGGGTTATAAGCTTTGGAACCCAGTAACAAGGAAGGTTGTGTACAGCCGAGATGTGGTGTTCGGAGAGGTAAACGATGTTATTAAACATGAAGTCCAACCAAAGGACCCTAAGAAGATAGAGTTTGAACTTAAGGAGGAAGAATCAGACTCTACAACAAAGGAGGATTCACAAGACGAAGAGCCACAAACTCTGGGTGTGAGAAGATCAGTTCGAGAAAGAAGGCAGCCAGAAAGGTATAGTCCATCTACTTTTTGTTCAATTTTTTCTTTATTTGTTACTGATGATGATCCCAGAACTGTGAAGGAGGTAGTAGATTCAGAGGATGGCAAACTCTGGAAAGAGGCCATGGTTGATGAAATGACATCTTTGCACAAAAATGAGGCTTGGGATTTGGTGGACTTCAAGAAGAAGACAAATGCAGAAGGAAAGGTGGAGAAATACAAAGCTCAGTTGGTAGAAAAAGGTTATTCCCAGGTGCCAGGAATTGATTTTGGTGATATTTTTTCTCCTGTTGCCAAGGTAACTTCTATTAGATTACTTTTATCTGTTGATGCTGCTTTTTATTTTGAGGTAGAACAGATGGATGTGAAGACAACATTTCTTCACGGGGATCTCGAAGAGGAAATCTACATGAAGCAACCTGAAGTCTTTGCAGTGAAGGGTGAGAAAGAAATGGTATGCAAGTTAAAGAAGTATTTGTATGGGTTAAAACAGTCACCAAGGATGTGGTATCAGAAATTTGATACATTTATATGGGGACTTGGCTTCACCAGAAGAAAAGCAGATCACTGTGTGTATTTTAAATTAATTGGTGACCGTGTTATTTATCTGGTCTTGTATCTGGATGATATGTTGCTGGTTGGAAATGAAAAAGAAATTATCCAGGATTTGAAGACCCAATTGTCCTCCAAATTCGACATGAAAGATCTTGGTGCTGCAAACTATATTTTGGGCATGGAAATTAACAAAGACTGGGAAAAGAGGAAGCTCTAGTTAAACCAGAGGAAGTATGTCGAGACAATACTGCAGAGGTTTAATATGCAGGATAGTAAACCAGTGAAGGTTCCTATTCCTGCAGGTGTGAGGTTATCTGCTGAACAATGTCTTAAGACACAAGAAGAGGAAGAGGACATGTCCCATGTTCCATATGCAAGTGCAGTCGGTAGCTTGAAGTATGCAATGGTCTGTACTAGACCAGATATTGCACATGTAGTGGGAGTATTGAGCAGGTTTATGTCAAAACTAGGGAAGGAGCACTAGACAATAGTGAAGCGAGTTTTCAGTTATTTGTGTGGCACTAGTGATTATGGTTTATGCTACCAAGGAAGACCAAGATTGGACAGAGTGTTGGATATTCGTGGCTTTGTTGATGTAGACTGGGCTGGAGATCCGGATCAGAGAAGATCTACAAGTGGGTATGTGTTTAACCTATTTGGAGGTGCAGTCAGTTGGATGAGTAAGAAACAATATGTAGTGGCACTATCAACTACAGAGGTAGAATACATGGCAGTCAATCATGCAAGCAAGGAAGCAGTTTGGTTGTAGAGATTGTGTTCAAGTATGGGGTTAATACAGGGAGCTATAAGGATACATTGTGATAGCCAAAGTGCAATTTTCTTGGCAAAGAACCTTGCATATCATTCAAAGACAAAGCACATTGATGTTTAGTATCACTTTTTGAGGGATATGATAAAAGACAAAAAGGTGTTGCTGGTAAAGGTGGACACCTTGAAGAATACTACAGATGCATTGAAAAATCTATGAGCTCTGAGAAGTTCTCTTGCTGTAGAGAAAAAATGGGCATTGCAGGGCTGGATAAATGACTAAGCTCTCTTGTGGCCCCCTGTGGAAAGAAAACAACAAGGAGGAGAATGTTGGGTTGTGTTATATTCTTTCCATGACTAGCCTACGTAGGTAACCGGGGGGTTTGTTGCGCTGATTGCGTAGCGGGGGGATCACAGGGGGTTTGAGGGGTGCGGGTAACACCCCTCTATGGGGTCCAGGGTAGTGCCCCAGAAAATTTTGTTTTTTGGACCCTATATTAGGTTGGGCAGACCTACCTATGGTTTTGTGCATGATTTTTGCATATGGTTTTTGACGCAATGGTTTTCGGTCCATGGTAGTGGATGCTTCAACATGTATAAATATGTATTGTAACATTTGAAAGGAACATAATGAAAAGTCAAGCTGGTAGTCCCAGTTTTGGGATCCAGGGGAAAATCTCTGTGTATATGTGTTTTATGTGTTATGCTCTCACATTGTTTATTTTTTGTGTTTTAGAATTCGTATGCAGGTAATTTCTGTACAGGGTTAAAACCTACAGTAAGAGAGCTAAAGGGAAAGCTAGTTTTAGAAGACATCACTCAAATATTGACCATCTTGTTACTCTTAGGACTATTGCTGAGGAATGTCGTAATAGTAAAATTGATCTCTTTTGTTGACTTTAGAAAAGCTTTCGATACGGTTCCTAGGGATAAGATATGGAAAAAACTTGGAGAGATAATGTGATGCAGGAGCACAAGGCTTAAAGATAAAAGGCTTCATTTTATTCCAAAAATCCAAAAAAAGTTTACAAGCAAAGGAGTGGGATCCTTTAGCTGTCAATTTACAAAGTTTTCTAGATAGGAATTGAGCCAAAATATAGGTATTTGAATGATTTTGTAATTAATCCAAGTAGTTTAGACTTAGTTGAGATTATCGAGGAGAATATCAATCAATTTAGGTATTTATCTAGGATAGATTCGATCCATGGATTGAGGATTGGATTGTTGAATGTAAAGTATTTATGTAAGTTTTGAACTATTGTAAGAGGATTTGGCTGGATTTTGGTTATAGGGAATTAGATTGTAACTCTGTATCTCTGTGTATTTTATGCATGAAAGGTTAAATCCCAGAGGTTTACATTCCTTGGAAATATCTCTGTGTATTGTTAATTTCTAGTTTGGCCTTTAGAATTTGAGGCTGATAATATAGCTTTGTGTTATCACGATTAAAACTTTATTTCTGTGTGTTTGGATAATTGGGGTATGCTTAAAATAAATATAGGTTAACACAGTCTAAACTTGGTGGGAGGCCAATACTTGGCAGAACGAAGGAAAAACCCAATAAAAGCCGAGAGAGCCTAAGAAAGGAGCTTAGAACCGTCCGATCGACATAACCGTTAGATCTACGACCATCACATAATTAAAAAGTGTAGGCGTTAAACGAAAGAGCGATTTCCCAAGGGTGGTAAGTGGATTCTCGCGCAGCCTCGAAACTGGAAGCGGTTTCCAAAAAACGGACCCGATGAAGTTATGAACCGAGATTTAATAGAGTTGAAGTCTGAAGATGATCAGATCGTCTGTTTAAAAACGATTAGACGCATATCGCATGGTTTAAGTGCATAATACTTAATTCAAAATCAGATGCGATGAAGGTTTATTCAATGGGCTTAAACCCTTGTTGAATTCTGGCGATCGGGACCGTTCATTGGTTCGTGATCGGACGGTGATCACGCAGAGAAATGCGTGCTAGTTAACGGCTTGAGTGGACCTAAGAAATTATAAGTTGAAGCTTTGTTTTCTTTCGGTTTCGGGTAAGTGAAGTTCTACTATTTTCTAGATAAAAGTAGCAATTCAGCTGTTTTAGTGGAATATCTAAGTTTGGAGGTAGATGACTGAAAATCCAAGGGAAATAGAAGAAGAACTTCCACCTGCGCTTGAGGAGATCGTTTTAGGATTTGAACGATTATGCCTTACACCTTCAACTAGACCGCCATTTGTGGTATTAGAGCAGCCTATTAACACTGAACATGATCTCAAGGATCAGAAAAAGAAATCCCACATGGCTTTTAGAGTTGGAGAAAGAGGTGGTGGTTGAAGAAGAGGAAGACCAGTTACAAATGTTGCAGTGTTGGAAGCTATGCAACAGATGCAAGCTAGATTGGAAGCAATGGAAATGGGAAGAGATGTAGATGCTGGAGATGTCAGTGAACCTGAAGTTGGAGCTGCAGAAGATGAGGAACCTACAGATGTAACTCTTGAAATGAGATTCTTTAAGTCAATATTGAGATCCACAACTAAGCCCAGAACTTTCAATCTATACAGGAAGCTTGAGCCCTGAAGAATTGATAGACTAGATTAATGACATGGAGAAATTCTTTGACTATGAAGAAACAAAAGAAGGAAAGAAGGTGAAGTTTGTTGTCACAAAATTGAAAGGACATGCAACATTTTGGTGGGATGGAGTGCGGGCAAAAAGAAGAAGACTTGGTAAACAACCAATTAAGAATTGGAACAGAATGGTGGCAAAGATGAAAAGTAAGTTTTTTCCAAGTGATTATCGGCAAACATTGTTTAGACAAATGCAAAATCTTAGACAGAGGTCTACGACAGTAAAGGAATACATAGAGGAATTCTACAAAGTGAGTATAAGAGCAGGACAAATCCAAGATACAAATGAGAAGGTTGCAAGATATGTGAATGGTCTCAGAATGGAGATCCAAGATGAGATAAGTGTATTGTCTCCTAAAATAGTGGAAGAGGCTTATCAGATGGTACTAAAAGCTGAAGAAAAACTCATGAGGAAGTAGTCTGCTAGAAACAGAGGTACTTTCCGAGGAAGGTGAAGTCAAGGTGGTAGAGGAAGGTCTACAACACCTAGAGATGGAGCTAGCAACATCTCAAGTCAGCATGCACACATAGAAGGTGATGTAAGTGGTAGATGGATTTTTTCTAGAGGAAGAGGAGGTAGAGGCAGAGGAAGAGAAGTTAGATGTTACAGATGTAATAAGCTGAGACAAAGAGCCTACGAGTGCCCAGAAAACATAGGAATGAATCAAAGGAATGCAATTGTTGCTAAAACTGAAGAGGAAGAAGCAAAGGTAATAGAAGAAGAAAATGTACCAGAGAAAGGAGAGTCTTTGGTAGTTAACAAAGTTTTACTAAAGCAAGCTAAGGAAACTATTAAACTAGCACAAAGAAAAACCTTGTTCAGGACTGTGTGCAAGGTTCAAGGGAAGTGTTGTCATATGATAATTGACAGTGGTAGTATAGATAATTTGGTTTCCACAGAAGTGGTGGAGAGATTGAAATTGAAGACAAAGAAACACTCAACAGCTTACAAGGTGTCATGGCTTCAAAAGGGATATCAGTTGATAGTGAATGAGCAGTTGTGAAGTGGAGTTGTAGTTGGGAAAATATAGAGATAAAATTCTATGTGATGTGATGCATGTGGATGTGTGCCACATATTGCTGGGAAGGCCTTGGCAGTATGACAGAGGAGCTATGCATGATGGAAAGAAGAACACATATAAATTTAGCAAATATGGTGTCAATCATACATTGTTGCCTATGGAAGAAGAGGATGTAACAAACAAACCTGATCCAAAGACCCTTTTGCTAAGTGGAAAGGAGTACTTGCAGTAGATGGAAGAAGATGAGGTAAGTTTTATATTGGTTTGCAAACCCAAGGTAATAACTACTTCCACAAAGTTTTCTGATTTACCAATTGAAATTCAAGCGATGCTGGACAGTTATTGTGATAGCATTGTAGATGATTTGCCTGATGAGTTACCACCCATTAGCCATCATATAGATTTGATTCCAGGAGAAAATCTACCTAATAAAGTAGCTTACAGGATGACTCCCACATAGAATGAAGAAATTAGGATAGAGGGTCAAGAACTGTTAGACAAGGGACTGATTAGAGAGAGTTTGAGCTCGTGCCAACAATGTTGAGCCCAAAGAAAGATGGAGGCTGGAGAATGTGCACTGATTCAAGAGAAATCAATAAGATAAAAATCAAGTACAAATTTCCTTTACCTAAAATTGAAGATTTGATGGATTGTTTGAGTGGAGCAAGATATTTTACAAAGTTAGCTTTAAAAAGTGGTTATCATCAAATCAAAATTAGAGAAGGGGATGAGTGGAAAACTGCTTTTAAGACAAATGAAGGATTGTATGAATGGATGGTAATTCCTTTTGGGTTGTCAAATGCTCCCAATACATTTATGAGATTCATGAATGAAGTTTTGAAAGAATTTATAGGTAAATTTGTAATAGTATATCTCGATGATATATTAGTTTACAACAGATCAAAAGAGGAACATGTGAGACATCTGAATTATGTCTTATAGAGGCTACAATAAGAGAAATTACTATTAAATTTAAAGAAATGTTCATTCATGAAGGAGGAGTTGGTGTATTTGGGTTTTGTTGTTTCTGCTGAGGGGTTAAAGATGGATCCTAAGAAGATCAAGGCAATCATGGAGTGGCCTTCACCAAAATGTGTCGTTGAGGTAAGAAGTTTTCACGGTCTTGCTAGCTTTTATAGGAAGGAATTTTAGTAAGATCAATGCTTCAACTATTGACAATATAAAGAATGACAGGAAACCATTTAAATGGACTGTTGAAGCAGAAAAGATTACTGAGAAACCTATTTTGATTTTGCCTGATTTTAATAAACATTTTCAAGTGAAGTGTGATGCCAGTGGAGAAGCCATTGGAGCTGTTTTAAGTCAGGAGGATAGACCTGTAGCTTATTTTAGTGAAAAGCTAAATGAGTCAAAGAAGAAATATTCTTCTTATGACAAGGAGTTTTATGCAGTGGTGCAATCTTTGAAGAAGTGGAGACATTACTTGATGTCTAAGGAGTTCATACTGTATTCAGATAACCATGCATTACAATACATTATGCAACAACCAAAGCTTAACCAGAAGCATGCAAAATGGGTAGAATACCTTCAAAGTTTTAATTTTGTGTTAAAACATATAACTGGTCAATTAAACAAAGTAGCAGATGCCTTAAGTAGAAAAAGCATTTTTGGTGCAAGAAAGTCAAATTCAAGTGTTGGGTTTTGATTTTCTTAAGGAATTATATGAGAAAGATATAGATTTTAAAGAAGCATTTGAAGCTTGTATAAATCCTATTTTGTTAGACAGAAGTAAGTGGTTGGATTATTTCGTGCAAGAAGGACTGTTATTTAAAAGAAATCAGCTGTGCATACCAAATTTTTCTATGAGAGAAAATTTGATCAAGGAAAAACATAGTGGTGGACTTGGAGGACATTTTGGTGCAGAAAAGACTTATGAGCAGTTGAACCGGTTTTATTTCTGGCCGAAGATGAGATTTGAAGTAGAAAAGTATGTGAAGAATTATAAAGTCTGTTAGTATGCAAAAGGAAGGAGCCAAAACACAGGTTTGTATGTTCCATTACCTATTTCAGATAGGCCTTGGGATATGGTAAGTATGGACTTTGTTTTGGGTTTGCCAAAAACTCAAAGGGGACATAATTCAATTTATGTAGTAATTGACAGATTTTCAAAAATGGCACATTTTATTCCATGTTATAAAACCAGTGATGCTACTCATGTTGCTAACTTGTTTTTTAAGGAAATTGTAAGGTTGCATGGGTTACCTAAGAGCATTGTTTCAGACAGAGATACCAGGTTTGTTGGTCATTTCTAGAGGACTTTGTGGAAGAAACTTGGTACTAAAATGAATTTCAGTTCTGCATATCATCCTCAGACTGATGGGCAGACTGAAGTTGTGAACATAAGCTTGGGTAATCTTCCGAGAAGCCTTGCAGGTGAACATCCAAAATAGTGGGCTCAAGTTTTGGCACAAGTTGAGCATGCTTATAATGATTCTCCTAATAGGAGTACAGGGTAGAGTCCATTCCATATAGTTTATGGAATACACGCAAGAGGAGTTTCTGAATTGAGAGATTTGGGTAAAGCTGAAATGAGGAGTGCTTTAGGAGAAGATTTTGCTTTAGAGATTCGAGCAGTTCATGAACATGTAAAACAACAGCTACACGACAACAACAAAAAGTACAAGAACAGAGTAGATTTGAAGAAGAGAGAAGTATATTTTGAGGTTGGAGATTTGGTTTTGGCACACCTAAGGAAGGAAAGATTCCAAAAAGGGAGTATAATAAATTAAAATTCAAGAAGATTGGACCATGTGGAGTTTTAAGGAAATTTTCTACAAATTCATATGAAATTGAGTTACCCCCTGGTATTGGAATATCTCCAATTTTCAATGTCGCTGATTTATACAGGTATGAAAAGGGATAGGCAGATGACAAAATAGAGGACAAGGAAGAACAAGAGGTGGATTGGGTAAAACAGTTACCTACAACAAAGGCATTGCAACCAGAGAAGATATTGGATAAAAGAGTGTTTAAGAAAATAAGGGGACGAGTATTTTCAGTACTTGGTCAAGTGGAAAGATCAACCAATTGTTGATGCTACCTAGGTGACAGAAACCATGTTACATAAGTTGGGTCGTTCTGTAGAAAAGCTCATGGACAAGAGCCCATGAATAATTTTGTCCTTGGGAGTCTGATGTAGGAGCATGAGGCTTAAAGACAAAAGGCTTCATTTTATTCCAAAAATCCAAAAAAAGTTTACAAGCAAAGGAGTGGGATCCTTTAGCTGTCAATTCACAATGTTTTTTAGATAGGAATTGAGCTAAAATATAGGTATTTGAATGATTTTGTAATTAATCCAAGTAGTTTAGACTTAGTTGAGATTATTGAGGGAAATATCAAGCAGTTTAGGTATTTATATAGGATTAGATAGATTCGATCCATGGATTGAGGATCGAATTGTTGAATGTAAAGTATTTATGTAAGTTTTGAACTATTGTAAGAGGATTTGGCTGGATACTGGTTATGGGGAATTAGACTGTAACTCTGTATCTCTGTGTGTATTTTATGCATGAAAGGTTAAATCCCGAAGGTTTAGATTCCTCCAAAATATCTTTGTGTATTGTTAATTTCCAGTTCGACCTTTAGAATTCGAGGCTAATATAACTTTGTGTTATCACGATTAAAACTTTATTTCTGTGTGTTTGGATAATCGGGATATGTTTAAAAGGAATATAGATTAACACAGTCTAAACTTGGCGGGAGGCCAATACTTGGCGGAACGGAGGAAAAACCAGATAAAAGCTGAGAGAGCCTAAGAAAGGAGCCTAGAACCGTCCGACCGACAAAATCGTTAGATCTATGGCCATCGCGTGGTTAAAAAGTGCAGGCGTTAAACAAAAGAGCGGTTTCCCAAGGGTGGTAAGTGGATTCTAGTGCAACCTCAAAACTGGAAGCGGTTTCTAGAAAATGAACTCGATGAAGTTATGAACCGAGATTTAATAGAGTTGAAGTCCGGAGATGATTGGGCTGTCCGTTTAAAAACGATCGGACGCATATTGCATGGTTTAAGTGCATGAGACTTAATTCAAAATTAGACACGATGAAGGTTTATTCAACAAGCTTAAACCCTTGTTGAATTCCGACGATCGAGACTGTTCATTGGTTCGTGATCAAATGGTGATTGCGCGGAGAAATGTGTGCTAGTTAACAACTTGAGCGGACCCGAGAAATTATAAGCTGAAGCGTTGTTTTCTTTCGGTTCTGGGTAAGTGAAGTTATGCTATTTTCCATGTAAAAGTAGCAATTCGGATGTTTTAGTGGAATATGTAAGTTTGGAGGCTGATGACTAAAACTCCAAGGGAAATAGAAGAAGAACTTCCAACTGTGCTTGAGAAGATCGTTTCAAGATTTGATCGATTACCCCTTACACCTGCAACTAGACCACTTTAATGGTTCATATTGAGTTGAACATTGTTGTGATTCGACTATACAAGAACATTGTTGCCAAGTTTTTTTTTAAATAATTTTTTATTTTGACATGCTTATAATGTGGAGGGTGCTCGATAGTAGGAACACTTGTCGCTGCAACCCTTTGAAATATTTTCTTCTCAAATCTGGTTCAATCATCGTCATTATTTCTCTAGTCGTCACCGCCATGTTCTTCTTATTGCTTGGGCACTGTTGTCTTCTTTTTCTGTTGTTAGCTCAGAACTTGCAAAGGGATTTGAGGGGGTTGCGGTGTGGTGGATCCATATCCTATTTAACGCCTCTCTTTGTTGAGTTTTGGCCAAATCTGGTGAAGGGAGTCGAGGGGGCTAGGATATGGAAGTTCCACAGCCATTTATCTCCATTTTTGTGCCTCTCTTGTTCTGCTACAGTGGAGGTGGGCGATTGCGATTGTGGGTTTGTGGTGTTTCCTTCATCGTCTTGGCCAATTTCATGGGTGCTTGATGTCATTGCTACTATGGTTGTTTCCATCTTCTAGGCCTTTTTTTGTTGGTTTTCTTGGGCTTATTGGGTGGCCTATGCCTAGGTTTCTTTTGTTTGGGGCTTTAGGATTTCTAACCTGGTTTTTTTGCTAGATTTCTGGATATTTATGTTGTGCCCTTTGTGGAGCTGTAACAAGGGTCTCTTTCACCTCTAATTATCCCACATTAACAAGTCAATCCGGGAACGTTTTGTTATTGCAAAGAGTATCTCAATCCGAGGCTATTCGTCAGAGTAATGCTTAGTAGTACAGCATTCAGAAAATACAAGAGTAAACGGATGCTAGACTATGACTAAATTACTTCAAAAGGATAAAATCACACAAGACAGCTTATCAGTCAAGGGTGCGGAAGCGATAACCCATCCCTCTAGAAACTGATGGAAAGGAAATTAGAGCATGGACCATAGGTCTGGGAGCTAGGCAGCGACTGCTGAGGCTCACTACAGCCTTAGACCTTCTCTCACACCAAAGCAGCAAATGCAAGTAAATGGAACGACAGAAAGTAAAATGGAACAACAAATAGGAAATGGAACAGCAAGTCTAAAATGGAACAGCAGTAAATGGAACAACAATCAAATGAACTAAGTCTCGCGAGTCAGAACCAAACTTGCTCTATTGAACCAAACTCACACTCTGTGATAACAATCTTCTCTCTTAAGGCAAATTGGATGGAATGTACTTTATGGAACAACACTCATTGATGAATTATGGAACAGCAGGAATCAATCATACATACACGCAACACGCTAGTATAGTAATCTGATGATTAAGGAGAATACGACTATGTTTCCAAATAGAATAACATTACTTTCGGATTCCAATAATCGGGATTTCAAGTGAATCCAATAATTGTAATATTCAGTACAAACGCTCTGTAACAGAAATAGCTGGTTTAGACTAATAACATGCAATCAACTCTGAAAAGATTCAATCATGCAATGCAGAGTCACTTCATGGATTTCCTGAAAGAACCATTAATGAATTAATCGTAGCAGAGCATGGAACAGCACATGAAAAGCATATCAGATTACCGAGCAATAAAGATAAGCAAACCACGCAGAAATCAAGTTATAATGATACAAAAGCAAGTATCCTTCGGAGCCGGGCCCTTAGCTTCCAATGGTACACCGCCTTAGATTATTCCAGACGCAAAGATGAAATAAACACCAAGTCTTTTATATTAACGCATCAACAAACGTACAGTAAACCAGGTCTCAGTGAGACTTGATGATCGAAGTTTAGTCTGAAACTGAAAGTTACATAAAAGTCCCCTTGCTTAACGATGCTGTTCCTTTTTATAAAAGTAACGGCGAAGATATCTAGGTAACAAAATAAGTAAAACAACAATCCCTTAGGATCAAAGATCCTGAGGGATTCGCCAAGCTGTTAATCTTTTACTTTTCTTTCCCTTTTCCACCGAATTGGTATCCCTTCTTCCTTTCCTGGGTCATTCTGCTTCAATCTGCTCGATCTCATTTGCATCCGGTTCCCTTCTAGAGGGACAACAATTATTCCTCCTTTGTCTTTCCCTTTTGAATGACAACTCTTCGTTTCCACCTTTCCCTGCATAGAAAAACGACAATTATCAACGATTAAGCTTTCCATGTTGATTCTCACACGTTTTATTAGAATTCTTTATTTCTTTGAGTTCATGATGCAGAAAAGGTTACAAATGTTACTGAAAAGCCACTAAATTGTTTGTCAAAAGCATACCTTTCGAGTGCTCCACACACCCCCCTGCTTACCCTGTTTCATGCCCTCATGAAAACATTATAGTTGACATGCAAGGCGGTAAGAGAATAGGTCGGAGAGGGAACCTCGTGTGGAGGCCTACAACCGTGATGAGCAACTAGATCATCAAAGAACTGATTTGTTTGACCTTCAGGAATTTCATACAAGGCCTGATATCCGGGTGCAGAGTGCCAAATGATTGGACTATGAAATCGATACCCTAACCAGGATGGCCCTGCTTGCAAAATACGCTCGCCATAAAGGTTCAATCGGCTGGCAGCCAGCTCAAAATTTTCGTATTTGAATGGTTCCCTGAGTTGGATGTTTGGGCTAGAAATCCGGTATCGGAATTTTGCAGCATCGATGGCAAGGTCTTTAATAGTCAGAAAATATTCCAGACTGTGTCGGATTAGGTCCTTGTGCATGGGTCCTAATGTCTCCATGACACCCGGGGTTCTCATAAGGTTCCTATGCGCTCTCCATAACAGCACTGGGTCTCTAGGCTCAGCTCTCACCCACAAGTCTAGGCTGTTTTCCTGTCTCTGAAAAGTGTTATAAGCTCTGAGCCATTTCAGCTGATTAACCCCGAATGAAACGAAGGCTTGCAATTGTATGTCCCCAACAAAAGGGCCAGGATTTAAGTCAGTTTCCTGGTCTAGCACGAGGTTGTGCAAGTAAAATTCACACAATAATCTTTGAACCTTAACTCCATAATGCTTGCAACAATCTATGAAATCATTAACAGTATTGATTTGTATAGGGGCACCCGCCCTAACAGCTTTTATCTTTTTTCGTAAATATCGTTCAAGCAAAAATAAAGCATAGTTTTTAGCAGGGGCCCTACAAGTCAGAACGTCATTATACAAAGAACACAGTGTCCATCTGCCTAATAACAATATCTAATCGACGAGTTATCTTGGAAACCTTTTCTTGCTCCTTTTGCCATCCTTCGAAGGCCTGGCTCTCGGACTGACTAATATCCCGAAGTTGCTGTTGTAACTCTTCATATTTCTCCCGGGGGACTGTTTGTTCTCTCAGCTGTTCAGCTTCTTGTTGAGCTTGCTTCATCATCTTGTGCAAGGTTCTTGTTTTCGGATCCTTTTTCCATAGAGCCGTAGAGGCCGGGAGTTTTACCTGAACCTTTTTGTTATGCTGTTTGGAGTTCAGAACCCGAATTACCCCTGAGGGTGGTGCCTCTGTTTGGATCTCCTTATTCTCCTTTTCTTTCTTAACACGAATGAAAGGTTGCTGTGGTCCCCCTGTTAATGGAACATCATCCTGTTCCTTTGCCTCAATTGGAACGACAGTCCGTTCTTCAGTGTCATTTGGAACAACAGTCTGTTCTTCAACGTCATTTGGAACAGCAGTCTGTTCTTTAATGTCATTTGGAACAACAGTCTGTTCTTCAATGTCATTTGGAACGGCAGTAGGTCTTCCAGCGGGGTTTTGACCAACAGGGCGCTATAAGTCCTTCGTCTTCTTGTCCTACGGGATTTTGCTGCAGTGGCCCTTTTTCTTTTCCTTGTGGTTCTTCGTATCCTCAGGTTGGCTTTCAGAATCCGAATTTGCTGTCGGAGCTGGGCTATAGTGTTCAACAACCTCTGCTGTTTCCTCCTTAATCTCTTGATTTCTATTTCCTGAGCAGAGGGCTCATGACTGGCCCTTAAATCTGCTCCTACTCCGTCTAGAATTTCTTCTGGTATCTTAGGAACAGATTGTTCCCGATTGGTGTCTCTTATTTCCTCATCATGAACGGGCAGGTTTTCTTCTCCTACCTTTTCTGCATGTGATTTCTCAGGTGTGTCTTCCTCCGGAGGTCCGTCAGGGAGGCCTGTTGGGCTGGAGGGTTGGCCATACTCCCCCATATTGGCCAGGATTGCGGCCAATTCGTCTTCACCCACAGGGTCCCGCGGCGGGCTGCCCTCCGGCTGTCCTACTTCTTCCTCTTGATTGGACTGCTCAGTGACTGCCTTGGAGTGTTCAGCTTCTGTTTCTATTTCAGAATGCTCATCTCCCTCCTTGACTCCTTCTCCGTGCTGCTCAGCCTCGCCCCCAGATTGTTCAGCATTTTCTTCGGAAGGTCCTCCTTCTGGTTCTGGAGGTTCGTCCGTAATCTCGATTGGCTGGCTGGTGCTCTCCTGGATCTTTTCCAGCCTCCCTCGTATCCGGGCTAGCCGGGCTGATTTCCTTGGTCTCTCAGGTTGTTCGGGTGTACTAGCAACATGTTTTTCTGCTACCAATTCTCTGCGTTTTTCTGGTCGTTCCGGTGTGCTTGAAGAATGTTTACGTTTTGGAGCAACATGTTTTTCTGCTGCCAATTCTCTGCGTTTTTCTGGTCGTTCTGGTGTGCTAGAGGAATGTTTAGGTTTTGGGGATGGTGCTGCCAATCCCCCCTCGATCATTGCAATGAGCTCCTCCCAGCTGCTCTGCTGTTGAGTGAGACTATGGCTCACTATCAATCGAATCAATCCATGGTGGCTAACAATTGATTCTACGTGCTGTGCCTTTTTCAGGCTTCGGGCCGCATCATGCAATAATGAATTTAGAAGTGCAGGCAGATTTACAGAACATTTCTCTTTCAAAACAGCTAAGAGTTTAAGATGACGTGGTCTTACCACGTCTTTCCTTCCTTCGCAAGTGATGTAGCTCTGCACTATCTTTGCTAATTCGGTCCAGGGTTCTCCTAACGTTGCTGGCAGAACTCCCTTCCCCTTAACTGTCAAGCTTTGGCCTTCATCCTGGAAAATCTCCATAATCTTTTGTAATCTTTCTTTCTTCAGCGTCCATACAGGTCCGGCGGCTGGTAGTCCCGAGACTTCTGCAATTATATTGTCAGTGACCGCTATCCGCCTCCCTCTTACTATGGAGTAGTTCTCCTGCAGGTTTTGCAGAAACTCCAACGCCACTGTTTCATTCGATTCTTGTAGGTGACTGAAATAATTCAGCCACCCTGCCTTTTCCAGGATCTCCCGGGCAGCAGCGGAGACTGTCAACTTCTGAGGTTCGCTTCGGATTGCCTTTCCCCCCATGGTTCCACTAAGAATTCCCAATGGAACAGCAACTGCCTGTGCTGTTTGAGACGCAGAAAGGGTGATCGTTGCAAGGTTTTGGAAAAAAAACACAGAGTATGCAAAAAATGGATTGTGGACGGCAACTTTCGTAAAAATAGAATTATCATGCCGTTAAACCATGCCATACCTTCGTACACTATCTTCCCCGAATGGTGTGCTGACACATAATTCGTGGAGTAATGAGGTTACCTTCCACCCCGCAATATGATAGGCTGTCCCAGCCGTCAAGTAGAGGAGCAGCAGCCATTCTGTAACCAAGTCATAAAGGAACAACATATGAAATTATGCCGTGTTTTAGATGGACAACAAAATACCGAAATCGAGGCAAAAAGGTGGATCACGTTTTACATAAGAGCCTGCGTGATATGATGTGAGGGCGGGGGATGGGACGTCTGTCAATCGTACGAAATCTCCAGCGGTCGTTGTCAGTTCCTTTGCCATGATTGGTGGTAATGAGTGTTCATGCGATGTATACATCGGGACATAAAATATGATTTATTCATAGGATATAAGAGACAAAGAAGTATTGATATCATACCTATTGGTGTAACCATTACGACTTCAATACCATTAACAGAGCTCTGTTGCCGACAGGTGTTCATAACCTTGGCAGAGTTGTTTATTTCACCCCCGGAACCATGATCCTTTGTGTGTATTTTGTCAAAATGTAGGCCATTATGCTGGCTTGGTAACCAAGTAGCCATAATGCCATTCACAAGGAAGGTGCGAAACGTGGGCAGGCCGGCTCGTGATGAGACCCCCTGTTCCAAGGTCTGTTTATTTAGTATACCTTTTGGACCATATCCCTGGTGTGGTGGCCATAATGGGAATGCCACTTCGCTTCCATCCTTATGATCATGGTAGGCTGGCTCTTGATGAGACCCCCTATCCTGCATTTGACAATTGATAATCCATATTTAGCTTTTTTTTTTTTTTTGGTCTTTTTGCAAAGCAATTTTTCTTATTTATTTACACATAAGGGTGGTTCAACACTCCTTAAGAGTGGGAATGGTGGAAGAAGTCTTATCATCCCAATAGGAAGATATAAATTCTCTGCTCTTATTCCTAAGTAATAATCAAAGAATTTTTAGGGAGATCGTCATGATAAAGATAACCAACCAGAGCAAAGGTGATAAGACAATGACAACAAAGATGAGAAGTAAGTGTGTCCCTCCTCTTGTCCTCTTATCAATACTAGGCCTTATAAAGATAACGATTTATGATCCGCTGACTTCGGTATGTCATGATTTATGTTCATTGCATAAGTGCATAGCTGTATCTTAAAGACTGGAGAGAACATGGGCGAAAAGCATCCTCAATATAAATCATCAAAGAGAGCAAAAACATGCCGATGGTGTTACTTTTGAAAAAGGAACAACAAAAATAATCAACAAAAAGAATGATGTTCCTTTGGAAAAGGAACAGTAGAAGAGCAAAAATGATGTTCCTTTTGAAAGGGAACAACAGAAAATCACGAATGCTGTTCCTTTTGAAAAGGAACAGCAGGAAATCACGAATGCTGTTCCTTTTGAAAAGGAACAACAGAAAATCACAAATGTTGTTCCTTTTGAAAAGGAACGACAGAAAATCACAAATGTTGTTCCTTTTGAAAAGGAACAACAGAAAATCACAAATGCTGTTCCTTTTGAAAAGGAACAGCAGAAAATCACAAATGCTGTTCCTTTTGAAAAGGAACAGCAGAAAATCACAAATGTTGTTCCTTTTGAAAAGGAACAACAGAAAATCACAAATGCTGTTCCTTTTGAAAAGGAACAGCAGAAAATCACAAATGTTGTTCCTTTTGAAAAGGAACAGCAGAAACACAACAATGTTGTTCCTTTTGAAAAGGAACAATAGAAACACGCAAATGCTGTTCCTTTTGGAAAAGGAACAACAAAGACACGCAGAATGCAAAAATCAAAATTTTGAAAAAAAAAGAGAAAGATCAATGAAAATGTTAAGAAAACGTATATACAAAAAAACTTATGTACAAGTTATAGAAAAAAATGAATTCCTTACTGAATTATAGGTGAGGAAGATTTTGCTTCCTCTCCTAAAATTTCCATATCAGTGTCTCGACGTAGCTGCTGACAGAAGGATTCCCGAGTGAGTGGCTTGCGATAGAGACGAACTCGGTGGCCATTTACCTTGAATGCATATCCAGAACCGTCGATTGTGATCAGAGTGAGGGTCCCATTATCATGTACTTTCTAGATTTCGTATGGTCCCAACCAACGAGTCTGAAGTTTCCCCGGGAAGTCCTGAAACCGAGAGTCATATAACAGAGCCCAGTCTCCTTCGTGAAAGACTTTGTTCTTGATGAGTGCATCATGCCATTTAGCTCGCTGCTGTTGAATAAGTGTTGTATTCTATAATGCAGAGAGCCTGATTTCGTCCAATTCATTAATCTGTTGTAATCGATTAATTTGTGCCTCACTTAGATCTAGGCCAACTTCCTGTGCGGTTCGTAACGTTTGGATTTCGAATTCTATGGGGAAAATAGGTTGTTTTCCAAACACTAATTGATAGGGTGAATAACCGGTGGTACTTCTCCATGTGGTTCTATAAGCCCACAGTGCTTCAGGTAATTGGGCGACCCAATCACACCTATGTGACGCAATGGTTTTTGTTAAAATTGATTCTATTACCTTATTGCTACTTTCTACTTGCTCATTCACCTGCGGGTGATATGGGGTAGTAATTTTATGTTGGACGTGATAATTGTTAAGTGTTGCAGCTAATTTGTTTCCGGCAAATTGTGGTCCTCCATCTGTAATTATTTCTCTCGGAAGGCCATAACGTACAAACAAATGGAACAGGAACTGTATTACAGATTCTTCTGTAGCTCTAGGCAATGCTTCGGCCTCAACCCATTTGGTGACATATTTTGTCGCCACCAAGATATATGTTCTCTGATTTGATGATGGGTTGATGGGTCCAACGAAATCAAGAGCCCATCGTTCAAATGGTTCAATGACTAATTGTGGCCTCAGAGGCATTTCGTCGGCTTGACCAGGTCGTCCTGCTCGCTGGCAGCTGTCACAGGCTTGGACAAATTTCTTCGCATCTTTGAAAATTGTAGGCCAGTAGTATCCTGTCTGCAATACTTTATGTGCTGTTCTTCGTTCAGCAAAGTGTCCCCCACATGGTCCGTCATGACAGGCTTTTAAGATGTCAAAAATTTCATCTTCTCGAATACATCTCCTAATTTGCATGTCTGCCCCTGTGTGGAACAAATAGCCCCCAATCCACGAAAATCGAGTACTCTTCTGAACAATCTGCTTACGTTCATTAGGGGTTAAGTGTTTTGGTAGCTTACCTACTGCAAGATAATTGGCAACATCAGCATACCAGGGTGTTTGAACAGCAACAACAAACAGGTGCTCATCAGGAAATTGATCTTCCACTGCTGCTGCTTCAATTGATTTTGGTATTCGTGAGAGAAAATCAGCTACAGGGTTTTCCTTGCCAGGTCGATCCTTGATTGTGATATCGAACTCCTGCAATAAAATCAACCATCTAGTTATTCTAGCATTTGTGACAGGCTTATTTGCTAAATATTTGATAGCAGAATGATCTGTATATAAAATAACGAGATAGCCTGTGATATAATGTCTAAACTTAATAACAACATGTATTACAGCCATGAATTCTTTTTCAGTGACAGTGTAATTTAATTCAGCAGGGGATAAATTTTTGCTGATATAATAGATAGCATATGGTTTTTTATCCTCTTCCTGCCCAAGGACTGCACCGATTGCTGTATCTGAGGCATCAGATGAGATTTGGAATGGTAAATTCCAGTTTGGTCCTCGAAGGACTGGAGCTGTTGATACAAGCTTCTTTAATTCCTTGAAAGCACGGTCGCATTTTTCTGTCCACAAGAAATCAACATTACCAGTTAGTGCATATAGAGGTGCAACAATGTGTGAATAATGTTCTATAAATCGTCTATAATACCCAGAAAATCCAAGAAAGCTGCGTACCTCTGTTTGAGTAGTGGGGGTGGGGATAAGCAAAAGTATTTGAATTTTGGCCGGATCTACCTGAATGCCAGCTGCTGAAACATAGTGTCCTAGAATGAGCCCTTCAGTCATCATCATATAACATTTTTCGTGGCTTAAGCAAAGCCTGGTAGCAATGCAACGTTGTAGGACTTTTTCTAGAGTGTCTAAAGCTGGATCAAAATCATCTTCATATGGTGTAAAGTCATCCATGTACACTTCAAGTCCATCATTTATTAAATCTGCAAAGATGCTAAGGACAGCCCTTTGGAATGTGGCAGGAGCATTACATAGGCCAAAGGGTAGAACTCGATAGGCAAACTTTCCCCAAGGACAAGTAAAAGTAGTTTTATCCTGGTCTTCAGGAGCAATCTGAATCTGATTGTATCCACTGAAGCCATCCAGGAAAGAAAAGAATTTCTTTCCTGCTAAAGTGTCCAATACTTGGTCTATGAATGGGAGAGGGAAGTGATCTTTTTGTGTGGCTTTGTTTAACTCCCTGTAATCCACACAAATCCTCCATTTCCCATTCTTCTTGGGTACCACCACAAGCGGAGAGACCCATTTACTATCAGAAATAGGATAGATAAAATTAACATCTAAAAGTTTCTGAAGTTCAGCTTTTACAACATCTTTTAGATGAGGGTTGAGTCTTCTTTGCGGTTGACGAACAGGTCTTGCATATTTTTCTATATAAATATGGTGGGTGCACAATTGGGGATCAATCCCTTTCATATCAGGGTAATCCCACGCAAATGCTTCTTGATACTTTCGTAACAGATGGATGAGCTTTATTTCTTGGTCCGGTGTAAGGTTGGCATTGATATTTAGAGTCTTTCCCAGTTCAATTTCCACTACTTTACTGTTGGCAACAAAAGTCACAGGTATTGTTTGGTCATGCGCATCTTTCAAAGGATCTTCTTCTAGTTCACTATCGAATGCTGCTTCTATCATGAAACACTGTGTGTGAGATCTAGATTCAGTTTGACTAATGAAATTATTGATGGCATCGTCTTCTGTTTGGTCTTTAAAGTCTAGAGCCTTCTGTACAGTCAATGGGGATCTGATATTGTCAGTAAGGTATGACACAGGACATTGGTTAGTTTTTGTCATTGTAAGACTTGGCTGTGCTGGAGGGTATAGAACTAGATTTTTAATATCTGGTCCTCTAGTTATAGTCATATTTCCCTGCCGGCAACCAATGTAAGCATCGACAGTAGCAAGCCAAGGTCTACCTAAAATTAGCGGGTGTCCATCCAGTCGGGTTTTTGGATTAATTATCAGGAAATCGGTTGGGTATTCCCAGGAATCTACAGAGACCATGACATCATATAGAGTACCTTCTGGTCGAACTACAGATCGATCGGCCAATTCTAACAAAGTAGAAGTAGGTTCTACCGATGTAATGCCGAGCTTTTGGCAAGTAGAGGTTGTCAAAATATTAATTGCAGCTCCTAGATCAACTAAAGCATTAGTCAGGGCCTGACCATAGATTTGAACAGTTACGATTGGATTTCCCGGATCTTCATATTTAATGGGTGTCTCTTTTCCTGATAACAGGTTAGATAAAGTACCGACTACTTGGACTCTTGGGTTAGTGGTTGCATTCCTCCTTGATTTTTTTATGTACAATTATTTTATAGTTTTTGCGTATATAGGGATGTCTTGAATGGCTTGGAGGAATGGAATTCTTATGTACAGATTTTGTAACTCTCCCAGAATGTCAAAGTCTGGATATTGTATAGGTCGTGGTATAACTAATCGTTCTAGGAAGGGAGGAGAGGATGTACTTGCTTGATGATGGGTCTGCTCCTTATTTACACCCTCTTGTTGTAACGACTGTTCTATTGGTAACTGATCTTCAATGTGAACTGTTTTATCTCCCTCTGTTTCTATTATATGTCTAAATCTTAACTGAAGATCATTGCACTCCCTCAGGTCAGGTCCGATTTCTGATGATTCCATGATTTGGAGGGATTGGACCGGTCTATTATTTGGATTGGGATTGGGTTGGGCTGGGAGTTGCGGTCTCAGATTAGACTGGGGGTTTTGTTGTAAAGCTGGCAGAGTCGGTTGAGGGAGCGGAATAGTTCCTGCTGGCTGATATGTCGATTTTGGCCAGTTTGTCTGCCAGGGTGAACCTTGTGAAGTAGGGGGAGTCCATTGTGGAGGATATGGGTTATTCTGCCAATATGGTGGGGCGTAAGGAAAATTCGGCCAACCAAATTGGCTTGTCTGATTCATCCACGGATTTGGAGAAGGAAACGACTGTGGTGACCAGTTCGAAAATGGGGGTTGAGATTGGTTTTGCCACATACTATATTGCTGAGCATTATACTGCGGAGGCTGGAAAGAAGAAGTTGGGTCTGTAAACATACCAGATTGCCTTGGTTGCCATTGGCGACGCTGGTTAATGAAGTATGCTAATTCTGGCTCTTCTTCCGCTTCCTTATATACTGCCTTCAATCCAGGAAGTGAGGGGCAGCTCTCAGTAAGGTGATCTTTTGTACAGATAGCACATGTTTGAACTGCATCCAGTGGACATTCCTTGTGGCTATGTTTTCTTCTACATCGGGGGCAGAAGATCGCCAAATTCTGTTCTGCCTCCATCTGCTTCTGTTTAGCCTGCACAATATCAAGTTGTGTAGTTAATGTCCCTAGAATATCAGTTTTAAAATTTTCTAATAAATTTCCAAGTTCTACACGTGTTACTCCTTTTGTTGATATTTTGTTATCTCTGACAAACCGATCATATTCTGCTGGTTTTATCCTTGTGCTGCCTCTCGAACTCCTGATACATAAATCAATGATGTCAGCAAAATTCTCTTGATAAATATCCCCTTTTCCCATGATATTTAATGTTTCAATCCACTGTTCCTTCATGCCTCTGATCAATGCAGTTTTTAACACATTATCAGGCAGAGGTAGTGATGCATAGGGAGATCTTTGTAAATTATACTGAAAACGTTCTACGTACTCCTCTAATGTTTCATTTGGTCTAGCTGTCATTTGGAATATTTCATCTTTTAATTCTCTAGACCTACAATAATCCTGATATTTTTTTAAGAAGGACTCTTTCATTTGATCCCAATTATTAATGACCCCACCACCTAGGCCCATAAACCATCTTAAAGCAGCCCCCTTTAAGGTAGAGGGGAACAATTTCAATTTCTGGGGATCGGTGGTGTAATCATACCCCCTGCATAACACATCGAATTCGAATAAAAATACATCCAGATCTTCTGATGTGAGACCGTGAAATGTGGGGATATGTTGGAGAGGGATAGCTTTCATGGGCGCATTTGCTGCGGAATCCACTATAGGATATTGCAATGTAGAAGTTTGAGTATTTGGCTGATTCTGCGCCATGGGATCGAATATATGCCAATAACCTTCCGGGATTTCTAGGAGGGTATTCCTAGGCTGAGAAGGAACGGCCTTGACAGGGATTGTTTTAATAACACTTCCTTTGTCTGGAATAATGAAAGTCCCTGTTGTTTGAGGAGATTGAATTCCTCCAATAATGATTTTTGCAGCGCTCCCTTTATCTGGGCTATTTAATGGCTGGTCTGTTTCAATAGGAGATTTGGGTTCCCTGGTTTCCCCTGTTTCTCCTTCTCCTTCACAAAGGTTACTGAAGTTCCCTTCCTGCAATAGCTCGGGAGTAGAATTTTCAATTTATTGAAAGTCCTGCTCCTCAGTTTGACTATGCACTTCAGCGAAGGCTACAGATGGTGACCCTGTGGCCTGAAGGGAGCTAGTAGGCTGTTTAGAATTGATTTTCCTGGGGCCTACTGATGGCTGAGATTCAGTTTTCTTATAGATTTCGTCTATGAAGGTTGTTCGGCCAAGGGTCACCGACCCTTTGGCTTTTTCGGGTTTGAATGGAGGTTTGATATTATTTTCTGGCTTTTTCTGCTTAGCCATGCACTCTAATAAACTACTAAATCCTATTCAACCAACAATTCTGCTAGGAAAGCGGACGGTGGAGCAAGGCTTTTACATGCTCCATACGCAGGTTCTTACCTTTTGTTTTTAAAATCCAACTCTCCCGTAGCAGATTCGTACACTACTCTGTAAAAGACAAATGGCTATACTCTTTCCCCGGCAACGGCGCCAAAATGTGGAGCTGTAACAAGGGTCTCTTTCACCTCTAATTATCCCACATTAACAAGTCAATCCGGGAACGTTTTGTTATTGCAAAGAGTATCTCAATCCGAGGCTATTCGTCAGAGTAATGCTTAGTAGTACAGCGTTCAGAAAATACAAGAGTAAACGGATGCTAGACTATGACTAAATTACTTCAAAAGGATAAAATCACACAAGACAGCTTATCAGTCAAGGGTGTGGAAGCGATAACCCATCCCTCTAGAAACTGATGGAAATGAAATTAGAGCATGGACCATAGGTCTGGGAGCTAGGCAACGACTGTTGAGGCTCACTACAGCCTTAGACCTTCTCTCACACCAAAGCAGCAAATGCAAGTAAATGGAATGACATAAAGTAAAATGGAACATCAAATAGGAAATGGAACAACAAGTCTAAAATGGAACAACAGTAAATGGAACAGCAATCAAATGAACCAAGTCTCGCGAGTCAGAACCAAACTTGCTCTATTGAACTAAACTCACACTTTGCGATAACAATCTTCTCTCTTAAGGCAAATTGGATGGAATGTACTTTATGGAACAACACTCATTGATGAATTATGGAACAACAGGAATCAATCATACATACACGCAACACGCTAGTATAGTAATCTGATGATTAAGGAGAATACGATTATGTTTCCAAATAGAATAACATTACTTTCGGATTCCAATAATCGAGATTTCAAGTGAATCTAATAATAGTAATATTCAGTACAAACACTCTGTAACAGAAATAGCTGGTTTAGACTAATAACATGCAATCAACTCTGAAAAGATTCAATCATGCAATGCAGAGTCACTTCATGGATTTCCTGAAAGAACCATTAATGAATTAATCGGAGTAGAGCATGGAATAGCACATGAAAAGCATATCAGATTACCGAGCAATAAAGATAAGCAAACCACGCAGAAATCAAGTTATAATGATACAAAAGCAAGTGTCCTTCGGAGCCGGGCCCTTAGCTTCCAATGGTACACCGCCTTAGATTACTCCAGACGCAAAGATGAAATAAACACCAAGTCTTTTATATTAACGCATCAACAAACGTACAATAAACCAGGTCTCAGTGAGACTCGATGATCAAAGTTTAGTCTGAAACTGAAAGTTACATAAAAGTCCCCTTGCTTAACGATGTTGTTCCTTTTTATAAAAGTAACGACAGAGATATCTAGGTAACAAAATAAGTAAAACAACGATCCCTCAGGATCAAAGATCCTGAGGGATTCGCCAAGCTGTTAATCTTTTACTTTTCTTTCCCTTTTCCGCCGAATTGGTATCCCTTCTTCCTTTCCTGGGTCATTCTGCTTCGATCTGCTCGATCTCGTTTGCATCCGGTTCCCTTCTAGAGGGACAGCAGTTATTCCTCCTTTGTCTTTCCCTTTTGAATGACAGCTCTTCGTTTCCACCTTTCCTTGCATAGAAAAATGACAATTATCAGCGATTAAGCTTTCCATGTTGATTCTCACACGTTTTATTAGAATTCTTTATTTCTTTGAGTTCATGATGCAGAAAAGGTTACAAATGTTACTGAAAAGCCACTAAATTGTTTGTCAAAAGCATACCTTTCGAGTGCTCCACACCCTTTGGGGTTTCTAAGTGTGTGTTGTGCATGATTGATGGTCTTTTGGCCTTTATTTTATGGGCTTAGTTGGTTCTCCCTCTTCAGTTATTTCTTGGGTCTGCATACCCCTTTTTTCCAGTTATGTGGCCTAGGGTAGTCTTTATTGGTTTGTTCACGTGTTCCCTTTGGGGCTTTTTGGCAGACCTGTGTGCCCTATTCTCTTGTTGGCTTTTTCATCCCTTTTTATGTTTAAATGTGAGGCATTTTTTTGGTAGGCTTTTTGGCTTATGTGTACGTAATGCCCGCGGGCATATGCAAAAAGTAATTTTGTCCTTGGTTTTAGGTTGAATAAAATTATGATTTTTTCCTTGGAAAAAAACATGCTTATAATGTTTTAATTATTTATTTTTCCTTTTTTTTCCTAAATATTTTTGTTTTTTTTTTTCCAATTTTTTTGTTTGCTTTACTATATTTTTTTAACAATTTATTTTTATTTTGGTTTTTTGAATTTTTTTGCTAAACATATTTAAAAAAAAAATTAAACAATTGTTTTATTATTTTACAAAAAAAATTATGAATCATTATTTTTGGGAAAAAAAAAGAAATTCTATAATTTTTTGAAATAAAATTCATAAAAATTGTTAATTTTCCAACTTTTTTTATTCAATTTTTTTGCATAAAAATCATTTATTTAACATGTCAATTTTAGTGAAAAGGTCCCAAAATACAAATTTTTTTAATTATATCTATGTGGAAAATGTGTATTTAATTTTTGTTTTTGACAACTATTTTATGTGTATTAAAGTATTAATTAGAAAAATATAAATATATAAAAAATCATAACTTCAAAATATTAATTTTATTATTTTTTTAAACTTTGCAAAAAAGTTGAAAATTTCATTATAAAAAAACATTACAAAGAAAAACAAAAAACATAAACTTGAAAAACCCGTAAAACAAACATTTGAGGACGAAAAACAAGAAGAGGAGTAAGACAACTTGAAAAATGGTTGAATAACCAACATTCAAAAAAAATGTGCATACTTAGGACATAAGGAAATTTAAAGTGTCAAAAATATGCCCTGAAAATAATAATAATAATAATAATAAAATAAAAAGTTGATGATGCATCAACGCTTTTCAGAATTTGTATGAAAATCACCAACATTATAAAAAGTTATCCTCACTTAATACATAAGAAAATTTACAATGTCAAAAAATAAGCCACCACCCGCCCCTGCCCCACAAAAAAAGGGGGGTTGATATTGCATCAACACTTTTCAAAATTGGCATGAAAATCGCTAACATATTAAAAACATACATACTTAATATATAAGAAAAATTAAAGTGTCAAAAATATGCTCCAAAAAGAAAAGGTTGATGTTGCATCAACACTTTTTAAAATTGGCATGAAAAACGTGATCTTTTGTGACCACTAAAAAAAGGAGAACTTGGTACAGTTTTATTAAGTTGGTAACTTGGTTTACATAGTGAGAGGGAGGAGGAGAGGTAAGCCTCATCAAATATTTATTGGACAATTGTTTAGACTTAATAGAGGATAGATTGGCTCTAGATAATCTGCACAAAATGATCAACCAGTGTGCACAAAGATAGGAAGTACCTATATCACAGAACCCCAAATGTGCAGTTAAGTAGATTATGCACAAGAAGAGAAAGAGTCAAGAGTTCATACTTAATACTTAGATCAAAGCACATGATATGAACCATATCATCATATACCTTGGTTCAAATGTGAACATCCTTCCAAAGTAGACATGTGAAACTATGTGCAGACCAAAGTTGATTTGGTCACTTATCCAACTAAGCATGGGAAATCAATCAAGAATCTTCCCTATTGGCAAGTTAGTAGGAGTAGAGATTAATATTGATGGAGCCAAGAGAATTGTTTATTTTGAGGTAATTGAGATTGTGGACAACACTAATCATTATCCTGCATTACTTGGGATCAACTGGGCCATTGATAATCAAGTTATAATCAATCTTAAGAGAAGGCAGATGATCTTTGAATCAGGAAACCTAAGGGTGACAATGCCATTAGATCCAATGAAGGGAGATTGATGCGTGGAGCCAATAAGAGATGGATTCAATGCAAAGGAACTTGATAATATTTACAATGTGACAATGCAGAGAGAAGATTATGTTATTCCCACTGCTAATGGAGTGTTGAGCTAGCATATTGTTAATTCATGCGCATCAGATTTGGATAAGACTTTTGAAAATTAGCGGCACAAGTTGCATGAGGTATCCAAGAGATGATGTATCTATATTACCCACAAAGTGTGCTAGATCAAAATAGAGGTACAAATCTTCTGAAATATGTTGGGATGATAAATGTATATGCCTTTGTGGAATAAGATACTACAACAACTCAAGTTGTTGGCCTTGTATATAGCACTGAAAGTAACTCTTGCACAATGGTGAGTTGCGCATAAAAATGGAACGAAGTACTAGTAGAAATTGTTATCAACCGCACATAAGATGTGGGAAGGAGGACTTCACAGAATGGCACACACTTTGCAAAGCAACAAACAAATGTCATGCACTAGTGAAATGGAAATCACGAAAAATGGAAAAGAGAAGGAGACACAGAAAAATGTAAGGGCCTGTAAAATTGTAAAAGCCATTACATTGATGACAGTTTGGGTGCACTTTAAAGACATAACCTTTGAAAATTGGTAAATCTAGTAGAAATGATCATTGATAGGACATCT
Organism: Pinus tabuliformis; assembly: GCA_031772625.1. Lineage (NCBI taxonomy): Eukaryota > Viridiplantae > Streptophyta > Pinopsida > Pinales > Pinaceae > Pinus > Pinus tabuliformis. The sequence goes on along the minus strand of CM062815.1, from coordinate 637,573,141 downwards.
TCATGCCTAAATCCATGCACTGAGGCATAATGAACCTAGAGGAATAAAATGAAAGGATATCGAATCACACTTGACATGTTTGGAGTTATTAAGGCCAGAAAGTCATCTAGTAAGGTAGCTAAGTATAAGGAGGAGAGACACGATCAATGAAGCTCATTTTTCCTATGGTATTTGAAGCATGCAGAGAAGGCCAAACCTATGAAATATGCACTAGTTGTCGAGCTAAGAAACATTACATTTGTTATTGGATAAACCTTTGCCCAAAGACGGAGAGCGAGGAATAAGACACCAGCGGTGCTTCCAACCGCTATGCAACCAAAAATAGCAGTAAAAGTTGATGATTCAGTAATAGGGCAGTTCTAGAGAGAATATATACCACAAAGAAAAGACACTTCAAAGATAATACATCTCCAAAAGGATTTTAAGTACCAAATCGTGATGCCTAGGATCCCAATTACAGAGATCGTCGAGGGAAACATGATTGATGTAATTGAGCACTTAAAGTTTTTAGATCGTGACATCACTAACAAAAAAAATTCCAGAACTAATGTAGGATAAATACCTAAGGACTATTGAGATCATAAATGACCTGGTCATCATGGTGGAACCAAAGGACTGGGTGCACGAACTACAAAAATCAAGCATCTTAAACTTGTTTGGAATTCCATATTTTGGAAGAAGCACATAAATTAACATATGTGTTAAATACCTATTGAGTTGCATTCATGGAGGGTTACTATGGGTAGATCAGCTAGTGTCCATTGACATAGTGGTTATTATTAAAATTATCGAGTTGCCTATAACAGGCGATGATCCAAAACTGTACTTCATAGATAAAGGAAGAGAAAAAATACTTGCTTAGGAAGTCAAGAAAAAATATGACACACATGGGGGTAAGCATGGATTTGACATCCCACATATAAATTAGAATGTCATCAGGTTTGCAACATAGGTGATGGCACACAAGTTAATACGTACAATTCTGAAGGATGAGGTCCCAACTGGAGTAATAGTGACAAAAGCCAAGTGCATAGTAGGGGTCCAGATGAATTGTGCCCCACTTTTACTCAACCAGTTCTTAATTAACTGTCAAGAGGCGCATGAAAACAACATGGAGTTCCACTATGCATGGCTCCTAATACTGATCACACTCATTACATGAAGGGAACCAGAGGAGATACAATTCCAACCTACCAAAGAAAAACTGTTCATGGCACCACGAACAAAAAGTAGTAATAGGATAACAATATCATCTGTTATGTATATAAGGAAATAGTTCAACACATAATATAACACATCCTGCGCATATTGCCCCAGATCGTTGAAGTATTTAGATTGATAGCACACTTCAAAGTGACTCCATACTACATGTGGACATAGCCGAAAAGGGATCTAACACAACAATGGTTACCAAATCATTACAAGCTAATGAAGGAGGAAGTTAGTAATATTATTAATGACTGGGATGTGGAATTGAGATTCCTTGAGATAAAGGAACCCAAATATATTAGGAGTAGCAAGGATCAACCAACTCATGAATTCACATCATAGATTGAAGAAGGGAATGGTGCGGTAGATGCACATAAGAAGGATACTACACAAGTTGGAGAGAAGAGGAAGCATAAACATATAAGGGAAGAAGGTACCTCATGTGTGTGGCCAAGGTGAAAAGCCATTACAATTGTAGAAAATCAAGGAAAGTCATTAACTAATGATGACTGTGAAGAAATCTAAACAAAAGAGCAGTGTGAGTAGATACAAAATTTATTTTGAAATGACGGGAGGGAAATGGTGTGGTTGGGAGGGACAAATCATGTAACAATAAGGAGCACCCTTAATGTAATTAAACAACTCTCAACACCATAAAAAACACTAGAACAACACTGTTTCCTTTAGATATCACCAAGGGAAATGAGATTTCCTTCAGAGGCCATGTAGAAGCAAGCAAACAAGTTAAGCCATATAGAATTGATTATGTTACAACTGACATCAATTACAATATAGTATTTCCTAAGAGATACAACTCCACATTACAACAACAACGATGGAATTAAAAAAGTTGAGCACCATGCATGATGCACTAAATATAGAAAAAGTGTGGTTGATGGTTGAAAGGGAGCAATCATATCAGAGAGAACAAATACTATAAAAGTAATTAGACATACTCACAGAGGGGAAACTAACAAATATTAGAGAATCTATAAAGGACCTTAAGGCAAAGGTTGTGGCACCAAAATTACATATGACACCTACCATTGCATCGAAAGAGCAAGAGTGTCATGAAGAGGAACAAATGGTCACATCGATTGTCCAACAACTAAAATGAATAGATGAAGAATGTTACAAGTTGAATGAGAAAGGACGGAAAATATGGACACCATTGATGGAAAGTGTAGAACTTAAAGATTTGGTACAAAAAATCCAGACTGTGCAAGAAAAATCTCAAAAGATCAAACACAACTTCAACACATTACAATCTGATGAGCACTAGGAGGCCATGAAATAAAAAGCATAGTTGTTGAAAAAGTTGAATCATATGAGGATTGATCAACATCAGTTATTGCAAAAGTGTGACACCTTACAAGAAGAGGCTTTCACAATCACCGAGGACACTGGGGCCTTTCATCAAACAATCGAGCAAGTAATCCAGGATAATGTAGAAAGTTAACGACCCCCCATGATGGCTAAGCTATCATATGAGATCTAAGGACAACTAGAGGACATCTAGATAAGGTCACTATAATAACCCAAAAATTGGAGGCACTCATTGCGAACACAAAGGAAATAGTGCCCTTAGTAGCTTGACATGTAAACTGAGTGGCTTGGGATGAGCCACATGTGAGTGTTGGGGACCTGTTGGAGTAGCGAGTTTAAGGAAGGATTTTGGGATATGTACAAAGAATCACCATGTAGAAGGGGTATACTTAAAAAAATTATTTTATGTTGAGAATAATAGCGATAGCATAGGCTCCATGTCGCCTTCATCACTGTAGAATTTTCCAGGTTTGTGTAGTCCTTCATAAGATGTCTAGGGTGAGACTTCATGTTAGGTCCCTATAATACTAGTGATTCCCCCATTACTATTGTCATTTTAGCCCCTTATTGTTATTTTTGTGCCCTATTGTCTCCATATTGTTATTATTGTGCCCCATAGAATCCCACTATTGTTATTGTTGTGCCCTTATATAATTATTATTATGTCGGCTTTGATTATATTGTGACCCCTTAGACTCCTATATATAGAAAGGACGTTTTATCATTTGAATCATCCAAGAATTGTTCATTTATGTAATGTAAAGGAGGTTTCCCCCTCGAAGAGGCTGATTTTGAATTTGTTGATCTATATTTTCTTCTATTTTGTGAGATGGTTGCATAACATTTGGTATCAAAGCTTTGGATTCTAGGGTTTCGCTATTCCAAACAGGTCATCGTGGAATTTTCGCTGTAATTTTTTTTCTACGAGGTTTCAGAAGCTTAAATTAAAACCCATTTGATATGAAATATTTATGAACCTCGGGGAAAAATTTACGATCTTTTGTCGCTATATTTTCGGAGATATGATCCAAGGAAGTTAGGGTTTTCGCAGGCTCTCGAATTACATCCCAAACAAGTGACCTTGGGAAAACTGTCATAACTTTCTCTTTGAGCATCATATTGAAATTTCGTAAGAAGTTATAAAATTAGGATGGAGTTTAGTTTCCTTTATATTGTTTTCAGGTCTGAAGGTAGAAACAATGACACATGGCAGGTCATGCAAATCCACACTACTACACTAGTCTATAATCAGGTCATCGTGGGAGATTTGGCATAACTCTTTCTTGAAGAATACAATATTGATCAGACTGGTGGGGTTAGAAAGAGGACTTAGAGGGCTACCATAGGACACAATTTCAGACCTTGGAGATTCGAAATTACAGAGATACAATAGATTCAATATCGGGCTCCTATAAGCGAAAAAAATGTGTGTAGTTTTTTTTGTTTTGTTTTTTTTTTTAGATTTGCATAAGTTTGGTTTGAAAAAATAGTTTGAAGTGATTCAAAGGGAATAGTGAGGCATAATTATCATTAATTGATTCCCCAAAGAAAGAAAATGGAAACACCTAGTAAGAAACCTGAAATCTCGAGAACTCGATCAAGCTCTCGGCTCCCGCTGCAAACCCTGGAGTCCACACCCTGCGCATTCGACTATCTACGAGCGTGTTCGCTCTTGACCGCTCTGCTCCCTACGAGCGGATCCGCCCGGGGCTGCCTTTCATCTCTGCGGGAGTGCTGATTAATGGAGGTCTGCACTGGTTTTTGACAGGCCCACCCCCTAGGGCTTGCGGCCATGGAGGCATTGGGCTCCCACCAGGCACCCCCTCCTCCTCCTCCACCACTCTCGCCTTCTGAGGCCTTCAATCGGCTTCTGGCAGGGCTTCCAAAGAAGAAGAACTCTGAAGTCACGAAATTTGTCAAAAAGTTGGATGATATCCTAGTGATATCTCTCCCTCCTGAAACCCCGATCCAAGTTGCTTTGTCTTTGGCCGAACGGGCTCTCATCGGCCAATTTACTAGGCTATGGCCGTCTCCAAAAACCACTGAGAGCTGGGTCAACAAAAATTGGGTTCCGTTGATCAAAGAAAATGATACTTCTTACTTTCTAGGGAGAGGATACTTCCTCTTCGAATTCACTGCAAAGGAAGACAAAGATTTGATCTTCTAAAACGGTCCCTACTTCATGGGCCCTCAGGGTTTGTATATGAACAAATGGACCCCGGATTTCGATCCGGCAGTAAATGTGCCCAAAGCAGTTCTGGTGTGGGTTAGACTCCTGAATCTTTAGTCCATTGTTGGAATTGGGACTCACTGAAGCACATTGGAAATGCCCTGGGGAAATTTATAGACCGAGCGAACAATAAGGACCAATACGACTGCCCCAGGATTTGTGTAGAAGTATATCTAGAGGTAGGGCTTCCTGAGGCCATCAAAATAAATGTAGGAAGCTGGACGCATCTGCAGAAACTGGATTATGAGAATTTGCCCTTCAAATGTCGGAAATGTCATGTTTATGGTCACTTCGCCAGAGGCTACCCAACCAACAACGAGGCTGTGCAGGGGAAGGAGGATGGATGGAATCAAGTCAAGCGCTCCAAACCTTCCAAGTCACAGAAGCCGGGAGGACCTAGTGGCAAAGGACCTCATCAGTCTTCTCCTCAACATATCCCGACTAATCCAACTTCAGAAAATAAGTTCGACCCTCTCAGCTCGCAACGAGAGGAAAACTAGGAGGTAGAGATCCAAAAGGAGACAGAAGCTACTCAGGAGATCGAGAACCAAAAACTAGGCTCTCCAAGCAAAGGTACATCTTCAGCCTCCCTCAAAGGTACAAGCGGTGAAAACCCCAAAGGTAAGAACTTAGAAGATAATGAAGAAGAGCAGGACATGGATGAGTCAGAGGAGGAAGGAGAAATAGGAGAGTCCCAAACCTCAGTAAGAAGATCTACGAGAGGCCGTAAAACGGACAGGGAAAAAATAGAGGAGGAGACGTATAAGGAAAAATTACAAGGTAGCCAGCCAACTCTGGAAAAACTACTAGCCTCAAAGCCTAGGATGCTGAAAAGCCAGCCCCAAGGCTCCAAGGGAGCCCACTAGAAACATAAATAATGAAGGTCATCTCCTGGAATTTCAGAGGTATGGGGAGTAAAGTCAAGGAAGAAGCCATGAGAAGCCTGATAAGAACAAAAACTCCAGACGTACTTCTCGTCCAGGAGACTAAGCTGGAAGACATAGTCTTCCTTCAAGCAAGCAAGAAACTTTGGTTTAAAAGTGAAGTAAGAGCAGTCTCTCACAGGGGCGGCTCGGGAGGGATTGGAACTCTATGGAACGCCAATAAATTTGCAGTCATCAGTGAGGCTAGCAATATTCACTGGTTGCTGCTGAAAATGCAGAATTTGGATACTAAAGAAATACTCTGCATCTTCAACGTTTACTCTCCAGTCAGTGTGGGGGAAAAAAGGTTTGTTGGGACTCGATAAGACATCAAGTAGACTTAATGAACCTGGAAAATATTATTATTGCTGGAGACCTCAATCTCACCCTTCACTCGTCTGAAAAAAGGGGAGCTAGTACAGGTCGAGATCCGGCAAGGGAATGCGAGGAGGATCTCATGCAAGACTGGGACTTGCTGGATATCGAACCTTCTTCCAGTAAGTACTCTTGGACCAATAAAAGAATAGGCCCTGGTCATATTGCTGCCAGATTAGACAGATTTTTCATTCAAAGCTCCTACTTATTGCGTGGTTTAGATCCCAGAATGCACATCCTTGCTAACAGTATCTCGGATCATAAACCCATAAAGCTAGATCTTCTAGCCCATCTTGATCTGGGTCCTATTCCCTTTAGATTCAGTCCCCTCTGGGTCAAGGAGCCAGACTTCATGCAATTAGTCAAGGATTGTTGGAGTCAACCTGTTAAAGGATATCCTTTCTATATCTGGGAAGAAAAGCTTAGAAGGGTAAAAGGAGCACTAAAAATATGTGTAGGTTTTAACCTTGTACAGAAATTACCTGCATACGAATTCTTAAACAAAGAAAATAAACAATGCGAGAGCATAACCCATAAAACACATATGCACAAAGATTTTTCCCTGGATCCCAAAACCGGGACTACCAGCTTGATTTTTCATTATATTCCTTTCAATGTTACAATACATATTTATACATGCCAAAGCATCCAATACCATGGACCGAAAAACCATCGCGTCCAATACCATGTGCGAAAATCATGCACAAAACCATAGGTAGGTTCGCCCAACCTAATATAGGGTCCAAAAAAATTTTTCCCGAGGCGCTGCCCCGGACCCCGTAGAGGGGGGCTACCCGCCCCCCTCAAACCCCCCAGACAGGGGGGGCTGCTGCCCCCCCTGTGACCCCCCCGTTGCACAATCGACGCAACGAAGGGGGCTTCCGCCCCCCTCTAACCCCCCGTTTCACTACGTAGGTTAGTCGTGGAAAGAATATAACACAACCCAACAATATGGGCTAAAACCCTGTCCAAACCTGATATAGAAAGAAAAAATATTAAAGTCTCCCTTGTCACTCATCAAACGCATATGGAGAATGCCATAGTCACAGAGGAACTGCTGGATCAAGAGGCCCATCTGCAACAGTGCTATCATAAGGCCTATTTAGCTGAAGAGGAATACTGGAGATTAAAATCTCGAAAAAGCAAGGGACAGAAACACTGCTTTTTTTCATAAAAAAGCACAGATCAGAAAATGCTTCAACACTATCTCTGAGATTAAGGAGTACAACGACACTTACAAGGAGTTTGCAGACATTAAGAAAGAAGCCTACGCCCATTTTCTAAACCTGTACAGTGAAGAAAAGGACCAACAACAATCCCCAGATTTGCTAGACTCTATTCCTTCTGCAATTTCTCCCCGTATGAACGAAATCTTGGAGGCCAAAGTCACTAAAGACGAAATTAAAAAAACCCTTTATGATATGGATCCGGATAAGGCCCCTAGGTTGGATGGCTTCTCTGCCAGGTTTCTCCAAGTCTGCTGGCCGATTGTTGAAAAGGACCTGCTCAAAATGATTCAAAAGTCACAAAACACTCAGAAAATAGGCGACAACACAAATTTTGCCTTCTTAGCCCTCATACCAAAGAAAAAGGCACCAACAACTTCAGTAGATTCCGTCCGATTTCCTTATGCAATACTGGGTACAAACTAATCACCAAAGTAATCGCAAATAGATTGAAGCACATTCTTCCCAAAATAATATCGGAGAATCAAGGAGCTTCATCCAAGGGAGGCATATTGTGGACAACTTCACCCTAGTACAAGAGGCAATTCATTCAAGTCTTCTTCGAAAAGAACAAGGTATGGTGATTAAACTTGATTTAGCAAATGCCTTTGATCGAGTAAATCATAGTTTTCTTTTAAAAGTCATGAGCAGGTTTGGTTTTGGAACAAATTTCATTAACTGGATCCGGGCATGCATCTCGGAGCCATGGATTGCTCCTCTTGTAAATGGAAGAGCCACGGATTTTTTCAAAGCTTCGAGAGGGCTTAGGCAGGGGTGTCCCCTTTCCCCTCTACTATTTGTCATCCAAGCCTCTGTTCTCATCTTTCTGCTAGACAAAAAAAATGCAAGATCAAGATATTGATGGATTGTGTATCGCAAGAGGGGTCAAAAATATTAATCACACCTTATTTGCGGATGAAACTCTGCTCTCGGGTGCTGCCTCTCTCTCCTCTGCCTCTAAATTTAAAGCAGTTCTGGAAGAATTCAGCAAGGGCTCAGGCAACATTGTAAACAAGAATAAATGCCACATCTTCAGCTGGAATACTCCACCCAAATTTCTCTCTGCTATTTCTAGATGTCTGGGGTTTGCAGCCTCCTCTTCTTGGACTTCTTTCATATACTTGGGCCTTCTTGTTGCTCACAAAAGACCTGCAAGCAAACACTGGATCCCTCAGCTCGAAAAATTCCAGTCTAGGATCCAAGCCTGGGGTTTCACCTGGCTCAACTCTGCTAGCAAATCTGTCCTTATCAAATCAGTGCTTTCTAGCCTCCCTCTATTTCAATTTGCCGGGCTGCTCGCTCCAGCAACCATATTAAAAAAATGGAAGAGTTCATACGGAGGTTCTTCTGGAAGGGAGGAAAACAGAACGAAAACAAGATTCCCCTTATCAGTTGGGAATCCATTTCCAAGCCTCTGTGGGAGGGTGGTTTAAACTTCAAAAACTTTTGTCAGCAGAATGTGGCTATGGCAGCTAAGATCATTTAGAGGATCATCTCGCCCAATCCTGGCTGGGCAAAATTGGCCCTCTGGAAAAAATACTTTGAGGTCCACGTTCTAGCTGCTTAGACAATGTGATCTGCTTGCCCAACTCGTCTTTCCTCAAGCTGTATGACAAAGCTGCTCCTCTAATCAAGGATCACATCCACTGGATCCCTGGAAACGGCAAAAAGATCAACATTTGGACTGATAAAATCATGCATATGGATCCGATTGAAGACAAAGCCTCCACTAGAGCGCTGCGAGATTGGATGGCTAGAGAGGGGCTGAGTACGCTGTGGGACATTTCTCTCTGGAACGATATTGATTGGGCAGGGTGGAAAAGAATTGAACTACCAGTACATCTGACCAACGAATGGTCCACGCTGCTCGATCTTCTCCATGGTCTGGCGCCCATGCACAGGAGGAAAAAAGATTCGAAAGGTTGGGGGCTGAAAGCCAGAGGCTATACTATCTCCACGGGATATGCCAAGTTGAACGAGAGACCACATGTCCCCCGCATTCTAGCACCTTGGCAGGGGGTCTGGCGTTTCCAGTCATGGCCCAAAATTGATTTTTTTGCCTGGCTTCTCTGTCATGGCAGAATCCTAACGTTTGACAGATTGCAGAAAAAAGGTTTCTACGGTCCCTCTATTTGCTCGCTATGCAATGAAAATGCTGAGACAACAGCCCATTTAACTCTGGAATGCATCTTCTCCAAGCAGATTTGGTTCTTCCTTATTTACTCCTTGGATCCCAACTTTCTACTCCCTTGTTCCACCGCTGAGATTTTCTCTAATTGGGCAAACAAATATCCTGGTCCCCCTCCTAAAAACCTGATAATCAAAACAACATGGGTTATCCTTCCAAAAGTCATTTGCTGGCAGATATGGCTAGAACGCAACAGAAGAATTTTTAGAAATTATAGACAGCATCACAAGGCCGTAGAAGTCAAGATCAAATTTCAATTAAAGGAATGCCTGACTGATATAAAAGATGACTCTAGCCTCAGCCAACAGGATATCGCTTGGGGTTCATACCTTGACTTACAATTTCAACCAAAAATTATAATTGTCACTCCTCTTAAAGATTGGCAAATAAGAAAATCAGAAGCAGACTTTCAAGACTGGCTCAAATCGCATTCAAAGCACTCTCTCTTTTTCGATGGGGCAACTAAGGGCAATCCAGGCAGAGTTGGTGCAGGAGGTGTTGTTGTAAATTCAATTGGGGAAAAAATACACTCCTATGCTTGGGGGCTTGGACACTCAACCAGCATCCAAGCTAAGGCTTTGGCACTCTTGCAAGGCCTCAAGATCCTTAAGGAGATAAACACAAAGGAAGCAACAGTTATAGGTGACTCCCAGAACATTATAAACGCAATGGTCTCCAATTCCCCAGCGTCAGATCTTAAGCTAGCTAGGCTGATATCCAGAATTAAGGGCTTGGAAAATGATTTTCAGAAGTTGGATTACTATCATGTGTTGAGAACTCATAATAAAGATGCGGACAATGAAGCCAACAAAGCTACCCTCCTCTCTGCCGGGGTCAAGATGAAAGACAGAGAAGAATCATGGTAACCCATCCCATAAGTTGTTTATCGTCATGTTTTACTGCTTGATCTTAAATAAATTTGTTTGTATTTCCAAGTGGGGAAAAATTTCAGAAATAGAATCTATAGAAACCCAAGCAAGGAAGAAGACCTCAAGTTTCAACAGCATTCTCACTCTCAATAGTGAGATGCACCAGGATTTAGACATACTCATTGTAAACAGATTTTCGGCATTCAGGCCAAGATGAATATAATCACTCCATAACCGTTTCTGTAAAAAAAAAAGAAACCTGAAATTTCTACCAAGACTCATGAAGAAGAGGAAGAAATGCAACATGATATATCAAAATTACGAGATCAATTGCAACAATTTTCACTCTCACAAAAAGTAACAAAAGCTAAGATGGATGGTTCAAAGAAAGGCATGGAAGCTAAGATGAATGGCGTGGAAGCTAATATGAATGGCGTGGAAGCTAATATGGATGTCTTGGATGCTAATATGGATGGAATGAAGCTAAGATGGATGGTATATAAGCAAAACTTAAAGGCAACATGGAAAATTTGAAGATAGATTTGACAAAGTTGCTACAAGAAATAGTTACTAATGGTGAAAGGGTAGTGAAGGAAACTCATGATGAGAAAAAAAGAAATGATAATCATGATTTAATAGACTCTAACATTGGATTGAATACCCACCATGTTCCAAATATTGATATGAGGAAGTTTGATGGCAAGGATCCTGTAACATGGATACTACAGACGGAGCAATATTTCGATCTCCATAATGTGCAAAACACACAAAAGGTACGCATTGCAACTTTATATTTGGAACCCAATGAGTTTGTATGGTATCGATGGCTTTGGTCTCGTAAACAAATTGTTATTTGGGAAATTTTTACCGAAGAAATGATAGCACATTATGAGGATACAAAAAGAAACACAATTTTTAGCCAATTAATAAATCTCAAACAAAAGGGTTCAACAGTGGAGCACATTGAGGACTTCCAAAAATTGAATATAAGGGTAAAAGATACTCCAGAGGAGCATAGGATTGATGTGTTCATAGGTACTTTAAAGGATAACATCCAACATGAGGTTTGCCTTTGGGAACTTGATTCATTTGAGAAGGCATTCAAGTTGGGAAGAAAAATTGAAAGCAAAATATGGCCACAAGGAAGCATACCACTCACAACTATAAATATGGAAGTGTTGTTGCCCCTATCCTTCCACAACCTACAAGGTTGACACCACAAAAATTAGAAGAAAAAAGAGCAAAAGGGCTTTGTTACAATTGTGATAGCAAATACAATAAAGGTCATAAGTGTGCTGAGAAGAAATTATTTTACATAGATTGTGAAGAGGAGGAATAAAAGGAACAAGAAACATCAAAAGAAGAGGATATACTAGGAAAAAACCCTAGAGAAGGAATAAATGAATCTAACCATATCTTGTAATGCATTGGACGAAAATACCACTCCTCAAAATCTCAAGATAGAAGGACATGTAAAGAAGAAAAAGGTAATAGTGTTGATTGATTCAGGTAGTACCCATAATTTTCTTCATTGTAAGATAGCCAAGGAATTGAATTGCTTCCTATATCTAGCATTAGAGTGTCAAGTGATGGTTGCAAATGGAGGAACCATAAATTGCTCTAGAAAGTTCCATAATATCAAGCTATCCATGGGAGAATATGTATTGAATAGTTTAATGCTTTCCATTCCAATGGGTGGTGCTGATGTTGTACTAGGAGTCTAATGGCTACAATCTTTGGGTATGATAGCTTTTAATTTTCAAGAACTTTTCTTGAAGTTTTTTTTCAGAAGGAAAGGAAGTTGAATTATGGGGTATCGCAGGGAAACCAAGAAATATAATTAGCTCTAACGACATGACAAATCTTCTATAGAAAGAACAACAAGGTGTAATTGCACAATTATGTTAGCTAGAGGTTCCCACATTTCTGCAACGTATGGTTGCAGAAATGCTAGAGGTTGGTATAATTCAACCTAGTCAAAGTTCTTTCTCTTCTGTAGTAGTATTGGTAGACAAGAAGGATGGATCATGGTGCATGTGTCTGTATTATAGGGAGCTAAAAAAGCTCACTATTAAAGATAAATTTCCCATTCCTGTCATTGATGAATTATTGGATGAATTGCATGGATCAATTTACTTCACCAAGTTGGATATTCGTTCATGATATCATCAAATTAGAATGAAGACTGAAGACATTCCAAAAATAGCATTTAGAACTCATGAGAGTCATTATGAATTTTTGGTCATTCCTTTTGGCTTTACTAATGCGCCTTCTACATTTCAAGATTTGATGAATTCCATTTTCAAACCCTTAGAAATTTTGTGTCAGTATTTTTTGATGATATACTAATGTACAAGAAATCTTGGAAGGATCATGTTCAACATGTTGACAAGGGGCTCAAACTATTGAAGGAGAAACACTTATATGCAAAAGCCTCCAAATGTTTCTTTGGAGTACAAGAGGTGGAATATCTGGGTCATATTGTATCTCATGAAGGTGTGAAGGTAGACCCTAGCAAAATTAAAGCCATTAAGGAATGGAAAATCCCACATCCATAAAGCATCTGTGAGGATTTCCTGGGTTCACAGGGTATTATCACAAGTTTTTTAAGAATTATATATGGGAGAATAGAAACACCTCTAACAACTAATTGAAGAAAGATGCATTTTAATTGACTCCAGAAGCAACAAAGGCCTTTGAACATCTCAAAGAGGCAATGTGCCAAGCACCGGTCTTAGCTAAGTTGGACTTCACAAAAACATTTATTGTGGAATGTGATGCCTCAGGAAATGGAATTGGTGTTGTTTTAGTGCAAGAAGAAAGACCCATTGCTTTCGAAAGTCGTATAATCAAAGGAAATTATTTACACAAAGCTATTTATGAGAATGAAATGTTGGCAATACTACATGCACTTAAGAAACGATGACCCTACCTAATGGGAAGACACTTCAAGGTAAAAACGGATCATGATTGTCTTAAATACTTTTTAGAACAAAGATTATCTTCAGAAGAGCAGCAAAAATGGGTCACAAAGATGTTGGGTTATGACTTTGAAATGATCTACAAAAAAGGGAAGCAAAATGTTGTTGCAAATGCACTCTCAAGAAAGGATGAGGACATGGAAGCATTTCTTTGCTCCATTTCTATTATCCAACCAGATTGGATAAATGAAGCAAGGGATGAATTGAAGAATGACGAAGAAGTGTGGGAAATCATTCAAAAAATACAACAAAATCCCAGTACATCTGATACATTTAGCTGGAAAAAAGATTCATTATGGTACAATATCACTTATACCTCTGTAAGAATTCCTAACTCAAACAAAATATTCTTATGGAATTGCACACCTCTCCCTTAGGAAGGCACTCAATATTTTTGAAAACTTATCACAGGGTTAAGAAGGAAATTTTTTGGGATGGCCTTAAATCTGATATTCAAAAGTTTGTGGCGGAACGTTTGGTTTGGCAGCAAAATAAAGTTGAAACATTTAAGACCCCAGGTCTATTACAACCTTTAACCATTCCAAGGCAACGTTGGGAGGAGGTTTTAATGTATTTTATCACAGGTTTACGCAAGTCCGAAGGAAAGAGTGTCATCATGGTGGTAGTTGATAAACTTAGTACCAAGTATGCACACTTTTGTGCATTATCTCATCCATTTAAAGCCAGTATAATTGCTACTGCATTTATGGAAACAATTCAAAAGCTACATGGAAACCCAAATATTATTGTAAGCAACAAAGATCCCATTTTCACTAGAAATTTTTGGACAAAATTATTTTCTTGTCTAGGCACTTAGTTAGCTCATAACTCATCTTATCATCCTCAATCTGATGGGCAAACTGAGATAGTAAACAAATGTTTGGAAGGATATCTTCATTGCTTTGTATCTGATAAATAAACACAATGGGTTAAATGGTTGCCTCTGGCTTAATGGTGGTATAACACTTCCTTCCATATTGCAGTAAAATGACCCCATTTATGGCACTTTATGGATATCATCCACCGTCCTCACATCATATTTAAGAGAAAATTCTAAGTTTCAAGCAATGGAAGATCACATCAAGCATACACAACAAGATATCCAACTCTTAAAGGATAACCTCACTTTGGTGCAGAATAGAATGAAGCAACAGATAGATCAACATCACAGGGAAAGAAGTTTTGATGTAGGTGACTAGGTATTTCTACAAATACAACCATATAAACAAATGTCCCTCAAACAAGCTAAGAAGGATAATAAATTATCACCAAAGTATTATGGTCCGTACAAGGTGTTGCAAAAGATTGGTACTATGGCATACAAATTGGAGCTTCTTGTAGCTTCTCAAGTGCACCCAGTTTTCCATGTTTCATGCTTAAAGAAGGTAATAGGTGATAAGCTCCCAGTTCAAACAACATTACCAGAACTTGATGAGGAAGGAAAAAACATATAGGAACCTGAAGTAGTCACAGAAATAAGAACTCGACAGCTGCGAAATCGATTAATTTTAGAGTATCTCATCAAGTGGAAGAACTTACTTGTTGAAGATTCCACATGGGAGGATGAGAATTTTATACATAAGCATCCAGAACTACTCAAGCATTGAGGACAACACTTTTTTGAAGGAGAGGGGCATGCTAGGTCCCTTTAATACTAGTGATTGCCCCATTAATATTGTCATTGTAGCCCCTTAGTGTTATTGCTGCACCCCTATTGTCCCCATATTGTTATTATTGTGCCCCATAGAAGCCCACTATTGTTATTGTTGCACCCTTATATTATTATTGTTATGTCAGCTTTGATTATATTGTGATGCCTTCGACTCCTATATATAGAAAGGAGGTTTTGTCATTTGAATCATCCAATAATTGTTCATTTGTGTAATGTAAAGGAGGTTTCCCCCTCAAAGAGACTGATTTTGAAGTCGTTGATCTATCTTTTCTTCTATTTTGTGCGCTGGTTGCATAACATTTCACCTGCTCGTTGATGATGTCGAATGGGCTAGTGTTTGAGGATTTTTTTTTGTTGTTGTTTCAATCTAAACTTGGGTCTTTCCTCTGTGTGCCAACAATGTTTATGCTTGGACTCTAAGGTTTTTTGTTGAGGATTCATGAAATATATTATGCAATTATCATTTTATTTATCAAAATTAAGATTTGAAGACATTTTTATTAGTTAATCAAGCTTTAATTTTTGCTATATTTATAATATTTACTTTCATAACTAGTATTTTTGTTTCATTCCATAAATTCTTTCTACATATTGCTTTCTTTTGTTCAGTGTAGTATATAAGCATTTTACATGTCACTTTTTTTTCATCTTATAAAAGTTTTTATATATTACCATTTTTTCTTAAATCATCTAAAACTTCTAAACGGGCACACACACACACACGCACACACAAGTAGATCAAACAATGTAACACTAAGAGAGAGTATATACCACGAATTTATGACTTAGCGAGAGTAAGGGAGCCTACTCCCTAAGCCTTATCACAAGGGCCCAAAAGTGTCCCCTTGTGAGATTTGAAACTGGGTGGAGGGGATAATATCCCACTATGCCAGCCACTCAATCACCCCACCAAGAGACTATATATTATTTTATTGATAGATAAACAATTCTTTTATCAAATGAGAGGGTAAATTTTATTAGTTAATGAATAAAGGGTTCATACCTAATGGTGATGAATGTTGGTTTCCTCACCATTAAGTAGGTTTTCATTAATGTGGGGGTTGTATTTGACACTTTAAGGTAATTTGGTAGCACTAAAAGGCATTGATTGAATGTGTGAGGCACATAAAGCATTATCTACAGATGCACATCAATGTTCTCCTTAAGTCTTGCCAAATGATGTATACACTTGGTGCTTTAAGGTAGTGATGTGAGCATGGATATTTTTACATCATTATTATAGAGTTTGTGTTGATAGCTCCTAATAAATCCATAAAAACACATATTAATTGATGACTAACCTTCTTAGAGGAGCTTTTGTGTTCTTTTCATTTCTAATTAATGAGTTATAGACCCTTGTTAAATTTTAGGGAATATGGAGTCCCTTCTACGAGGGATGGTTCAAACAAAATTTTAATGATGTATTTAAATATAATCTTGGATTAGTGAGGTTAAGGTTGGTAGTCATAATGATGGTAAAATATGCGTCATTGTAGTGCTTTATAAACATGATAAATATCAAGTTTCACTAAAAACTTTGAATTAAGACATTATTTAACCATTAAACAAAGGTTGATGGAAATTTATTTTGAAGGAAAACCGAAACACAATATAAGTCTTCTCAAAAGAAAGTGTCAAGATCCCTCTTGAGAACTTGAAAAGAAGATGACATGGATGAAAACCACCAAAAGGAATTATGAATTTTGCAATTTCAAACATTTAAAAAGGATTTCCCATCAATTAGTTTATTGACTTGTCAACATAGCTACATTTAGTAAATAGTACAAATTTATGATGTCTAACTCCTGTTTCCTAATGGAGGAAATAATTAGAATGAAACTTTGGTGGAACCCCTAAACCCTGTTGCGCAAGGTATCCCCTCTCAATGTTGGAACACCTTTAGCATAGAGGCCTCATTTGTTCTCTCACTTCCTTTAATCCTCCATAAATATAGAAATTCTCCTAATTTATACTCCCATATGTAATGTTTTTTATAACACATTCCTCAACACGTATGTTGCCATAAAAAACTTAGTTCCATGCTATGTCACGCATGTTGAATAAATGTAATGTTCCATGCTATGTCACACATATTGAATAAATGTAATGTTCCATGCTTAATTGGAGGTTTGATAGATTGTTGTACTTATGTTTGATCACCCTTGATTAAGCCAATTGGTTCAAGCCACTTACACACCATTTTCCATAGTTGTTATATTGTTATAGTTCTATTTTCCACCATGTTGAAGCCCCAAAAATCGGGTCAACAACAAGGGGGATACCCACCCGGTCCGGACCTTGGTTAGCATCTCCTTTTCCGTTTGGTATAGTGGGTCCAACTGGGGATATGGGACCAGCTTCCCAATTTATGTGTGTGTGTGTGAAGGATTGATATTTCTCTTTCTAACAGTTTCTAAATGGAATACTTTTATTCTAACTCTAATCTAATAAGATAGAAATGTATTCTAATAAGCAGAAATATCTAAGTCTACACTAACCTGGGGTGTAATCTTTTCGTTATGTGATCTAAAATGATTTCAAATAACAACTGGTAATATAGATCATTCAACTGTTATGAGAAAATAATTCAATAAGGATGAACCACTTCGTATAAAAAGTTAGACGAAATAGTTGTGAAAAACATATCGCATAATAAGCTATTCATACATTAAGCATAAATAAATAGCTATCACCGTACAAAAGTGCCAAATGATAACTCAAGCATTCACACATCAATATATAAACAACTGAACATGAATATCACTTTAACACAAAGGCAGAAATAGTTAAGAGATAGAAGTACCATTTATAACTAGTCCTACTCATGAGCTTCAAGCGATAATGATTTATCTCTTCTTGATCTAACATCCACTAAGAGTACAGAAGTGCAACATCAATAGCAGATATTAAATGCAAATATCAATAAATCATGTTCCATTCATTCATCAAAACCTCCTCAGAGGGTACAAAAGTGCATGTTCTGGGGATAAGTTTTTGACAAATTTCAGGACCCTTCTCTAAATGCATGAGAAGGGTTTGAATACTACTAACTAAATCTAAAAATAACTTATTACAAAAATGTAGGATGTGGTTTTAAATGACCGTCCTCATTTCAGGCAACAATAAAACAAAATTAAAACTAAAATTGAATCTAAAATTAAAACTACTTCTGTATCTGCTCCTGAAATTGCATGCATTCAGCATCTGTTTGAGAAGAGTCGCCTGGCCGACTTCCGATTTTAGCTGAGCTGAGAAAATAGAATTGGCAAGAGCTGGCGCCATCTTCTCGGCAGAATTGATGATACACTTGAGAGTCATCCACTGGCTTTTGGATTCAAATTTTACTTTTTACCTCTATTATTGCTTTCCTACAACTTTTTGGGCTTACAAGTGATTGAGAAATTAGAAGCTTTCCTTTTCAAGAAATTTTTCTCAGCGATGTGCGATTAATCGTGCATCGAAAACTGCCTCCGTTTCTTGATCTGGGCTTCCTTGATGCGTTTTTTTCCTTTTGCGCTTTTTTCTTTTAGCAGATATAAAGTTCAAATTTTGTGAAAATAATGAATTTGTAAGCTCTTGACCCTGAGTCTTAAACTGTCTATTTTTGATATCAACGCTGTCAAGTATCCATTTAACCATGTCCGTGTATGGGAGAATTTTGGGCCTTGCTGCTATTCAGTGTAAGATGAACAAACTAGCTCTGTTATGGATGCCTCAAAAGAACTATGTGAGCCCGCAGTAGCAGTAACTTCCATTACTCTGGGATTCTCCTCCTCAAGTAGATTATACATGCCTTCCCACGTAGCAATACCATCGTCTCTGTTACAGGTTGTGTATGTATACAAGGGCGCCATTTCTTTCTCTTTAGAGCTCGGAGCTTTGCTTTTCTTTCCCATAATATCTTGCGTATTGCTTTGTATCATTTTCTGTTCTCCGTTCCTGCAATTCACAAGTGAAGTGAAAATATGATAAGGAAGGATGATGGGAAGGTTTTAAATGTCGAAGATGTATAAAGTATACCACCTTACTTGAGATGATTTTTCGATAAGCACGAAACCATATTCCATTAATAACTAGAAACTAAATCATTAATTAGCATTAAAGCGCATAACCAGGTGTCGGTTTATGGAAAATACTTTTTTGAACCACGAGCCCTAAAGATCTGCGATTTTGCGATTTGCTTCGCAATATCAAAGATCGCAACATCGCAGAGTCACAGCTCGCTATATCGCATTATCGCATTGTCGCTCTATCGCGAAATCGCACTATTGCAATATCGAGAAATCACAATATCGCAATATTGCAATATCGCAGGAACGTGATATATGACAATCTTCGTTAATCTGTTTTCTGTGAAATGCGATTTGTGATATGCGTCATCACATATCGGCAATTTAAGGTGTTTCAATGTAAGTTGTCTTTGATGTATGCGATGCGATATTTGTTTATTATCGCGTATCGCAATATCGCAATGTTAGAATTCAGCTTGTAAGGAGGTATCCAGTTATCCTTTTGCGATGCGATATTTCCTAAGGAAAGATTTTGTTTTACCTTATCATAGAACTTAGATTTTTAGATTTTTCAAGGGAGTCTTCCTAAGTTTATGATGGTAAGTTTTATTAGAAAAGGCAATTTAAAGACTAACTTGATTTTTAAATTTTTAACTAAGGGCCCACTTATTTAGTATTAGGAATAATACTAAATAAGAAGGGGGGTTGTTGCTGGCCACAACAATTGGCGATTCACTTGGAAGAACCAGTTATCTCTGTTGTTCTTTTGAATTTTCAAAACTTTCAAAACAGAAAATTTTCCAGAAAATTAAACCTTATTATAGAAAGATTAAGTACATTATGCTTTTACTTATCAATGATATTTCGTTTCTTCTTTTTTTCAACTTTGATTATTTACTCCCTCAATCTAGTCCTTGTATCTACATCAGTCATTACTTGGTTTATAAAGATAAAAACAAAGCCTTCTCTGTAAATCGGTTTTAAATATGCTCATTTGTCGTAGGTAGAGCCTCTGTTGCCAGCAAGCGTTTATAGCTTCGACAGGGTTACCTGTTACCCAACAATGATCCTGCATCCTACTTAGAGAAATTTACAACTTTTCAAAGAAAAATCCATTTCCACACTTTTCGTTTTCACTTTCTTTTTATCCTTAAAGAACAATGTCTTGGTTTGGTAGCCAATTCATGACACAGTCATTCACTGATTTATAAAATTTGTTGAACAAGTTGGCTCGTGATGAGACCCCTTGTCTCATGATTGCAACAATATTGAGTCATTGCCCTGTTGTGGTATGCAGTATTGGCAAAATCAGCAAGCTATAATATCTATGATCATGATAAGTCGGCTCGTGATGAGACTTCTTACTCTTTAAGTTAAAGTGTATCTTCGGATCATTCTCTGAATATTGTAGTTTCCTAGGCAAGGAGGAAGCCATTGTTTCCTTAAGACAGCTCTGGACGACAATGATAGAGTTTTTTGGAAAGAGATTTTCTACAGAGAATCTTCATCTTTGTTATTGATACCTTTCATTGGACTGAAATAAAACAATTTCTAATTAAAGGTATTTTTTGTCAAAGTTTATACAGTTGAAACTAGTATCATTTCTAGGTCTAGAGTCTTTAACTCATCTTTCAATAGTAATGATCATTTTTTTAGAAAGAATTATATTTATATAAGTGAAAAAATAAAATATAAAAGAGAATTTGTGTCTTTTTCTTGAATCTCAAACGTAACCATTTACAAC
Source organism: Pinus tabuliformis (assembly GCA_031772625.1). NCBI lineage: Eukaryota > Viridiplantae > Streptophyta > Pinopsida > Pinales > Pinaceae > Pinus > Pinus tabuliformis. The sequence goes on along the minus strand of CM062815.1, from coordinate 637,552,388 downwards.
TGGTTTTATTATGGAAAGAAAAGCAACTAATCTACAAAAATAGAAGAATGATCTTTTATGGAAAATATTTTTTGAGGATCTGACCATTAACAGGGAAAGAATCTCTTTTCCCTGTTAAATCCTGTAACATGAAAGTGGATGGACCTATGACTTCTATGATTTGAAAAGGACCAAACCACATTCTTTGAAATTTTGTATGTTTCCCTTTTTCCTCATGAGCCTTGTCCCATTTTAAAACTAGATCTCCCATCTGAAAATCTTTTCTGGATATCATGTTTGAATCAAGAGAAGCCTTCACTAATGCTTGATGATGAGCATGAGTTTTCTTAGCCTGTTCTCGTTGTTCTTCTAAGTTGATTATTTCCTGCTGCCTTAGTTGTAAGGAAGAAGTTGGTACTTCATCAATATATTGAACCAAGGCTAAAGAGGTAATTTCCAGATGTGTTGGAAGAACCACTTCTTTCCCATAAACTAAATTAAAGGGAGAAGTGCCAATTGAGGTTTTCTGCATTATTCGATCTGCCCATAAAGCATATATTAAAGACTTATGCCAATTTTTATGATTTTGGTCAATGGTTCGCTTAATGATTCTAATTAAGTTCTTATTTGTAGATTCAGTTAGCCCATTCCCTTGTGGGTAATAATTGGCATAGTATTTAATCTTGAAACCCCTTTTGAGTGCAAATTCAGTCATTGCATTACCAGGAAAATATGATGCATTATCAAACATTAAAGCAGAAGGCAACCCAAAGCTGGTGATTATGCATTGATCTATGAACTCGATGATATTTTTAGCATTAGCTGTCTTGAGTGGAACGACTTCTACCCATTTAGTAAAGTAATCTGTTGTTGTAAGGATATATCTATGCAGTTTAGAAGAGTGAGGAATGATCTCACCTATTACGTCCAATCCCCACTGATCGAAAGGCTGTTCAATGTTAACTGGTTGCAGTGGAAAGGGTGGTTTCTTTTGTCTCTCAGTAGTGGTTTGATAGACTTGACATTTCCTTACGTAGTTATGTGCGTCTTTGAATAATGTGGGCCAGTAATAGCCTGCGCGTAAAATTTTGTGAGCAGTTGCATCTCCAGCATAGTGTCCGCCTACTGGCCCATCGTGAAGTTCCTGCAAGACTTTTTCAACTTCAGATTTCTCAAGATATCTAAGGAGAACAGAATCATAATTTATTCTAAAAAGAACATCATTCATGAGTTGATATTGTTTGGCTTTTAACCTTAGAGCTCTTTTCTTGGTATGATCGAGGTTTGAAGGAGCATATCCATTCTTTAGATAATAAATAATATCAGCGTATAATGACTCAACATCGTTTAGGCTTACCTCGTACACTTGTACCTCTGCAGATGGATTTTCGGACATTAGCGATGCTCCGGCCAGCATTTTTCAAAAGCCTTGACCTTTTACAATATTTGCTGGTTTGATTTCTACGTCATATTCCTGTAAGGCAGTAACCCAATTGGCCCTTTTCTCACCCACATCCTTCTGTACTAGAAGATTTCTTACCGCTGGAAACGATACTATGATTTTGGTATGTGTTTTGAGTAAAAAAGGTCTAAAATATTTAATTGCTTTGAAAACAGCATAAGCTTGTTTCTCCACATCTAAATAATTCAACTCAGCTCCTTGTAAATTGGAACCGAAAAAAGCAATTGGGGCTTCCGTCTTTTCTTGATTTGCTTGAGTGAGTATCATAGCATATGATCTATCCGAGGCAAATGTATACAAAATAAAAGGTTCGGAAAAATTTGGAGTTGCTAAAGATGGAGCATTAATAATTTCTTGTTTGATCAGATTGAATGCTTCATGTTTGTCTTGGCCCCATTTAAAATTTGCGTTCTTTTTAATCATTGCTTGTAAAGGAGACACGATTCTTGAAAATTCTGGAACAAATCTCTTTACAAAGTTAATTTGTCCAAGGAAAGATTGCATGACTTTCTTGTTGTGAGGTAGGGGTACTGCGGAAATTTCCTTGATTCTATCAGGATCAATGTGAATTCCAGATTTTGACATTATGAATCCGAGAAGTTTTCCTTCACTTAATGCAAAAAGGATTTTTTGGGGTTAAGTGAAATCCCATACCTTAAACAACGTTGGAAGATTTGTTTTAAATCTCTGAGATGGTTGTTTCATTTCTTGGAATACACAGTTATATCATCCAAATAAATTACCACTGATTTATTAACTAACCCCTTGAATGCGATGTCCATGGCTCTCTGAAATGTGGCACCCGCGTTAATCAAACCAAATGGCATCTTTTGATATGCGTATGTGCCCCATTTAGTTATGAATGTAGTTTTTAATTGATCATCAGGATGTACCAACACTTGATTGTATCCTGAGAATCCATCCAAGAATGACATTAATTCTGAGCCCGCGATTGCCTGCAGTATTTGTTCCATGGGGGGCAAAGAAAAATTATCCTTTTGGCAGGTCTTGTTAAGATTTCGAAAGTCAATGCAAATTCTAATATCTCCATTTTTCTTTCTAACAGGTACCATATTGGAAACCCATTTAGAATGTCTAACGGGAAAAATTATTTTGGCTTTCAATAACTTATTGAGTTCAGTTTTGATCTGGTTTTCTAAATTGGGATGGATCTTTCTCAACTTTTGTTAGACAGGTTTTTCATTATCGATCATTGGAATAGTATGTTGGATGATGGAGGTGTCGTATGTTTTGAGTTCATCGTAATTCCAAGCAAAGACACTTTTGTATTGTCTCAAGAGACGAATATACGCTAATTTTTCTTCAGGGGCTAGGCCAAGGCCTAGGTTGATATTCTGCGGTTTGGCATCAGTTCCTAGATTTACTAATTCATAATTCAAAGTTGAGCTTTGGAGTTTTGAATTGGTAGATCTTTTGAATCGATCTTTCAAATCATAAAGGTCTTCTAACTTGACTACTGATTTAGGTATAGCATTGTTAGTACTATCCTGTTGCAATTGTTGGTCATGTTGGTCTTCGTCAATTATTTGATTGGTGTAGGATCCTTCAGATGTGAGGAAACTCACGATATCAGGATCGTCGTTGAAAATCCTCTAATTGGTAATGTTATCAGGAATAGATGGTCTAAAAATTAACTCAATTGAAAATCGGTCAGGGCTAAAATCTTCTGAAGGAATGAGCTTGGAAGCTACGTTGGCTAAGAGGTTTGCATTCTGGAGTTTGGGAATTGATGAAATATTAAATGCTATAAAGTGTTCAGTCAGATCTTGAACTAAAGGTTGGTAATGTTTTAAATGACCTGATAAACAATGTATAGTATTATGTACATGTCTGATTACAATTTCAGAATCTCCGAAAACTTGCAGGTATTTGACGTCTAATCCGATTGCTTTGTATAACCCTTGGATTAAAGCCTTGTATTCTGCGGTATTGTTGGTGCAATCAAATTCGATTCTGCAAGTTAGAATAGTTTTATATCCCTTTGGGCTTATTAACACGCATCCTGCTCCTTCTCCTTCGTTAGACTTAGAACCATCAAAAAATAACTTCCAAAACAAAGATTTATTTACAAGACTATCTATAAAATTAATACATTTAGAACTATCTGTTTGAGAGAAATTTTCTACTTGAGATAAAACAGAATGTTCTAAGTAAGGTGAAGTATGAGCATTAAAATTTACTAGGAAAGAATCTACTGAGTAGTTGCCAATGATGTTATTGCTATATGCTACTGGTTCATTTTCTCCCTCTAGTTCTGTTACTATATATTTTTGATGTCGTTCGCGCTCAACTTTTATTTGGTTCAGTTTTCCAATATAAGGGAGCCACATGTGGGACCAGTCAGTTGCAAATTATCCGTGAATTTTTTCTGACCAATCTCTGCTAAGGATTAAGCCATAAAATTCTGGAATGTCAGCAACTAAAATGTTGATAACTTGACATACCTTTGGGTTGGATGATAGCCTTATGGTAACCTGATTTAATTCGCCAATCACCTCGACTTGCGATCGATCTAGCTGAACTATGCGCACAATGGATTTTTGTGGTTGAACGCTCAATTTTGCACATATTGATCTTGGTAAAATATTCGATGAAGCTCCAGAATCCACTAAGCAATTATGCACGTTTTTATTGAAAATTTCATAAGTAAGGAGAAACGGGGGAGTATGAGATCTCGATCTTCCTCCAATTAAGGCGATATCGTTTGGATCAACCTTATTCATCGCATTAGTTGGAGTTCTTCCCATGTCGTGGGAAGCTTGAGAGATTACAGCGGCGAGAAAAGGTGCAACTGGTACAGCATGTGATTCTTTCAAAAGTACTTTTTGTTGGTGTTTTAACTTGCTCAATTCATAAAAAGTGATATTGGCCCTAGTATTTTTCATGTCTTCTATGATATTATACTCCATTTCATTCGAAACAATCAGCGTTTTAGATGGAGTTGATGGGTCTGTTTGGACTGGGCTGGTTTGGGTCGCTTTAGATGTCGTTTTCTTGGTTATCACTTTATCCTTGGTCATTTAGCTTGCGTTCTTTGGCTTAGGTGTAGGTTGAGGGGGATCAAGTTGATTTCTACTGCGAGTACTAACCGAGAATGCCTCTTGATCCTCTTCATATGGGAGGATGAAATCCCACATACCTTGTAACTCTACAACTTCTTCTTCATCGGTACGTTCTTTAGTAGCGATTCCTCTTCTTTTTCTTTTGATTCAACACTTGTAATTGCGTTAGGGGGTTTGGAATCGGTTGAAGGATTTATTTTAAAAGGCCTGTATGGATTTTTAGAAGAAGTTTATGCCACTTGTTTCTTAATGTCGACCATCTCGTTAGACATGGTCTTCAAAACTTTTTGTAATCCTTCTAAATCAAATGGATCTTTCAATTATTTTTTCTTGGGATCTTCTTTGAAAGAAACCTTCTTAGATTTTCGTTCCTCTATCGTGTTTTTCTTTTCTAGGGCCATAATTCGTTTCTCTACTGCTATTGCTTCTTTCATATTTTCAACTAAGATTTTTTTGTTAACCCTATCAACAAATATTGCTATGTTTGATGGTAAAGTAGTGATGTACCATTCACTTCGCACTTCTTCGCTAGGCTGGGAAGCAGTAGGAATTTTGTTTAAGATTTTATTGAAACGTAAATTGAAATCTTTGATAGGTTCTCTTGACTCGGCCCTAAGGTTAGACAAGTCATTGATCAGTGCCGCCGTAGACCTATCATCATCGAACTTGGTCAAGAATTGTTCTTGGAAGATGTACAAACTAGTAATAGATCCAGATGGTAATGAGAAATACCATGATCCGGCTGTTCCTTACAGAGTATAAGGAAAATTTCGAACAACAGCGTCTTCGTTGGCAACTCCATTGATATTTATGGATAGCATAAAGTTATTTATATGTTCTTCTTCTAACATGCCTGCCTCAGGATTAAACTTAGGCAGCCATTTTTCAGGATGGGCCGGTAGCTGACTCAAGGGTGTAGGCATTAAGACTGCCCCTGGGTTATTCCATGGAGATTGGGCCATAGCTGAACTACTAACATAGGAAAGTGTAGAAGATGATCCCTGCGGCTGAGAAGATGAGGATATTACGACTCCAGATGGTTGAGAAGGAGTTGTGGAAGTTCCAGTGGGCTGATGGGCAATGATCTGAAGTGGAGGAGTGGATGGTTGACTTCACGGTGAAGAGGTTGAGATGGATGATGATGATGAAAGTGTCTCGCTATCGGACCCTTTAGGAGACTTCCTTGCTCTTTTCCTTGTAGGTAGAGGTAACTCAGTTGGCTGAACACCAAACTTTTCACTCTTTAATCTAGTAAGAGGATGAGCAGGGTTATATTGCGAAGTCACGCTGCGTTGAGATTTATCAGATTTTTTAGGAGATATAGAAAATCGCTGAAGTTTATGAATCAAAGATTCAACTTCAGGAGGTTCAATAGTAGCAGCGGCTGTTGCTCCAGCAACTTCTGACTCTGGATTTAAAGATTCTAAATGCGATGGAGAAGTCGGGGGAGATGGTGAGGGCGATTTACTCTCAGAATGGTATTTAGATTTAGATTTTCTTGCCATTCACAGTTCGTGGCCCTCCTTCTAGCGCCAAATATGTTGAAGCCCCGAAAATCGGGTCAACAACAAGGGGGATACCCACCCGGTCCGGACCTTGGTTAGCAACTCCTTTTCCGTTTGGTATAGTGGGTCCGACTGGGGATATGGGACTAGTTTCCTAATTTATGTGTGTGTGTGAAGGATTGATATTTCTCTTTCTAACAGTTGTTGAAAATGCAACAAGATGATGGAGCTTAGGGGAAAGGAGTCGCCTTCACTAAGTGGGCCTGCAGGCTATTTTTGGCGCAAAGTCTATTTTTAGACTATGTCTATTTTTAGACATATGGATCATGGTCTATCAGTTGCAGGATGTTGTTTATGGATGATTGGTCATGTTGGGAAAAATATATGGAATTCTATTTTTGTTTCACAGCGGAGTGATCAAAGTCTATTTTTAGACTGTCAGGCTAAAAATAGAAACAGTCAAATATTATTAGCCCTTAGTAATATTTGGACTCTAAACATTATCTTATTCTCTTGGACCACTTCAGTTCGAGCTACATATGTGGAACATGTAGCTGAAAAAAGGATTCACGTGGTTTCTTATGTGTTAGCTGAGCTATTGCATGGAGGACTTCAGTTAGAACTCATGCATGTGAGTTCTGTGGAGTTGGATGTGGAGTTGATGGAGTTGTGTTCAGTTTGACTTAGTTGAACTAGTTGTATTCAGTCTAACTAAAGAATACTCTAGTAATGAGTTGTGTGAATTAAATATTAATTAATTCACTAATTATTAACTCATAAAGAAACTAAAGAATACATCAGTTAACTCAGTGCATGGACAATTCAACAGAGACAGGTGTTAGAGGTAAGTGAAAGGGTGAGTTGTGACTATCAGTTGTGCATGAGATTTGCACATGCATGGATTGAGTAATGCCAATGAGGATTGCACAATGTGAGCCAATATCAAGGAAATTTTAGCTTGTGCTCACGTGATTCTCTTGCAGGATTGTGCAGTGGAGGCAGGCAAAGCAGCGGAGGAGATTTGAACCTGTGACTTGTTCGGATTTGATCTAGTTTTATGTGTAACAGGTGGAGATAGTACTGAGTACTTGTGAGGAGTATTGTACTATGTATTGTTACATGTTCTCAATCATTATAATATACAGATAGTGTGGGGTTTTCAGTTGTATGCGTTCCCCGAGTTACATACTGTGTGCATGTGATTGATGTTTCATTGATTTTAATGTTTCTAAATTGATGATCAACATAGAGGAGGTTATGTATTATGCATGCATTCCGCAATAGTGTATAATCGGGATAATCTCTGTGAATAAGTGTCATATTATTCAAAATTTCTACAACAGTTTCTAAATGGAATACTTTTATTCTAACTCTAATCTAATAATATAGAAATTGTATTCTAATAAGTAGAAATATCTAAGTCTACACATAACCCGGGCTGTAATCTTTTCATTATGCAATCTAAAATGATTTCAAATAACAACTGGTAATATAGATCATTCCACTGTTATGAGAAAAGAAATCAATAAGGATGAACCACTTCGTTTAAAAAGTTAGATGAAACAGTTGTGAAAAACATATCACATAATAAGTTATTCATACATTAAGCATAAATAAATAGCTATCACTGTACAAAAGTGCCAAATGATAACTCAAGCATTCACGCATCAATATATAAACAACTGAACATGAATATCACTTTAACACAAAGGCAGAAATAGTTAAGAGATAGAAGTACCATTTATAACTAGTCCCACTCATGAGCTTCAAGCGATAATGATTTATCTCTTCTTGATCTAACATTCACTAAGAGTACAAAAGTGCAACATCAGTAGCAGATATTAAATGCAAATATCAATAAATCATGTTCCATTCATTCATCAAAACCTCCTTAGAGGGTACAAAAGTGCATGTTCTGGGGATAAGTTTTTGACAAATTTCAGGACCCTTCTCTAAGTGCATGAGAAGGGTTTAAATACTACTAACTAAATCTAAAAATAGCTTATTACAAAAATGTAGGATGCGGTTTTAAATGACTGTCCTCATTTCAAGCAACAATAAAACAAAATTAAAACTAAAATTGAATCTAAAATTAAATCTACTTCTGTATTTGCTCCTTGAAATCGCATGCATTCAGCATCTGTTTGAGAAGATTCGGTTGGTCAACTTTCGATTTTAGCTGAGCTGAGAAAACATAATCGGCAAGAGCTGACGCCATCTTCTCGATAGAATTGATGATACACTTGAGAGTCATCCACTGGCTTTTGGATTCAAATTTTACTTTTTACCTCTATTATTGCTTTCCTACAACTTTTTGGGCTTACAGGTGACTGAGCAATTAGAAGCTTTCCTTTTCAAGAAATTTTTCTCGGAAACTGCCTCCGTTTCTTGATCCGGGCTTCCTTGATGCATTTTTCGCCTTTTGCGCTTTTTTCTTTTAGCGGATATAAAGTTCAAATTTTGTGAAAATAACGAATTTGTAAGCTCTTGACCCTGAGTCTTAAACTGTCTATTTTTTATATCAACGCTGTCAAGTATCCATTTAACCATGTCCGTGTATGGGAGAATTTTGAGCCTTGCTGCTATTTGGTGTAAGAATGAACAAACTAGCTATGTGATGGATGCCTCAGAAGAACTATGTGAGCCCACAGTAGCAGTAACTTCCATTACTCTGGGATTCTCCTCCTCCAATATATTATACATGCATCCCCACGTAGCAATACCAGCGTCTCTTTTACAGGCTGTGTCTGTATACAAGGGCGCCATTTCTTTCTCTTCAGAGCTCGGAGCTTTGCTTTTCTTTCCCATAATATCTTGTGTATTGCTTTGTATCGTTTTCTATTCTTCGTTCCTGCAATTCACAAGTGAAGTGAAAATAATGATAAGGAAGGGTGATGGGAAGGTTTTAAATGCCGAAGACGTATAAAATATACCACCTTATGTGAGATTATTTTTCGATAAGCATGAAACCATATTCCATTAATAACTCGCAACTAAATCATTAATTAGCATTAAAGCGCATAACCAGGTGTCGGTTTATGGAAAATACTTTTTTGAACCATGAGCCCGAAATTTCTGTGATGAAGTGATTTTGTGATTTTCTTCGCAATATCGCAGATTGCAACATTGTAGAGTCACAACATCGTAGAGTCACAGCTCGCTATATTGCATTATCGCATTGTCACTCTATAGAGAAATTGCAATATCGCAATATCGCGGAATCGCAATATCGCAGGAACGTGATATATGACAATATTCGTTAATATGTTTTCTGTGAAACGCAATTTGTGATATGCATCATTGCATATCGGCAATTTAAGGTGTTTCAATGTAAGTTGTCTTTGATGTATGCGATGCGATATTTTTTTATTATCGCGTATCGCGATATCGCAATGTTAGAGTTCGGCTTGTAAGGAGGTATCTTGTTATCCTTTTGTGATGCGATATTTCCTAAGGAAAGATTTTGTTTTACCTTATCATAGAACTTAGATTTTTAGATTTTTCGAGGGAGTCTTCCTAAGTTTATGATGGTAAGTTTTATTAGAAAAGGAAATTTAAAGACTAATTTGATTTTTTAAATTTTTAACTAAGGGTCCCCACTTATTTAGTATTAGGAATAACACTAAATAAGAAGGGGGGTTGTTGCTGGCCACAACACACCGTTATTGAGGACTTACTTGAGTCTTTATGCTGAGATGATTCCTAATTTCTACCCTTGGATTTCTTAGTTTTCACAATTTTTGAGGATGATTGCTCCTTGCACCATTGGCAAGACATAATTGATTATTGGCTACATTTATAGAAGCATAATTTATTATTGGCTATATTTATAAACGCATGTAACCGCCTCTAGAGTTGATATGTAAGTTATCATGGATATTCCAATGAATAGCTCACCACAAGAGATCTAATAATAATAGACTAAAATCTGAGATCTGTGCTATCAAGGTTATTTTTCTTAATATTTTAGATTTATTAGTTATTGTTTTTTATGGTTATGCATGCAATAGATAAAATGTCAAAAATAGATAAAATTGAAATACAAACACACACCAATCATAGTGAACACCAAGATATGATATGAGAAACATTTTCAAGAGAAAAAATTGTTGGAAGGTGAGGTTGTTCTACTCTCTTTTGTTTGAATGGAAATGATGTGAATATAAAAGAGAAGTCACTCTCTATGGAGTAACCTGAGACCTATGGCTCATGGGCCACTACAAAACACAAAGCCCCTCTCTTCTAATCTCTCTCTATCCACTCTCAACTATATTCTTTTATGGAACAAAATGCACTCGAATTGAATTAACCCTTTTCCTCATAGTCACCTATTTATAACACAACCCAATGACCAAATAGGGGTTAATTTTGATTCCTTCAACTCTGAAATAGAGTTAGAACTTTTACCCTTATAGATTATTCTTCATAGTATCCACATGGATAGACCTTTTCCATTAGATATGGGGGCTAACATGGTTTCCTCTCAAATTATGGTGGCCAATCACAATAAATCTACTTCCGTGAGGCCTCACTTTTGCACCTAAAATTTGATTGCATGATTCTTGCACCATTGGAAAGGTATTTAGGTGTAGAACAACATACCAAGGTGATGCACTCAAGAAGCAAAGTTTTACCTAAATGTCATTTTAGGTCTCAAACTAGCACCAAAAGGTTTATGACCCCAGTTTTCCAAAATGGGTCCCACCGCTAAAACTACTCTTGTAAGTTGTTTTCTCTTATTTTTCCACACTCAAAGCATCGACATGGATGAAAATCAATATTATATCCAATCCATATCATACCTCCTCATATTGGGAGGATTTTGGTCCCCAATTTTTTTTACTAAATGAGGTAGGGAAATTTTCCTCTACCTTCTCCTGGGAGTATCGATTAGCCCATCTACCAAAGTTCATGTTTCCCCTACCTTGTAGTTCTAGACCTCTTATGCAAAATTGTATCCTTTGTCAAATATTCTTGAGTGTATGGAGCTAAGTCTTCTTGAGCATATGGAGCTACGTCTTATTGAGCATATGGATCTAAGTCCTTTATGTAAGGTGGGATATGTTGCTCTTCTTGATCCAGCATGGATGGCTCATATAGTTTTAGAATTTACACATTCAATGCTAAGTAAATGCACATGCATTGAAGTAAATTGAGTCTATAGGGATTATCTCCCATATTTTCTAGTATCTTGAGAGGACCATATCACATAGCCTTGATTTTCATACTAGGATCTTGAAGCCTCTCCTTGTTCAATTGTAACCATATTTAGTCTCCCACTTTAAATAACTTCTATTTTTTGTGTTTATCATGCCTCTCCTCGTTCAACTATAACCATACTTTATGTACTGTGCTAAATAATTTCTCTCTTTTGTGTTGATCATGCCTAGCCTTGTGCTTTTGTTGTCAATTCTTAAATGTATTCTATACCCACATATGGATTTTCCCAAACTTATTAACAAATTATTGTGCCCTCAAAGCATACCCTATGATAACTTCCCTCACTCCTCCTTTCTATCCATATGCAATATCCAAAGGTGAAGGTGGAGAATATCCAAATCAAGTTTCAAATGGGAACATACTAGTAGAAGTGTGGACTACTTTGTTATAAGAGTGTTGTATATATAACATATTTTCATCTTAGGTATTCAGATGCTTCCAATTGTAACCCATCAAAAGTTGCACCAAAGTCCCATTGACTACTTCTATTTGTCCATCTATTTGTGCATGGAATTTTATGGACTTGTTCAATTTTATGTCCATCTTCCCTCACAATGTAGTCAAAATACACTAAGAAATCTAGTGTCCCTGTCTAAAATGATGCTCTTTTTATCCCAAAGTGTACCTAAACTTGTCCAAAGAAAGTTTTTATTACTTATTTCCCACTAACACTCTTTTTATAGGGAATGAGAACACTCATCTTGCTGAACATGTCAACTAACATGAATAGGTAGTCATGTCCCTTCTTGGTTGTTTGTAAACCTCCCACAAAGTCCATGGAAATTCTTCCCCAAAGACAAGTGGGTATAGGTAAGGGATGGTATAGACCCTATTTCACATTACTAGGCTCCCTGGTACAACAAAGCATACATCATATTATGAACCTGACTACATTTTTGTGCATTTTGGGTCAGTGTACATATCTATGAAAATTGGAAAGTGTCTTTCCTACACCAAAATGCTCCATAACCTTGGAGGTGTCAGCCTCTAATTATCTATAATTTCTTGCCTTTAGGAACAAATAGTTTTTTCAAGCCTATAGAGTAACCCATTTTAGAGATGATAATCAAGTGTGTTATCTCCATTGTCTATATGGCTCTCATTCAAGTGAGCTATCTCTATTGTTTGTATGAATCTCACTCTACAACTATTGAAACACCTCCTTGAAGTCCTCATCTTTTGTATATGCCTCTCTATATTCATCATGGGCTAAATGCTCCATTTGCATAAAAAATCTCAAAGCTATGATTTGTTTATGTTGATGGCCTTGAGAGCATGTTGACCAACTTGCTTGAGCTTCACTTCTTGTACTTGATCACCAAATGAAATAGTTGCAAGAACCCCATACACTTGTAATGCATATTATGTTGTAACTTACTTTGCACTTATAGGTACTATAGTATCTAGTGTGAATGTTGATGATTATCTTCTTTTTCATCAAAATAATGTTTCCACTTTTTCACAGCTTGTACCAGGGCATAAGGCTTCTTGTCATAGGTAGGGTAGTTGAGAATTATGCCATGAAACACTTAAAAATGGTAGTATGCAAGCCTTCCTCGCTGCATCAAGATCACTCCCATAACATACCCATTTGCATCTTTCTCCATTTCAAAGGGTTGCTACAAGTTTGGTAATGTAAGAATCAACGTTTGTCTAATTTTCTACTTCAACTTGTCAAATGTCTTATGTTAACTCTCCCCCCACTGAAAACTCTTACCACTTGTTGATCCAGGTGGATATTGGTGCCCACCAGCCTATTCCACTTGGACCCCCAAAACTGTCTCTTTCAGTATTTCGGTTTCCTTAATTGTAGCACAGTTTACTATTTTTGGCAGTTTTTTGGGTCCTAAACATCCAGAGTCGTTTTGAGGCCCTAAACAACGTTTTTAGAGAAAACGGATAGACCAAAAATTTCATAAATTGGCTTGCATGTTTGTTTTTGGCCTTCTCTTTGATATCTTCGAAACAAGGTATTATGATAGCCAAACAGAGATCGTATGCCAAAGTTACGACCCTGGGAGGTTGATGTACCAATTTACCCAAACGGGCCCACAGTTTTGGCGCTTCATCTCCTAGGTTTATGTTTTTGGATGTTTAAGGTTTTCCATTGTTTTTCAAAAATAAATAGACCTTTGAGCTTCATTGTAACACAGTTCAAAGGCATGTAGCTGCCACATCTCTCCTCAGAGATAAGATACCATCACTTGAGCTATCTTATTTCCATTTTGTTTGTAAGCGTAGTTCAATATTTTTCCATTAATGAAATGAAGTGTTTTTCTCCCACATCTCTGTGTTTATGATTATATATGTAAATTGTTGCGTTCCTATTTAATTTCGGATGAGTGGTATTAGAGCGATATGTTCTTTCTCCAATTTTATTTGCATGTCCCCAATGAGGTCATGGTATAAGGAATTAGGGATCGATCTAGTTGAACCATTGTAGGATCAGCCTCGCAAAACCTAATGAACTCCCATGGCGGAAGAAAAGAAATATGAGGGGGTAGGAGATCCTTTCAAAATGTTTCTCAAAGAAGCTCTCGAGCGACATAGGGACGTGATGATGAATAACTTTCCCTAGATCCTTCGACGGTTACCCACAGGCGATGCATCTCCATCCAGCAACCACTCTGGAGGTGCCGCTCCTTTCAAGGTACAAGTTAACTTCGATATTCCCATATTCGAAGGCTTGATAGATGTAGACATCATAGATAAATGGTTAAATCTATTGAAAGGATATTTTTTATTTAATGACTTTTCCAATCAGGAAAAGATTACGTTTGCACTTCTCAAATCCGCCCCACACGTCAAGGAATGGTGGGAAACCTACTGTGAACAAAATGATGAGAGTTAACCCTCGCTATTTTCAGCTGCACCCACTTGAAATTCTTTCCGAGATGCCATCAAGGAACATCATTACCCTGTCGGTAGCTATGAAGACAAATACATAAAGTGGACCATGCTACGGCAAGGAAGGGACCAAGATGTGTCGGAGTTCACAAATACTTTCCATACCCTTCGCACGAAGTTGGGTATCAAGGATACTAAGAGGCATTTGGTGCTCAAGTATGGTGACTGTCTAGACAAGTACATCTAGGACAAGATGGAGTTCCTGGACATTTCCTTGCTCGTCCCGACGTATCGGTACGCTGTAAAGATTGAGCAGAAGTTTAAATAGAAGAAGCGGGACTTTGGAGCTGCGAATCCAAAGAAAGGAAAGGGCGCCCCTAAACCACAAAACAAGGGACCAAGCCAAAACAGGGCTACTCAGGACAACCCACTGAAGCTGCAAGCAAATAACAACACCACGAAGATGAAGAAGGACACAGGAAAATGGTGTGAGTTCCATAAGAGCTCCACTCACAATACAAGTGAGTGTCGGGCCAAACAATCACTGGTGGCCAAGCTGAAGGCTTCTGAATCAGATGCAAGTTCCAACCCTGAATCAGAACTCGATAAGGGGACTAACAAAGGGAAGGAGATCATTGATGCGAAGCCCAGTGCCACCGTGGCCACCACAAAGATATAGAAAATTGAGCCTGAAGATCTAGATGAGGGGGAACGCCTCTTCCACTCATAGATGTGGGTGAAGGGTTCTCTGCTGCAGTTCATTGTCGAAAGCGGGAGCCAAAAGAACCTCATTTCAACAGAAGTCATGAAGCGACTAGGCCTAAAGACTACAACGCATTCACAGCCATACACCATAGGGTGGCTCACCAAGGATGAGATCTACGCATCAGCCAACATTGTTGCCTTCCCTATAACATCAAGCCCTTCATTTTCCTTACGTCCCCAAGGCAAGAAGAAGGTTGTGGCGACGGCTTCCAGGCAGGGCTCCTCTTCACAGCAACAACAAATGGACAGGGTTGTGGAGGAGTACAGGGACATTTTTGCCTCACCCACAGGGGTACCTCTGCACTATCAGATCAAGCACTCCATCAATCTGACCCCAAGCACGTTGTTGCCCAATGGACTGATCTATGGACGCTCTGTTTTGGAGAACGATGAGATCAAGAGGCAAATTCAAGAACTATTGTAGAAAGGGAAATTAGGCCAAGATCATCACCTTGTGGGAGCCCGATTGTATTGGTATAGAATAAGGATGGGACCTGGAGACTCTGTATTGAATATCGGGTGCTAAACAAGATCACTGTCCAGAATATGTACCCAATCCCGCAGATTGATGACCTTCTGGACCAGCTTAAGTGGGCCAAATATTTCAGTAAGATTGACTTGAAGTCAGGTTATCACCAGGTGCCTATCGAACCCTCCGATGTGTGGAAGATTGCCTTCAAATCCAAGGAGGGCCTTTTCAAGTGGGTGCTCATGCCGTTTGGATTGACGAACGCCCCTGCAACCTTCATGAGACTCATGGATGACATCTTGCGGCCCTTCACCAATGCATTTGTGGTGGTGTATCTAGATGACATCTTGATCTTCAACCAAATTTGGGAAGAACACCTCCACCATATTCAACAGGTCCTTCAAACCTTTTGACAACACAAGTTGTGTGCTAACTTGGAGAAATGCCCCTTTGGCCTGACCCAGGTTTAATATTTGGGGTAAATCATTGATGAGCAAGGTGTACATATGGACCCATCCAAGATACAAGTCATTCAATATTGGCCAGCCCCAACCACTCTAACAGAGCTCCGCAACTTTTTGGGTCTTGCCAGTTTCTACTCCAAGTTCGTGTTAGGGTTCTATCATATCACTTGGCCTTTAAGTCAAGTCACCAAGGGCGGAGTGAAAGAAAAGTTCTTTTGGTCAGAAAATAAGTAGCGAGCGTTCTTCGAGTTGAAGAATCACCTCTGTGTTGCACCAATGCTCACATTACTAGACCTGCAACAACCATTTGCGATTGAGACAAATGCCTCTGACTATGCTATTGGGGTAGTTCTTACTCAACATGGGCATCCAGTGGCTTACCACAGTGACACTTCCAAAAACAGTCCGAAAGTACCCCACTTACGACAAAGAAATGTATTCCATTGTGTAGGTCTGTCTTCAATGGAAGCATTACATTATGGGGAAGGAAATAGTCATCCACACAAACCACCAACCTCTACAGTTCATAGAGACATAAGGGAAGTTGCAAAACGATTGCCATCAGAAATGGTCCACCTATCTACAATAGTTCCATTTTAACATTAAGTATAAGAAGGGCAACACCAATAATGTCGGTGATTTCCTCAGCAGACCACCGGTCATGGCGCTGATCACTGTGCTCGACTCCTGTGGGCACGAGACATCGGGGTGGACGTATGTTTACAAGAGCGATCGAAAATTTGATAGCATATACCAGACACTACTGGAAGGGAAGAGAGTTCCAAATTTTCACCTTCAGGATGCACTGTTATGCCACATAGGACACATATGTGTTCCTTCAAGTGAGCGTGCCAAGATGATTTGGGAGGTGCACTACAGTTGGGTCGCTGGACATTTCGAAGTAGAGAAAACAATGGCGCAGGGAAAATTTTAAGAACCCCCCCCAAATTTATAAATATAATAAATGGGCGAATCTCCATGGTATATAGGAAAAATGGAAGGCGATTTTATCAATAATATAATATGTATATATAATTTTTTGGCGAATCTCTCACCAGGCATGGCCAATATTTTACTCAATTATAAAATCTTGTAAGATCTTGGCGAGTCTTTCACTAAATAATAAAACTTTGCAAAGTCCTAGTGAATCTTAGCATAGGCTACATGCTGGTTTAATTCCCCCATTTAAATAGGCTACATTCCAGGTGAATACCATGGGTCAATACCATGTGCCATTTTGGTGAATACAATGGGTCAATACCATGTGCCATTTTTGTTTTTATTAATTCTAATATTAGGGTTAATAATGGTTTTTTGCATGGTATTAATAACAATCTAGTCCATGGTATTTGTCCCATAGTATTTTGGCCATAGGTTTCACCTAAATATAACCCATTTTTTTAGTGTTCGTAAATATAAGGTGACTTATGGAGTAAATATAAAAAAATGTTTTATTTGTTTACCATACCTCTAGTTTATTTATATTTTTATTAACTTTCCATACCTCTTTTACAAATATGGTATTTGGCCCATAGGATTCACTTAAATAAAACCTCTTTCTTGAGCCTTCATAAATAGAACGAGCTTCATAAATAGAACGAGGGTTATGGACTAAATATAAAAAGAGGTTTTATTTATTTACGATACGTCTAGTTTATTTATATTTTTATTTATTTACCATACCTTTTGAGTAAGTATAAAAAGACGTTTTATTTATTTACCATACCTCCACTTTACTTATATTTTTATTTGTTTACACCCTTACATGTATATAAGGTGACTTATGGAGTAAATATAAAAAACGTTTTATTTATTTACCATACCTCCACTTTACTTATATTTTTATTTATTTACACCCTTACATGTATATAAGGTGACTTATGGAGTAAATATAAAAAATGTTTTATTTATTTACCATACCTCTCATTTATTTATATTTTTATTAATTTACCATACCTCTTTTATAAATATGGTATTTGGCCCATAGGATTCACTTAAATAAAACCTGTTCTTGAAAATGGGCGAATGGATTCACTTAAATAAAACTTATTCTTGAAAATGGGCGAATGGAAGGTTGTAAGTCCTAATTTCAAGGGCTAAATTTACCTTTTTTACCCTCTCCCTTAAAATAAGGTGGGCTTTTTGAGGTGATTTGTAAAAATGTACTATGATACAAAATATTTGCCCACTAAAAATTTAAAACCCCTTAATTTCACCAAAGGGCGAACATTCGCCCCTAAAATTATCCTTGCAATGGCGGTATTGCTGAAGTATTTTTATTGGCTGAAACTTCTTCAAGATGTTTGGAAGTACATTAGATCATACACCGCCTGCGCCATTGCCAAACCAACCATCAAGAAGCAAGGCCTATATACTCCTCTACCTACTGCTAGATGGCCTTGGGAATATGTATCCATGGATTATATTTCGGGCCTTCCTTCTACTAAACATGATAACGATTGTGTTTTCGTGGTCGTCGACAGATTCTCTAAGATGGTCATCATGGCGGCCTACAAGAAGAGTATCTCAGCAGAGGCCACTACTAAGCCCTTCTTTGAGCGAGTTGGGGTACACTTTGGGATCCCACAGTCCATTATCTTAGATCGAGAAAACAAATTCCTGAGTGCATTTTGGTCAAGTCTATGGTCGATGCTTGATACAAAACTCACGAATTCCATGACTTTCCATCCCCAAACTGATGGCCAAACAGAGGTTGTCAACATAATGATCGTACACATTCTACGCATGTACAACTCAAAGCATCCACGCACATGGGATGAAATTATCCCCTATGTCCAACACAACTACAAAAGAGCTCTCCATAGCTCAACAAGCCATAATCCCTTTTAGGTAGGGCTGGGATTTCATCCATTATGCCCCATTGATGTGGCCATACCATTTACAACCACTTAGGTAGATTCGGCTCACCTGTAGTCCGAAGCTGAAAGGGCTAATAGCTTCATTGAGTGCATTGAACACATCTGCCAACATGTCCATGATATATTGAACAGATCCAGTGCCAAATACAAGCAGCGCCATGATCAACATCGAGTGCCTCACAAGTTCAAGGTGGGCAACAAAGTTTGCTTCATTTGCAGAAAGAGCGCCTAGCTGGGCCCCACCGCAAGCTTTGCCCGCTCCAATATGGGCCATACACCATCACCAAGGTTGTCGGTAACAATGCCTTTGAGCTCAACATCCCACCGTTCCTTGGTCTGCACCCAATGTTCAATGTAGATTGCCTTCGGCCATACTTCCCACCATTTTTGGACACATCTGACATTACAGAAAAACTCACACCAATAGAGCTAAACCCAGACTACATGGAATAGGCCACCACCGATCAGATCATGGACACACAGATCAAAAGCACTCGCCAATAAAAGATCCAAATATATCGAGTTGTCAAAGCCGACCAACTCCTTCACCAAGGCAAGTGGCTCACCAGGGACCAAGTTCAACAGAAGTTTCCCCATCTCATGGAGGCACTCAATGTAATGGGGACCATTGCTTCATAAGGGGGAGGAATGATCTAGGTGGATATTGGTGGCCACTTGCCTATTCCACTTGGACCCCCAACACTGTCTCTTTTAGTTTTTCGATTTCCTTAATTGTAGCACATTCTACTATTTTTGGCAGTTTTGGTGTCATGAAATTCCGGAGCTATTTTGAGGCCCTAAACGATGATTTTAGGGAAAACGGAGAGACATAAAACATCCCAAACAAGCTTGCCTCTATTTTTTGGCGTCTCTTTGAGATCTTCTAAATGAGGTATTATGATAGCCAAACGGAGTTCGTATGCCAAAGTTACGACCCCGAGAAGTTGATGTCCCAATTTACCCAAATGGGGCCCACAGTTTTGGCGCTTCAACTCCTAGGGTTAGGTTTTTGGATGTTTATGGTTTTCTATTATTTCTCAATAATAAATAGGCCTTTTATCCTCATTGCAACATAGTTCAGAGGCATGTAGCCACCACATCTCTCCTTAGAGATAAGCTACCATCACCCGAGCTATCTTATTTCCATTATGTTTGTAAGCATAGTTCAATATTTTTCCATTAATGAAATGAAGTGTTTTTCTGCCGCATCTCGGTGTTTATGATTATATCTGTAAGTCGTTGCATTCCTGTTTAAGTTCGAATTAGTGGTATCTGAGTGGTATGCTCTTTCTCTGTTTTTATTTGCATGTCCCCAACGAGGTCAGGATATAAGGAATTAGGGCTCGATCTGGTTGAACCATTGCAGGATTAGCCTCGAAAAACCTGATGACCTCCCATGGCGAAAGAAAAGAAAGATGAGGGGGCAGGAGATCCTTTCAAAATGTTGCTCAAAGAATCTCTCGAGCGACAGAGGGACACGATGATGGATAAATTTTCCCACATCCTTCAACGGTTACCCAGAGGTGACGCATCTCCATCCAACAACCACTCTGGAGGCACCATTCCTTTTAAGGTACAAGTTAACTTCGATATTCCCATATTTGAAGGCCTGATAGATGCAAACGTCACATATAAATGGTTAAATTTATTGCAAGGATATTTTTCAGTTAATGACTTTTCCAATCAGGAAAAGATTAAGTTTTCACTTCTCAAAGCTACCCCACACGTCAAGGACTGGTGGGAAACCTACTGTGAACAAAAGGACGAGAGTGAACCCTCGTTGTTTTTAGTTGCACACATTTGGAATTCTTTCTGAGACGCCATCAAGGAACAATATTACCCTATCGAGAGCTATGAAGACAAATACATAAAGTGGATCACGTTACAGTAGGGAAGGGACCAAGAGTGCAGGAGTTCACAAATACCTTCCATACCCTTTGCACGAAGTTGGGTAACAAGGATACTAAGCGAAATTTGGTGCTAAAGTACTGCAGCTGTCTACACAATTACATCCAGGACGAGATGTAGTTCCTGGACATTTCCTCGCTCATCACAGCGTATCGGTACGCTGTAAAGATTGAGCAGAAGTTTAAACAGAAGAAGCGAGACTTTGGAGCTGCGAATCCAAAGCAAGTTAAGGGCGCTCCCAAACAACAGAACAAGGGCCTAAGCCAAGGCGGGGCTACCCAAGATAATCCACTGAAGTCACAAGCAAAGAACAACTCCATGAAGATGAATAAGGACACAGGAAAATGGTGTGAGTTCCATAAGAGCTCCACTCACAATACAAGTGAGTGTTGGGCCAAGCAGTCACTAGTGGCCAATTTGAAGGCTTCCAGATCAGATGCAGGTTCTGACTCTAATTCAGAACTCAATAAGGGGACTGACAAAGAGAAGCAGATCATTGATGCGAAGCCTAGTGCCACTGTGGCCACCACAATGATCCAAAAAATTGAGCCTGAAGATCCAGAGGAGGGGGAACGCCTCTTCCACTCACAGATGTGGGTGAAGGGTTCACCGCAACAATTCATTGTCGATAGCAGGAGCCAAAAGAACCTCATTTTAGTAGAAGTCGTGAAGTGGTTGGGCCTAAAGACTACAACACATCCACAACTGTACACCATTGGGTGGCTTCACCAAGGACTAGATCTTCGTGTCAGCTAGCAGTGTCGCCTTCCCTATAGACTCAAACCCTTTACGGATGAGGTATTGAGTGACATTTCTCCTCTTGAAGTCTCTGGTGTATTTTTAGGACAACCATACTTGTGGAAGCGACATGTTGTATATGAGTCTAGACCTCGCTCTGTTATTATTACTTTGGCTAATAAGTTGTACAGGATACCGGAGGTAGCCCCGCCTACTGCATCTCTTTGATCGTTGCAAAGAAATGCAGTAAGATCATTTCCCAGACGAGGAAATTCATTTTCCTTATGATTATCCCCCAAGGCAAGAAGAAGGTTGTGGCCACGGCTTCCAGGCAGGGCTCCTCTGCACAGTAGCAATAGATGGACAAGGTCATGGAGGAGTACAGGGACATTTTCGCCTCACCCACGGGGGTGCCTCTGCACTGTCAGGTCAAGCACTCCATCGATCTGACCCGGGCATGCCGATGCCCAATGGACCGATCTATAGATGCTCTGTTCTATAGAATGAAGATATCAAGAGGCAGATTCAAGAACTACTACAGAAAGGGCACATCAGGCCAATTTCATCACCATGTGGGAGCCCAATTGTATTGGTACAGAAGAAGGATGGGACCTGGAGACTTTGTATTGACTATCGGGCGCTGAACAATATCACTGTTCGGAATAGGTACCCAATCCCGTGGATTGATGACCTTCTGGACCAGCTCAAGGGGGCCTAATATTTCAGCAAGATTGACTTGAAGTCAGGTTATCACCATATGCCTATTGAACCTTCCGATGTGTGGAAGACTACCTTCATGAGACTGATGGAAGACATATTGTGGCCCTTCACCAATGCATTCATGGTGGTGTATCTAGATGAAATAT
This sequence comes from Pinus tabuliformis, assembly GCA_031772625.1. Classification (NCBI taxonomy): domain Eukaryota; kingdom Viridiplantae; phylum Streptophyta; class Pinopsida; order Pinales; family Pinaceae; genus Pinus; species Pinus tabuliformis. The sequence goes on along the minus strand of CM062815.1, from coordinate 637,530,203 downwards.
TGATCTTCAACCAAATTTGGGAAGAACACCTCCACCATATTCAACAGGTCCTTCAAGCCCTTCGACAACAAAAGCTGTGTGCTAACTTGGAGAAATTCACCTTTGGCCTGACCCAGGTTCAATATCTGGGGTACATCATTGATGAGCAGGGTGTACATGTGGACCCATCCAAGATACAAGTCATTCAAGATTGGCCAACCCCAACCACTCTAACAAAGCTCCACAACTTTTTGGGTCTTGCCAATTTCTATCGCAGGTTCGTGTTAGGGTTCTCTCATATCACTTGGCCTTTAAGTCAAGTCACCAAGGGCGGAGTGAAAGCAAAGTTCTTTTGGTCAGAAACCCAACAACGAGCGTTCTCCGAGTTAAAGAATCGCCTTTGTTCTGCACTAGTGCTCACATTACCAGACCTGCAACAACCATTTGAGATTGAGACAGATGCCTCTGACTATGCTATTGGGGCAGTTCCTACTCAACATGGGCATCCAGTGGCTTACCGTAGTCAGACATAGTCCGAAAGTACCCCACTTATGACAAAGAAATGTATTCCATTGTGCAGGCCTGTCGTCAATGGAAGCATTACATTATGGTTAAGGAAACAGTCATCCACACAAACCACTAGCCTCTACAGTTCATACAGACACAAGGGAAGTTGCAGAATGATCGCCATATGAAATGGTCCACCTATCTGCAACAGTTCCATTTGAACATTAAGTATAAAAAGGGCAACACCAATAATGTTGTTGATTGCCTCAGCAGACCACCGGTCATGGCGGTGATCACTAAGCTCGACTCCTGTGGGCATGAGACATTGGGGTGGTTGCATGTTTACAAGAGCGATCCAAAATTTGGCAGCATATACGAGACACTCCTGGAAGGGAAGAAAGTTCCAAATTTTCACCTTCAGGATGCATTGTTATGCCACTTGGGACACATATGTGTTCCTTCAAGTGAGCATTCCAAGATGATTTGGGAGGCGCACTACAGTCGGGTCGCTGGACATTTTGGAGTAGAAAAAATAGTGGCAGTATTGCAAAAGTATTTTTATTGGCCAAAACTTCATCAGGATGTTGGGAAGTACATTAGATCCTACACCACCTCTGCCATTGCCAAACCATCCATCAAGAAGCAAGGCCTATATACTCCTCTACCTACTCCTAGTTGGCCTTAGGAATCTGTCTCCATGGATTATATGTCTAGCCTTCCTTCTACTAAGCACGACAACGATTGTGTTTTTGTGGTCATCGACAGATTCTCTAAGATGGCCATCATGGCAGCCTGCAAGAAGAGTATTTCAATAGAGGCCACTGCTAAGCTCTTCTTTGAGCGAGTGTGGGTACACTTTGGGATCCCACAGTCCATTATCTTAAATCGGGACAATAGATTCCTAAGTGCAATTTGGTCAAGTCTTTAGTTGATGCTTGATACAAAACTCACTAAGTCCACGACTTTCCATCCCCAAACTAATGGCCAAATAGAGGTTGTCAATAGAATGATCATACACATTCTACGCATGTACAACTCAAAGCATCCACACACATGGGATGAAAGTCTCCCCTATGTCCAATACAGCTACAACAGAGCTCTCCACAGCTCAACACCCCATAGCCCCTATCAGGTAGTGCTGGGATTTCATCCATTATGCCCCATTGATGTGGCCATAGCATTTACAGCCACTCAGGTAGATTCAACTCATGTGCAGTCCGAAGCTTAAAGGGCTAATAGCTTCATTGATCGCATTCAACACATCCCCCAACATCTCCATGATATATTGGACAGATCCAATGCCAAGTACAAGCAACGCCATTATCAACATTGAGTGTCGCACAAGTTCTAGGTGGGCGACAAAGTTTGGCTTCATTTGCAGAAAGATCGCCTCGCTTGGCCCCACCGCAAGCTTTGCCCGCTCTGATATGGGCCATACACCATCACCAAGGTTGTCGATGACAATGCCTTCGAGTTCAGCATCCCACTATTCCTTGGTCTGCACCCAGTGTTCAATGTAGATCGCCTTCGACCATACTTCCCATCATTGTTGGACACATTAGACATTGCAGAACAACTCACACCAACAGAGCTAAACCCAAACTGCATGGAACAAGCCACCGTTGATCAAATCACAGACACACAGATCAAGAGAACTCGCCAACATAAGATCCACTATATCGGGTTGTCAAAGCTGACCAACTCCTTCACCAAGGCAAGTGGCTCACTAGGGACCACTGCTTCCTAAGGGGGGAGGAATGATCCAATTGGATATTGGTGGCCACCTGCCTATTCCACTTGGACCCCTAACACTGTCTCTTTTAGTTTTTTAGTTTCTTTAATTGTAGCACAATTTACTGTTTTTGGTAGTTTTTCGGGTCCTGAACTTCCGAAGTCGTTTTGAGGCCGTAAACGACGTTTTTAGGGAAAATGGAGAGACCGAAAACATCCCAAATAAACTTGCCTATTTGTTTTTGGCCTTTTCTTTGAGATATTTGAAACAAGGTATTATGATAGCCAAACGAAGATCGTATGCCAAAGTTACAACCCCAGGAAGTTAATGTACCAATTTACACAAACAGGGCCCATAGTTTTGGCACTTCATCTCCTAGGGTTAGGTTTTTTGATGTTTAGGGTTTTCCATTGTTTCTCAATAATAAATAGGCCTTTAAGCCTCATTTTAACATGGTTCAGAGGCATGTAGCCACCACATCTCTCCGTAGAGATAAGCTACCATCGCCTGAGCTATCTTATTTCTGTTCTATTTGAAAGCATAGTTCAATATTTTTCCATTAATGAAATGAAGTGTTTTTCTGCCACATCTTTGTGTTTATGATTATATCTATAAGTCGTTGCATTCCTGTTTAAGTTCGAATCACTTGTTGTTATGGCATGGAGTGGTGTGGCTATTGCTAAAAATGAGGATATGAATTTCTTCAGGTATTGTGTTTCCCTAATGAAACCAATGAAAATTTTCAGAAACCTCACCAAATTTGTATGTATAATAAATGGGTGAATCCCCATGGTACTATTAACGGTGTTGGATACCGCCAACATACAGGGGGTATCCCTGTTGTGAAATCCTAATTAGACCTCACACCATTTGGAGTAGGATCCCCATCCAGAGTATAGGCTCGACCACCATAACTTAAGGTTTGCCTTGGTTTCGATGGATAACATAAGATATTACACACATAACATTAAAACAAGCAAGTAATTTGACATTGTGAAACACCAATTGCAATGCATAAACAAAGGCTTTCATGAGAGGGAGACAAGAGTGGGTCTCTAGAAGGAAAGTAATACTACTATCCTAAGAGAGGCACACGAGAGCAAGGAAATATTCATTGATTAACCTACAAATTATTTCACAAGATACCAACAATTCATGAAAGCAAATACACCACACATTCAATAAGATAAGCACCAAAGCCACCAAAATAGTTCAATTTATTTAGTACATAAAAACACCAACATATACTGTAAACATCCAATGGATAGTCTTAAAACATTCACGATACATGGGTGAAAGTGAATTGGCTCAATGAGCTTCAATTATTAGGTGAAAGATCCAAGTACACAGTTACAATGGTGAGACACTAGTTCCAATAGTGGAACAATAAGTCACTTCTTTCTTCTCTAAAAGAATGATCTTCTCTCCTATGTCGAGCCGAATGTGAGGACCACATCCTGAATATATACATTTTTTTTTTTTAAACATCAAATACAACCAGAAAAGAAACGCATTGAAATTCAAATTTATTTAGCACACACATTCCTGCCACTCCTTTAAGGAAGCATATCATAACATTTTCATACTTTTAACTAAGATCAATAGTAATGAAATACATATGTACCGTTCACCAGAAGGCGAGACTCCACTTGCTCTGTTGTTGCTGGTATTCCCTTGTAGTTGGTCACCTCCGCGAGTGAATGATGACGCACTTGATCCGAATGCGAAGACCCACCGGTTAACCTCCCAGCCTACTCCTTGGGTACTCTTCTTCCCCGCGGACCCCCGAGCTGCAATGGGGTTCTACAATGGAGGAAAGCACTAGCTGGTAGAGGAGAGCACACCTTGGCTCCAGAGTCCCCTCTCTAAAATCCTCTACCTCACCAAACTCACTATAGCTTCGTAATCACTGCTCTGACATCATCTCATCCATCCAACAATAGGGTTCCAAAAATTCCCTTCTCCCATGGCTTGCCCCTTCTTTTATAGGAGTCCTCATAGGTGACACTTGTCATGTCATGCATAATTAATCATTATTTTTATAATTCAATAGCTTGATTATTCACCCACCCATGTGTCATTCTCACATCAAGGGTCTCCCAAAATTATTTACTTAAATTTTTATTTAAAACTAATATTTTCCTCACCTCAACAAGATTCCTATTTCTTCTCCTAGTTGTCTCTTTATTCCCCCCTTTTATTCCTTAATTTGTGTTCATTACTTGAAGTCAATTAATGAGTCAAGATTTTATCCCCAATCTACTCTATAATTTAACTCAGGTTATCTCCTAGATGGATATTCTTATGTTGGTTGTTGACACATGGAGCTTCTCTACATTTCTCTAAATTTAATTTATTATTCTCATTTTAATTCACCTTCCTCTTTTCTTAATTAGGTTTAAATTAGTTTAGGATTAATCTTTATCCTTACAATTATGTTTGTCTTTCCCCTTTTTCCTAATTAAACCACATAATCTTCCTAGTATTTTCCAAAATGGGAAGGGTAGAGTTTTTAAGGTACTCTATTTTAATTCTTCCTATGATCCTCCTTATTCCAAGTTTTATTTTTGATTTAATTACATTGGTTTCTAATCATCATTTACCCTTGATGTAAATTTACCTAGTTTTCATTCCTTGCTTATATTTATTTATTATTATTTATTTTTAATGATTCCAAGGATGCCAAGTTTGGTTGTGCCCTTCAAGAACTTCCCTAGAAGTTCCAAGGGTGCCACACCTAATAGTTTATTTGTGATGCCAAGGGTGCCAGTTTGGTTGTGCCCTTCAAGAACTTCCCTAGAAGTTCCAAGGGTGCCACACCTAGTAGTTTATTTGTGATGCCAAGGGTGCCAGTTTGGTTGTGCCCTTCAAGAACTTCCCTAGAAGTTACAAGGGTGCCACACCTAGTAGTTTATTTGTGATGCCAAGGGTGCCAAGTTGGTCGTGCCCTTCAAGAAATTCCCCTGAAGTTCCAAGGGTGCCACACCACTTGCCCTTCAAGCATCCAGTGACTATGAGGGGAAAGTATAGTGCAACGTCATAGACCACTATCATCTCCTATGTTGCCTGCTATAGTGAGACTAATGGTGTCAGGGATCAAGGAATCCGCCTTGATGCGTGCCCCCCGGTAAAGTCCTCATGAGCGACCCAACTTTGGGACCTGCCCTCATGGCATCGTGATCTTCAAGGCGAAGGTGTTTCAACCCTTCCAGCCCAAGTCACGGCGGGAGTGCTAGTGGGTGAGATCAGGGACTCTGTCCCACCCCTCCCATGTAGTTCCATCCACTTGTACAACCCCATCACCCATATGTGGATCATTCGGTCAAGAAACTAATCTGTTTCTGCAACCATTAACATATCATCAGAATATAGTTAAACATATATGGCAGATTTCAAGATCGACTTAGACTTTTAAAAGATAAAATAATATGAATTTTCATCAAACCAGGTGTCATCGACATGTCATATGCGAGTGCCTCTGATGGTTTCCTGCCATACTCAATAATCATCAGTAACAAGGTTTCTCAATGTTAGTCAATTATCATAATAGCATCATTAACAATTCCTAGTCATTCACATCATTGTCCATTGTAAGTCTGAAAAGGAAGTAGGTAACATAGGGGACACATCCCTCATGGCTATCATCAATAATCATCAAATGGAAACATACATATTCATTAAGCTATCAACATCGTAACATCGTAGAAATATAACTATCCATCAAATTTATCCTCATTATGCTTTTAGTAGAGCACATACATATTCTTTACTACCCTCATCATAAATTCAAATAGAGACCAACTTAACTATTTAATATTGCAATCATCAAAATACTGATAGATAAGCTACATAACCATTCATGCTATCATAATATCAATGGAAAGCATTCATAAACATCACAACCATGAATATCTCAATCGCTAATAATAGTGTCATGGGTCCAAATCCTCAATCTGAGGTCCTCGAAGAATAAAGTGTCTAGGATAATGTCGTATTAAGGTCAGGAAACTAGAGTGGGCACTACACTGAAGAAGCTAAGGCTAGCTCTCCTAAGTCTAAGCCTCCCAAAAAAAAATCATGAGTTATGAGGTTGATTTTATAACAAGAGGAATGACCTTTCATGTCCCTTATGACTCTTGAACTACCCTCATGAATCTTAGAATTCCAATGTGACCTTTTGACTTCCATAAGTATTTTGGGCTCCTAAATGACCTTTGAACTTCTATAAGACTCTTTTGTCCACATGTGACTTTTCATATTCCACATGTGACTCTTGGACTTCCACACATTTAAATTTTTCTATTTTCTCAAAAAATCATCATTACATTCCACATGATGATGTGGTGGGACACATGGAAACACATGAAATTGTGATGACATTTATAAAATCCATAACTTGGCAATGATGAAATGGAACTTCATGATGATGTCGAAATGCCAAGTTGCTCTCTTCGTTGTTATGTCTTCAATCTTCTATTTTCTTTTTTCTTCATCTTCACCATCCAAAGGGTCATGGATCAACATCATGACCTTATGACATATCATTCAATGTCTCCATTCTGTCATGGTCCAGGATCTACTTCATGTCTTCATGATGGTTCTTCTTTGTGCTTCTTCTCCATAATTGCTTCTTGCTTCTTCACCTTGACATATTCCTTGAGTATCACCTTGTCATGATGAGAACATACACTTTCCAATGAAAATCACTCATGACAAGGAAAAATCAATGTTGAAATCATCTATCCTAGCTCTACCTTGCTCATGGAAGAAGTTACTTGTGAAGGCCTATGAAAGGACTTTGAGAGGTAATGACTTGATGAGGAGAGTGCACTTGAGCTTAATAGTGGCTAAGGAAGGCACCAGTGTTTACTAAGAGTGTTCCATGTGCTATGAGGAGGAGTTCTTCAAGGTCCAATGAAGTGGAAGTGAAAGGAAAAATGTGAGGATCTTGCTAACTAAAAATACGCCATGTGCTAGGCTCAAAGGAGAAGGAGATAGTGAGAGCACAATTGAGCTTAACAGTGAGCAAGGGATGGCCCCACTATTTACTAAAGGTGTGACATGTGCTCAGGGAGAGAGAGAGAGAGAGATTGCTTGAGCATAGGGCACAATCACAAGGGACAAGGAGGAACCACTGTTTCTTGATAGTGCACTATGCACTAGAGAGGCTCAATGAGGGCGCAAAGTACATAGATAATGGACAAGGGTGCCAATTGTTTCTTGAGAGTGAACCATGTGATTTTGAAGGGATAGGGGGTCCTTTTTTTCCTGAAGTGCGCTAAAATGGTCCTTGTTTTCCTGAAGTGCACTCAGAAGGTCCTTTTTTTCCCAAAGTCCGCTATGAGAGGGACATCCTTCTTCTGGGCACATTTTTCTCCAACAATGGCTCATTGTTTACTAGAGATGCACTTTGTACCCAGAAGGACTCGCTAGAAATTGAAATTGTGCATTTTTCTAAGGCAAACAAGAGAAGGATAGGTCACTTTACCTTGAAGGTATTGAATGTTTAACCATAGGAGATGACATAAATAAAGAATTAGTGCACAAGTCTATGAGGGAGGGATGAATAGTTAGTGCTCATCACCTGGGGAAGGATTGAAGCTTTCATAACTTGAACTATGCAGTAGGACAAAGAATAGCTCCAAAACTGGCTAAGTGCGGGACTAGTAGAGTAAGAGGGTGAAATGCATTCGACGAGACTCAAACATGGATCACACACATGAATGCCATCAATACAAGCTAGGAGAATGCAAAGGGCTCACATACTCATAGTCACACCTTGAAACAACAACAAAGTGACACTTATTTATAAGTGTGACATTTAAAATGCCACATTACGAAATTTAGAATACAAGTTCCGACACAAAGAGTGATTGTGACCATAAAGTGCGCTAAGTTGTAGGAATGTGTCTAGTGAAAATTCTTATGATATTTAGAACCATTTAATATAGAAGAGTGCACTAGATCTACCTCTAGTGATGTGCAAAGGCGTGATGCATACAAGAGTGAAAACAACTAAAAGCAACACCTGCAACAGTAAGAAAACATGAAAATGACACTTGTAAAAGCTAAAGAAATTAAAAGTGACACATTCCAGAGCGAAGATAACACGAAAATGACAATAATTAAAGTAAAAGCAAGAAAAAGAGATAGTTGCAAATGAGAAAAGCGATACTTATGAAAGAAAAGGTGCACAAAAGCGAAAATTGGGAAAAACTCATCAAAATAGATGTACAATTACAAACAAAGTGAGGGAGACTATCAATGGAAAACACACAATGATTATTTACATAGGTTATGTAATGCACTATCCTTATGGATTGTGCAATGCAAGTCCAAGCTTGCATAAAGGGTGTGTTCATGAATTCATCAAGGACTAGGTATGTGTGAGCAAGTGACTTTGACAATTAGAATATTAAAAGAATAAGACTCAAATACTTTACAAAAAATCAACCAACCATGAAGTGACCAAGAGAAATCAAGGAACGACAAATTGTAAAATCCTAAGTAGGCTCCAAAATTCAAGTGTAGGCAAAATTTTGGAGGGTATTGATCGCAACATCAACAAGCACATATAAAAATGTATAAGATATTTTGTCAATAATAAAATATACATATATAACATTTTGGCGAATATTTCACTGAGTTTTAAATTTTTGTTAAATCTTGGTGATTTTTTCACTAAATTATAAAACACTATAAAGCCTTGGCAAATATTTCATAAAGTTAGAAAATATTGTAAAACCTTGGCTATTCCTTAATAATGTATAAAACAATATATAATTAAAAAAAAAAGTTAAACTATAATACACTCATTTTCCATGTTTGGGAAAAAAACATGATGGGTTATGTTGGTAGAAGTTATTACTATACATTCTTGCAAATCTTTTGTATATTTTTATCGTGCTTTACTACAAGAGTCTTATTACCTCCCAAGGGGAAACTAGTTGGAGAGGCACCCATAAAGGTGTGCAATGTTGATCTGTAGAGTTTCTTTTGCTCAAACTTGGTCTCGACACATCTAGACAACTTAGTCGTTTTCTATGTAATTCATATTAAAGGATTCACATGAAAATAAGGTCTACAAAAAGCTATATCAAATCATGAATCTTTACATCAAATTCTTTTAGTTTCTTATACATTGCTTCTCTAAAAGGTAAATACTTCTTTAATTCCTCTGCTTTAGATTAACCAACAACTTTGATATTTGGTGTTTCGTTGCCATTTGTAGGTATTTCACCTCCTTTTTGGATTGTAATTATCGTAGTAATTGTTTCATTTTACTCTATAGTTCACAACTCTAGCAATGTTCAATTGATAAACAATTCTTTGAAATTGCACAAAGTGAAAAATGAGAATGATTGGAAGATAAATCTGCATTGGAACTTAATTTCCTACATGATAAAAAAAATGGTAATAACACAAACTCATTAAAATGCTATAACTGGTGAGTTCAAAAATATAACACGAAAATTTAAACAATAGTCTTTGCATGTCGACTACTTGGAAAAACATATCACAAAGCCATCATCATCAAGGGATTCTAAACTTCAAGAATCATAGTGCTCTAAATAGTATATCATCATCAATTGATTACATGTGATTCTCTTTTAGTCTTGGCATCAAAAGTATTACTATGTTAAAGGAATTTTAATCTCATGACAATAGGTCTTCTATGATGAACACATAGGAACCTAGTGCATAAACCATTTTTCTCTTCACTTAACTAATTACATCTCTTTCACTTTATTTATAGCCAATAAGTATCTCAAATAATATAAATTAAACATAGTATATTCTAAAAGTTGAAGATTCTTCATTCATGCCAAAAAGTGAAAGGAAATAAAAAATTATTTCCTTAAATAATCAACTATATAAAATAATAATTATTGTTATGGAAAGCATATTAAATGACGAGAGAATAATTGAAGTCATATATTAATTCTAGTACCATGAATTTCTCAATTAAACATGACAAAACTATAAGACAAAGGGTATTATTCAACAAAGGTCTTTAACTTTAACTAAAACCCTTATATCAATAATGTAACGCCCCCTCCCACATTTACCTGCTTTTACAAGATCTATAGGGTAAACACGAGCTAAGCGCTACCATGACATGACCTGACTTCCATGTTCTAGTGATGGAAGTGGGGCCTACAAACCGACAACTTACTGGCGTCCCTTAGGGACTACATATCACTCAGGAGTCTGATAACCACCCCAAGTGATCAATCCTTAAGCTATAAATCCTTTTCACTAACTTAACACCCCAACCACACCCTTGACACATTATGCATATGATTATGAGGCTGTAAACACACCCATAAGCTTGTCTGCCAGTGGTTATGACCCAAAATCTACATGTTTTATGCATGCAGTTGCAAGATCTATGCCACTTTTTCAGGAAAGCCTCTAAATCACTACCCATAACTGCCTGTAAGTTTCCAAAAACATAAATAAAGTGATATCAAGGCTAACCATTCAAAACTTGAACAATATCTTGACCAGAACATGCCTAGTACATAATAGACATTTGATCAAACATATGGTAAACATGAAAGCTACAAGTCATGAATGCATATTTGATCATAAACATCTGAACTGCATCTGAGAATCACCAAGAAGGCTCAATGCCCTCTCAACCTAGCTGCAACAACACTTGTTCACCCATGCATTCATCAACCATTCAATAAAATATCAAATCATGAACAAAAGCCATATCTAGAGAAAATCATAGAACCATGCTTATAAGCATCATATAACCAGAATAGAAACCATGATAAATCAACCATAAAATCCACATAATAAAAAGTACATGTGCTCATTAATTACATTTGAAGAATAACTCATATTAAATTATGCAAAATCCAACCAAGTCAAGGACTTCCATGTACCACCCGACAATAGATTGGGTTGAACCAAATCTTTCTTTCATCCAATCACCCTCGTGCCATATTCCAAGCATTATTGTGGGATCTCATGGGATAAACCAAGCTATAACCAAACATGGATCTAGAGGTTAAACCACCTCCACCCTCAAGTTATCGTTATCTCACCTAAACCGGTCCCGAGATCACAAAACCAAACCAAGCTTGGATGCGTCAAAATTTCTTCACCATACCTTGAGGAATTTTCCTATCTCCACTCACATGTCTATAGAAATTATGGTGTAGACTTGAAACTTCTCGTGAAATTTACTAATTCGCAAGACTCAAATCTACTCTATTGCTCTGCGGAATTCAATTCAAAATCTATAACACAAATCATTAACATGCATAAAAAATTAACACACATTGACAAAGATTTATCTAGGGGAAAGAAAGTATTCCAAACCCCTTCCTATCTATATTTCATTAATCAAATAATAGAGATGTAATACATATGCTTGCTCAAGCCTGAGCACAACCTACAAGTGTATAGTATATCCCTTTTCCTGACTGACTAAATTTGGCCAACACTTGGCCAATTTTCAAGCCCTCCAAGCTATTATTTCCTTGCATTATTCCTTGAGGAATTAGACCCCTATTAATTGGGAAATTCCCTCAATTTAATTGTGTAATTCCTCTAGGTTGATCCTCTAACTACATGCGCCACTTGTACACATTGGAATAGTCTACAACTGAGAGTACACTGCCTTGGAATCTCCACCTCAACTGGGTAACTCGAATTCTCTGCATGCAACAATTATTTTGGGTTGACTAATAAGTTAATTGGATGATCATTGAGTGTGACTGAAGTCACACTACGCAACTTGACCTTCCACTAGTTTCTCCAATAGTTAGAAGTAGTTTAACTGACAATAACTCAATTTAACTGAATTAGATTGCTACGAATGAGAAATCAATCATGTTAATCTGAACTCAAGTCTTCCAATTAGAATTAACTAATCTAACAGGGTGACACAATCCATGTCACTCAAGTTAACTCATCCAAGTTGTCTGCTGAAATGGAAATTCAAATTTTCTCTAGTTTGGCCAAGGCAAATTAAAGTGAGATTTTTCCTATTGCATTTTCAACACTCCCTCTCAACAAGAAAGCGATTATAAACTACCCTGATCCTGCCTCTATAGAACTCAAATTTTCCCTTTGACAAAGCCTTTGTCAAAATATTTTCGTCCTGTTCCTCTGTTGGAATGTAATCTAGCAACATTATCCACCTTTGCACACAATCTCGTAGATGGTACTACCAGATATCTATATGCTTGGATCGATCGTGAAAGAATGGATTTTTAGAGAGCTCGATGCAACTCTGATTATCATTGTAGATCAAAGTAGGATCCATCATTTGACCAAATAGTCCCACAAGAATCTTTCTCATCCATATCGCCACACATGTTGCTTGACTGGAAACCATGTATTTTTCTTCTGCTAAGTTGAGTGTCATTGATCTTTGCTTCTTGTTGTACCAAGAAACCACTGCGAACCCAACACTAAAAATTCCTCTTGATGTACTATTCCGATATGATGGACTCCCTATCCAATCTGCATATGTGAACCCACACAACTTCACTGAATCTATCCATCTGTACCATAGTCCAAACTAGGTGGTTCCTCTAATGTACCTTAGAACATGCTTAACTGCCTTCCAAAATAATTTGATTGTCCTAACCATACCTTGACTAAGCTAGTTGATTTCATAGCACATATTTGGTTGGGTGTTCACAATATACATTAGTGAACCCACTAGATGCCGCTAAATGGTAGCCTCCACTACTTCACCTGAAGTAGCATCCTCTTTCCTCCAGCTAGTTGTTAGAGGTGTCTCCATCGGTTTGCTACTCTCCATGTGGAATTTATTAAGTATCTCATTTGCATAGTTTTCTTGAGATACAAATAATTACCCATCTCGTTTCCAAACTTCCAGTCCGAGGAAGTAGTGTAGGAGTCCCATGTACTTCATTTCAAATTCTCTTGCAAGGTCCTCCTTGCAAGATCTGATCAACCTATCATCATCTGCTAAAATCAAATCATCAACATATAAGATAATAATCAACGGTTTACATTCTACCAAGATATGATAAAGGTTTGCATCCACTTCACTTTTGGTGAAGCCCAAACCAGTGAGATAGTTGTTAGTCCCAATGTACCAAGCATAGGGTGCTTGCTTGAAACAGTACAATGCTCGCTTGAGTCTACACACGTGAGACTCACATTCCAAGGTCTCAAAACCTTCTGGTTGCTCAACGTACATCTCCCCCTTAATAAATCCATTGAGGAATGTTGTTTTTATATCCATCTGGTGGATCTTCCAGCCCATTTGCATAGAAAGTAAAATAATTGATCTAATGGATGAATACCTTGCGACATGAGCAAAGGTTTCCTCATAGTCATTTCCCTCAACTTGAGAGAATCCCTTGGCAACAAATATGGCCTTATACTTCTCTATGCTTCTGTCTACGACATTTTTTACTTTGAAGAGCCATCTTTAACCCATAACTGGTTTATCTGTTGGTTTTGGGACCACTCCTCAAACATTGTTCTTTATAATGGAATCATAGTCCTCCACCATTACATCAACCCATACATGTTTCTCTACAACTTCATTGAGAGAGGATGGCTTAATCTCTACTAGATTTGTCATTAGATCCATGTAGCCAATGTATCATTCGAGTGACCTTCTCTGCCTGCATTGTGAAGTGGGTGCTCCCACATTCTCTCTAACATCATGCAATAGCCTCTAAGCTTCTCTGGTTCATTTTATTCCTTCCCCGAATGGTTATGCTTAAGTGGTTGTCTCCACTCTTTGTTCCTTGTCTTTTGGTTGCTCCACATCTTCATGAGCTTCCTCCTTTGGAGCTGAAAGATCCTCACCAGGTGGAATCTGAAGCTCCCTCTCAAGAAAGCACCACATCGCTTTCTCCTCATCAAACTTTACATCCCTTCACACAACTGTCATTCTGATGGATGGTAAGTACACACAGTAGTTGTGTGGAGTTTCTGTGTAACCCACAAATACCCCCAACTCAGTTATTGGCTCAATATTCTTCCTATAATCTTTGGAGACATGGCAGTAAATAGATGCTCCAAAATCCAGAAGTGAGACACATCCAGATTTATCCCCGAGAAAGCCTTCTTTGGTGGTAATCATTCTTAGAATTCGATGGGGACTCTAGTTCTGCAAGTATACTGCTATGTTGCATTCCTTTGCCCACAAATTCAGTGGTAGGCCTTGGTCATGCAACATAGCCCTCGGTGCTCCCACAATATTACGGTTCTTTCTCTCAGCCACCCCCATTCTGCTATGGGTTGTGGGGTTTTGTCAACTCCCGTCAAATGCCTTCTTTTGCATAGAAATGTTTAAACTCATTTGAAACGTACTCATCTCCATTATCACTCCTAAGAGCCTTAACCTTCTTGTCAGTTTCTTTCTCAACTGGTGCTTTGAATTCTACGAACTTGGAGAATGTCTCATCCTTCTTTTGCATGAAGAAGATCCAACACTTCCGTGAGAAATTGTCTACAAAGATAACATAATATTTGTGCTTAGTAGTGGATGCTATTGAGAAAGGTCCATAGAAATCAAAGTGGATCCTTTAAAGGATTGAATGTGCTTTGTTGTCCCGATCGTGGAATGTGGTTTTTGTGTACTTCCCCAAGGTAAACCCTTTGCATGTATCTTGTTTCTCAAGTTATCCTTTGGGGAGGCTTGTGGATATCTGCTGCATAATCTTCAGGGTGCAATGATGCAAATGGACAAGTATTCTATGCCAAAGTTCACCAACATCGCAGCTTTGCACCTTCTCGGCCTTCATGCTTAATGCAACACAACCCTCCACATCTAGCTTATATAGGTTCTTCACATAAACCTTGATCTAATTCACCTTCCCATGGCTATGTGTCTCAAGAATGCTTTCCCTTTGTTAAAGATCACATCGTAACCACGGTCTTCCAACACTGCAACTGAGATGAAATTTTTCTTTAGGCTCAGAAAAAACTTGACATCCTTGAGTCTAAGAGGGGAGCCTGACTCCCTATGAAAGGTGACTGTACCAATCTCGATCACATTGTACCTTCCATCATTTCCCATCTCGATGTGCATCTCGAGATCTTTCTCCTCTAGGTCATTGAAAAATATCTATTCCCCATCATGTGGAATGAGGCACCATTGTCCAAGTAACACACGCTCCCCATCATCGTGTGTGCCATGCATGCGATAAGGGTTAAGTCAAGCTCAAACTATGAAGCCAGAGCTTCTTTGGTGGCTCCTCCTAAGGTCTTCCTGCTTGATTTTTTGTGTGGACACTTCGTGGCATAGTGCCCAAATTCATGAAAATTGAAACATTTAATTTTTTACAAGTATTTCTTCTTACCCCCTTGACTATATTCTGGTTTGGATTTGGATTTATTCCCTTTCCCCTTATTTTCCTTTCCATCCAATGCACAATTTTCTTCATTTTCTCCCTTGGATGAAGTCCCATGTTTGGTATTCTTTCTTATTTCCTCCCGTACCAAATCAGGCCATAAGTGTTTCTAGCTCGGTAATTTCTCCCTCTCGTTCATTGAAACTTGGTAGGTATGCCAACTCTCGGGAAGGCCTAGAAGGGATAGACTTACCAAATCATCATCATGAATTGTAACACCAACTCTTGCAAGTTCATCATGACATTGTGTGAACCTACTCAGATAATGTTGAATAGAGTCATTCTTTTGCATCTTGATATTTTGAAGTTTATCCTTTAGTGCCAGTTTCATATAGTCACTGCTACTATAGAAAAAAATCTATCAAGGCTTTCCACATTGCATACAAATTTTCTTTCTCATGGATATTTGAGACAATGTGGTCCTATACTCCCTCCAATATTATTCTCCTCACCTTTGCTACACATTTCTTCCATTCTACTAGATCACTAGATCCTGGACATCAGTTGGTCCTGGTTTTGGAATATCATTCTCAACAAATTCATTCAATCCATTGTCTTCCAGGGCTACCTCAATGTGGTCCTTCCAAGCAATAAAATTTGAGCCGGCCTCAAGGGAAGACTCAAGTATTAGTCCCTAGAAAGTTATCCTTCTATCTTTGAAGATTTTCTGCTACACTTATCCTGTAAGTTCGAAAATTCTAAGAAGAAACTTCGAAATTTATGCTCCATTGTGAATCCTTCTCTAATACCATGTATAAATTATGGTATAGACTTGAAAATGCTCATGAAATTTACTAAATCACAAGACTCAAATATACTTTACTACTCTGCGGAATTCAATTCACAATCTAGAAAACAAATCATTAATATGCATCAAGAATTAACACACATACACAAAGACTTATCTAGGGGAAAGCAACTGTTCAAAACCTTCCTATCTATATTGCATTAATCAAAGAATAGAGATGTAATACATATGCTTGCTCAAGCTTGAGCACAACCTACAAGTGTATAGTCTATCTGTCTGCCTGATTGACTGACTCTGGCCAACACTTAGCAAATTTTGAATCCCTTCAAGCTCTTATTTCTTTGTGTTGTTCCTTGAGGAATTAGGCCCCTGATAATTAGGAATTTCCCTAAATTGAATTGAAAAATTCCTTTAGGTTTATCCTTTGACTGCATGCACCACCAATACACATCTACAACTGATAGTACACTACCTTGGAATCTCCACCTCAATTAGGTAACTTGAATTCTCTGCATGCAACAATTATTTTGGGTTAATTGATCAGTTAACTAGATGATCACTGAGTGTGATTGAAATCACACTGCACAACTTAATCTACCACTAGTTCCTCCAATAGTTAGAACTAGTTTAATTGACAATAACTCAATTTAACTGAATTAGATTGCTACAAATTAGAAATCACTCATGCTTATCAAAACTCAAGTCTTCCAACTTGAATTAACTAAACTAACAAGGTGACACGAGCCATATCACTCAAGTTAACTCATCCAAGTTATCTGCTGAAATGGAAATTCAATTTTTCTCTAGTTTGACCAAGGCAAATTAAACTGAGATTTTTCTTGCTGCATTTTCAACTCTATCGAGGGCTTCATGGAGAAAACAATCTCCACCCCCCAGTCCTTGGGATTTTCCTAATACCACCTCACCCAGTTCCAAAACCTTTCAGCAATCCAAATCTTAATCAAGAATGAATCCCATCACACCATGTATATCCAAGAAATGGCAAGGCAAGGCTGAAACCACTGTCAAACCAGGAAAAACCCATGACAATGAAAAAAATTAAACTAAACAAACAAATGCATGTACCATGCATTCACATCCTAGCAAGGAAATCACACATCCAACCTATTACCTGCAAAATCCTCTTGTTGAAGTTGTTGATCCAACATTCTCTTTGCACTCCCTTGCTTTCCTCTACTTTCCTTTGTCTTCCTTCTCCAAATCTAAGTGAATGCTAAAGTGATCCAAGAATGCTCTAAGAATACTCTAAGTTTGCAAGAGTGTATGAAAGTGTAAGGAGAGAACCAAGATTGAACTGAATAAAGCTGTGTATTGTTTCTCTGATGCCTTTTTATCATTGATCTCATTTTTTTCTTCATTTTGCTTCATTTTTCCTCTAATTTCCCTTGCATGCATATTTGTGTCTCTTCACCTTCCTTTTCTCCTGTTTTCCTTTATTTTCATAATTAAATGCCAATTATTGTCTCTTTACCTTTGCCAATTAATGCAAGAGCATCGACATTAGCTAGTAATGTGGAGGATTGTCCACATGTTGTGGCTAATCACAGTTAAATTCATTTACTGTTACCGAGAAGGATGACTTCTCAAATTGTTAGTTATTGTAATAAATAAGGCATTGTTTTATTTAGATTGGGGATAAGATTTGTTAGCTTACGTGTGCATGAAAGCTAAGAGATAGAAGATTGCTGTTAAGATCTCTTAGAAATAGAATATTATTGTTAGATTTTGTTAGAGAAATTATGGAGTTAAAAAGGGGAAAATATAATCGTGTACGGAGAAGAGAGTGAGGCTGGGTGTGGAGCGAGAGCTCAAAGTGTGGTGGACTGTATTTGGTAACAGAGGTCATTTTATGGTTTAATCTGGCCAAGGCCGAGACCTTGTATTTTATGAATAAATCTAGTATTCTGTGCAGTGCTTTGTTTATTCGGCCCGTGGAGGCTATGTGTGTTTGGTTGCCTTTTTAACTTTATGCAGTTTCGATCTGTCTGGGTTTTATTCATAAACATAAGAATGCTTGTGCTTAAGGCAAGTCTGGCATAGCTAAAGTCCGTAAACGGAAAAGTCCATTTACATAGAGAATCGGTGCCAAAACCCCTTAGCGGAGCACTGAACGGACTTGAAATAATATTAAGGTTTCCTTCGGAACTCATCGGGTCCGTGTAGCTCTATCGCATCAGAACTTCGGTGAAATCCCATTGCATCGGAGCATCGGCGAAACGATATCACATCGAAAACCTTAGTAATGAAATCGGACGCGATATTTTATATATCGGGTTGAATTCCCAAGTCGGGTCCGGAGCATCGGCGGAACGATATCGCATCGGAAAGCTTAGTAATGAAAGCAGACGCGATATTTTATATATCGGGTTGAATTCCCAAGTCGGGTCCGGTTCTATATCGGCGGATGCATATATGTGTATAGCGCATCGAGCGATCGCCGATCGCCGACGAAATACTATTGGGCAGAGGTGGATGCGACAGAAACATTAAACTGTAGTGAATTATAGATCGGGTCCGCAACCTCATCGGGGTCATCAGGTCCGCGATATAAAGTTTATGGTTGCGACGGCCGATATCGGACCTGCCGATAGATTATAAAGGCACATATATATTTATAAGTCCGGCATTTTGGAAAAGCGGGGTTTGGTATTTTTCCATATAATTATATATATGTGGGCACGGTTATAAAACGGGGGTTTTATATATATATGGTTTCCACGTATTTATGGTGGGTCGCTCCCGATACATGTATTTATGATGGGTCGCTCCTGATAGATGGATGATATGCGTGCGGGCTTTAAAGCTCATGAGTGGTGGCTTCCGATAGGGGAAAAAGGCTCCAGTAGTGTTGTAAATCCATGATTGAAAGGCTAAAGGCCCAAGAGCGCTTCCGTTGGGACTTTGTGGTTCTTAACCATAAGTCCAAGATTTGAATTATTTATGCAAAAGGGGAATTTTGGGTAATATCCAAGACTCCTTTTCATCATTTTGGTATCAGAGCAGAAGAGATAGTGTTTACAGTAAAGATGCCGCCAAGGAGAGGAATTGGTCGAGGGAGAGCAGAACCAAATGTAGTTTTGATAGAAGAAGTGCGGATTTTGCATGCACGAATGGAGGCAATGGAGACAGCCCAAAGAAGAGCGCTTGACGAGGGAGCTGAGAGTCCTGCAGAAGAATCTGATACAGATGTGGAAGTAGAAGAAGAGAATGAAAATATCAAAATCCTGAAGATGCTGGCAAAGGTTGGAGGCAAACCTAAAGTGGAGATTCCTATGTGTTGGAGAGGTAAATCCCCTCTATGGATAGAGGCGATCCCTACTAGCCAGAATGGGTCTAGCAACAATCAGTCAATGCTACTATGCAAGTTCCTAATTGCAAATAAAAGGTAGGCAATGAACACCTACTTGGATTCCAACGCTATTGTTTGATGAAGAGCCGTTTCTCTCGCTCCTTCACTTTGGCCGGTCACGATCCTCCACAATCCTCGTGGATAGACACCTGCACACACAAAGAGAAACACAAACACAAGCGTGAAATCTGATAAATGCAATTATACATCAGTCAGAAAGGACATAACTCACATTAACCATTACAAAGATAAATGAAAGTGGAACCATAATAGTAGTCATCTATTATTAATCAATAACAGAGAAAGGTACAACCAAAGTTCTGACGTTGAGTCCTTCTCAAGAGGGTCCAGCCAGCAAGTCTCTTAAGCATTCACCCTTGGAGGTAGATCTCCCAAGACAAAAACTCTCTCTCTCTCACACAAGTTCACACAAGAAAGCAATACTTCACAACCTTCCTTAAGCTCTCTAGCAAATCCACACTTGTCACACCAACTACCTATTAGCAGCAACACTCTAAGCACTATCAATTCCACACTGTCAAAAACTAGCTGCTCATGGTAATGGTAGAGGCTTAAATAGGAGAAGGAGTCTCCATGAATGGTGGGAGGATGAGCTTATCTCCAAGGAAGGTGGCTCAAATGACGAAACAAACATGCCAGAGAAGGGAGGGCGACATTTACAAGGCCAACAACCAGGTCTGGAGTCATCTGGAAGGCCGGCTGTTAGAACAAACTCGCCCAAACTGGATCAGCGCGGGTGTATAACTGCACTGGAGCGCTGACATCGCATCTGAATAACAGGGAAGGTTATGTCAGCGCGACTCAATATAAACAGATGGTGCGCTGGTTCATGAAATTCGACCAGCGCGGAAAACACGTGTGCTTCCGCGCTGGCAGCGCATTCGTTGTATTATGAGGCGCCAGTCAGCGCGGTTATTTTAATAACAGTCGCGATGATGGAAAAACTTTGGCAAAGTGGGTCATTTGGCAGCATTAGAGAGCATGAGCATGATTAATTGGAATTCATGACACAGTAGGGAGACTGATAGGGAGACAGTGACAAATTACTGTGTAATAGATGCCCCATAAAGCATGAAGCCCGAGAGAGTGGGAGGGGTGAAATGCTTTACAAAACTCGCTGAACTGGAACACCACCAGGAAGAATCTGCATGTATGTACAACTGATATCTCTATTACATGTAGTCTAGGCATGGGCGCAGCCATCCAAAATACATACGTAGAAGGTCTGTGGTATGGACGCAGCCACTCAGCTGAAGAGACCATGATGATAATAAGGTATGGTCGCAGCCATCCCAAAAGACTCAGGTATGGGCGCAGCCATCCATCAATGAGTCATGTAATAATAATCCACAAAATCGCAACCTGGTTTGCAACAGACAAAACCAGGGTCTTGCGCTCCAACCCGACCCGAACAAAGTACAAGTCCAAGCATGTGAATACATGAGCTGAAGTCGAACATGCATGAACATCGTCTGATTACCAGCCAATAATGAAAACTGTTAACAGACGCGAGAGGTACCACCAATAATGAAAATGGTTCTCAAGGTACTTATAGGTACAATCCGCGGCATGTGAATCAATGAGTTGGTGTCGAACACCCGCAAAATCATTCGATCAGAGGCCAATGATGAAAACGTCACGTCGAACACGAAGAACCTACCATTGAGGCATGCATGCTCTAAGGCACCTGAAGGGAGTCTCTAAGTCACCTTCCTGGATAATGAGCTGAAGTCGACAGGAAGTAACCTTGATCGAAGGTGGGCCATAATGTTTCCCACATCATCGACACGAGACAGAGAAGGATATGATATTTTGTGTGAGGTATCGGAGGGAGGTTGTAAGTTTCTTGCAGAGGTCAACTTCTCTTGAACATATCGGCGGCACGACAGTGGATTTGGTAGTATCTGACGTCAAATGAGCAGAGGTCATGGTGACGGGGCAATGAGCAGATGAGAGGCCAAATAGGATAACCCAAACCCACGGAGGCTAGTGTAAAACAAGATGAGAAATCCCCACCCAGACACGAATGCAGACTAGTGCCATGTTCAAGAGCGACATACTGCCGACACGATGATTATTACAGTTCCATTTTCCCCACCATTTCTGGCAGGTACCCCGATTATTTTTGGGTGACAAGCTTGACGGGGATAGCATATGCTTGGAAAGCGTCATTTCGACGGCATCCGATGTCATTAAGTTTTAACGAGCCTGACAAAGGAAGAACTCGGTGTCTTTTCCTGTTTAGAGAGTCTGAAAAGACAGCGGAAAAGAAAACTCAAGGGGGGTCCTTTTTCGTAAAGTTGTGTCTCTCGAGCCCGAAAAAGTATAAAACAATGCTCGAAAGAACCGCCCGACCAGTATGATCGAGGAGTACTTTTCGTAAGTAGTGACTTTGACCCGAAAAAGTAAAAAAGCGATCACAAGTACGTCGTTTTGAGGCCAATAACGAGTTCGAAACGACAAACACCCGACAATCTTTTTAGTTTAAACAGTCGAGAAAAGAGCTTTAAAGACGACCACCTCTCGTTTCTTTAACGAGTCGAGAGGGGGGACTCGGCCATATTTTCTTGCTTTACGTCGAAAAAGAGCTTAAAAACGACGTTTTGGGACCAAGTGTGTATAGGACCGTCGTGACCCCACCGGTATGAGAATCTGCACAAGAAACACCGCACGCGTAAACCTGTTCGAGATAATATGTACCACATGCATAAAAACATAGTAAAATGACATTGGCACTAAGCACATGGTAAAAAACATGACCAAAAACCCACATTTATGAAAAATGATAGTTAATTATAAAATTTTACCATAAATAGGGGGGTAAAAGGAGGTTTTTACCATTGTTACCATTTTGAGCCGTGGAGGACGTTGTGGAGCTGCAAGGTTGATGGAGCAAATTCCATCCCGTGCGGACATCAATCACCTTGCAACCTGTTCCAGGTAGGTTCTCCTTCTCCTGCGCTTCATTTTGAGTCATTTTAGCCACATTTCCACGGTGGGAAGTGGTAGTTTGGGCGAATTTTGTGAACTCAAATTCGCTCTCGGTCAGCGCGGATTTCCTCATCGGGTCCGCGCTGATCGAATAATTTTTACACATACCACCCCCGGATCAGCGTGGAAAACACGTGTGCTTCCGCGCTGACCCAAGGAAAAAACAAAGGGCGCCATTATCAGCGCGACTGTTTTAAAAACAGCCGCGCTGACGCCGCGAAACTAAATTTTTAACAATTTGAACGTATAAATTTCAACGGTCAGGGCTCTAATGATTTTTTGTGGTTATGCAGGACACAATGGCATTTGTTTGGCAAGAGAGAGCTCACGATAATGAGGATATAGCGGCATTCGCCGATGCTGGGTGCCGTAATGTAATGCGGGCATGCGGGTTACTCAAATTCTTCCTCACTCCGCGCCTGCGAGCACAGCCCGATCTCCTCGAGTTCCTAATCAGAGCCTGGAATCCTGTTGATGGAAAGTTTACGATTCGACGCCGTGATATCGAGTTCGATCACACGGATATCTATTCTTTGACTGGGTTATCACGTCGAGGTGAGATGCCCATTCTGGAGGGGCAGCAACCCAGTGGTGAAACCCTAGATACGCTGATGGCTTGGGTGTGCCCACAGGCATGCAAAACGCGGAGTGGGAAGGTAGGTATTCCTACGGTGGAGGACATCGTCCTTTGAGCCATACTCTTCCTGGTGACTCGGGCAGCGGGTTCTTTGGCCAATCACGAGGCTTCGAAGACCAATCTCTTATTAGCTCTCGAGTGTTTGAATCCCACGGTATTCAACTTGGAAGCAGCAGTAACAACCAGCATGAAGAGACAACTGAGCAACTGCCGACGTGGTGAGTTGAAGCAGTTTGGCTATGGGTCCATTTTACTCCCGCTCATGCTGGAGCGGGTACCGACATTACAGCTACAGGACATGGTCGTGGATCCACCCAGAGGTCCCCGAGAGACGAGGGCTAGTCGATGGGGCCATGTCATGTCGCGAGGAGGTGGCGGCCGCCCAGTGGCTTGGGGAGTATATTTCCGAGAGTGGCTCGATCAGCAGGTTATTTTTGTGGAGGACTGGCCATATGCTGGCATGGACTTCCGCGGATATCCAGACATGCCACTGCCTGCGGGAGAGCATTGGGATGATGGTGGTAAGCCACTTGATCTCTTTTTTTAATTTTTTATTTTTTCTAGTGTTTTTAAATTTTTCATGTACATGTCTTTACGATGAACGCTATGGTATGCAGATGTGGGACCCACGAGACCCCTTGGTCTAGCCCCAGAGGTGCGGAGAGAGGCACAAGGTGCTGGAGCCCTGGCCCTGGCTCCTCCAGGAGTCAATACGACAGAGATTGTAATACAGAACCTCGAGGGCTTACTGGCGGGGGTTCCAAATTACCAGGGGATAGAGGAGGTCCCCATAGCATCTCAGATCCACACAGTGGGGGTAGAGCCCAGGATGCACCGCCTTTTGAGGCGGGTGGCACGGGCAGTTGTATGCTACAGAGAGCATAACCCACCACAGTAGACATCTAGGTCTTATTTCCCACTGATGTTTTTTGAGAGACATGCGTCTCAGATGTACTGAGAACACAGGCCTTATCTAGACATATACACTTATTTTTGAGCGCCTTGGTGCGCCACACGATATATATATATATACATATATATATATATATATATATATATATACATATATATATATATATATATATATATATATATATATATATATATATATATATATATATATATACCGATTTTGGATGGATCTTTTACATATGATGATGTTTTTATATGATATGAAAATTTCTAACACAAATGTAATCTAATGTATCAGTTGCATAACATACGACCCACATATTTAATTTTTTATGCAAGCTTAAAAGCACACATGACAACACACATGCAAACTATGCTTGGAAAAGGATTTTATATATACACATGCTTATCCTATGGTCTTATTATGTTTTCTATGTCTTCTTGTATAATGTTTATCTGTTACGCAAATGTCTGTCTAATACATGGTTTGCCAATGCATCAGTTAATGTGTTTAATCATCTCGGAATATGTTGATATGTGATGTAATCAAAATTCCTTTCTAACAATCTTACATGTAAATACAACCTTAGAATGCGTTGGTCTCTGACGGAATATCACCCGTTGAGTTGATGGATGACAAGTTGAGAGTCCAGGTTCACCACCAATGCACGAATGCCGAGATCAACTGCTTCGGCTAATAACTCAATTACAGCACTGTATTCGGCAACATTGTTAGTGGTACGACCCAAGCACACACCTTGAAGATCTAGCAACTCTCCGTGAGGATCATAGATCGCCCACGCCGCAGAAGACAAATTGCAAGTGCTACGGCAGGCACCATCAGCGAAACCAACATAAGGTGCACTAGACATCTGCACAAGAAGCAGAAAACACAATAAGAGGCAAACACGCCTTCACACCAAAGCAAAATGTGAAATCATACACACATAACACACTTGCTAAAAACACACGTATGTACAAACTAGGTGCACGAAATCATGCATAGTATTTTTTCAAATAAAGCCCGTTATGGGGCTTATCGAGAGGATTTCTTTCGTAGTCGATCAGCTCATATGCCCCCTTCTGCAAAACTCTCTTCACAATATAGGGGCCTAGCCATGTGGATTCGAGTTTACCTGCCCCCAGCTTATCCTTAGCTTGATCATAGAGCAGTACTAGATCTCCCTCAACAAAGGAACGAGGTTGAATGGTATTGTCGAAGTGAGCCTTAACTCTCTTCTTCTATGCTTCAATAGCTAGAGAAGCTAAGCGATGGGTCTCGTCTAGCCGTTCTAAATAAAGAATTCGTTCCTCCACCGGAGTGGTGTTAGGAAGCAACTCGACAGCTAACTTTAACGAAGGAATCTCACATTCAATAGGAAGGGTGGCCTCCAGTCCATAAACTAGCTGAAAAGGGGTGAAACCGGTGGCGTCCTTCATAGAGGTCCGGTAGGCCCACAAGGCGGGGAACAACATCAGATGCCAATTAGACTTGTGTGTACCAACGGTACATTGGAGCATTGTGATCAAAACTTTGTTCACAGCTTCAACTTGGCCATTGGATTGAGGGTAGTATGGTGTCGAACTATCTTGACGCAAGCCTAGTTGGGTTGTTAGTTCTGTCATCATGTGATTACGGAAATGTTTTCCGTGATCCGTGACGATAGCCTGAGGGACTCCAAACCGAGTAATGACATGATTAAACAAACTGTGTGACCGTATTCATTTAATGTAGGCATGGCTTCGGCCCATTTGGTGAAATAATCCACGGCAACGATGATATACCCGTGCCCCCCGGCCGAACGAGGGTTACAGGATGTATAATCGATGCCCCATTTGGCAAAAGGACCTACGGTAACAACAAGGTGCAGTGGTGCAGGAGGTGCATGCATTTTCCGGTGGTAGATCTGGCATTCATGGCATGAACGGACGGCAAGGATGCAATCCTTGAAGATAGAAGGCCAGAAATAACCAGCACGGAGGATTTTCTGAGCGGTGGCATATCCGGACATGTGGCCGCCACAAGCACCGGAGTGGCAGTCATTCAACACTCGCTCAGCCTCCTCGAGAGTCAAACATCGGCGGAGAACAGAATCAGTGCCGAGGCGGTACAGGGTATCGCCAATAATGCGATAGGGTTGAGATTGATGACGAATCCTTCGTCGAGCGTCTTTCGATACATTGGGACAGAAGGAAGATGTCTGCAAATATACTATGATGTCCCCATACCAAGGGTCGAGGATGCTGATTAGAAACAACGTTTCGTCCGGGATATGCTCTTCTGAAAGAGAGGGTGCAGAAGGAGATGGCAAAGAACAGAGCAATTCAGCAAAGACCAGAGACTTCTTAGACTTGGCGGCAGTAAATTCCAAGTCGAACTGTTGGAGGATTACGATCCATTTCGAGTATTTGCCCCCCAGCAACTGACGCGACAAAATGTATGTCATGGGGTTGCAGTCAGAAATCACGGTCGTGGCGCGCAACAGGATATAATGCCGGAAACGTTGGACGGCGCAGACAGCAGCCAATGCCAACTTCTTGACATAAGCGTAGCGAGTTTCCGTATCCAAAAGGTTGCGGCTAAGGTAATAGATAACATGCTCATTGCCGTCATCATCATCGTGCACTAGAACCATGCCAATAGTGGTATCGGCGGCAGCCAGATAGAAAGTATAATCACGGTGGTAGTTCAGAGGCCTTAATAATGGAGCAGAGACAAGGAGGCCCTTGAGTCGCTCAAAAGACTCCTGAGCGATAGCATCCCAATGGAAGGGTGTGTCTCTCTTTAATAACCGTGTGAAACCCTTAGCCACCTCGGCATAATTCGGAATGAATCGTCTAAGGAAATTCGCTTTGCCCTGCATGCTCTGCAACTGCTGCAAAGAAGCAGGGGGAGGAAGATTCAGGATGGCCTCGACTTTGAGGGGATCTAGACGGATGCCCTCTCGGGAGACGATGAACCCGAGTAGTCGGCCTGATTCCACGCAGAAGACACACTTATGAGGATTGAGCCTAATACGGTAGTGTCGACAGCAGAGAAAAATTTCACGAAGGTGAGAGGGATGGTCCTGACGCCTGACTGAATGAGCTGGGAGGTCATCCAGGTACGACTGCACAATGTGACGAATATCATGAAAGGCATAAGACATTGCACGTTGAAACGTAGCGCCGGCATTCTTTAGACCGAAAGGGAGCTTCTTATAGGCAAAAGTGCCCCAAGGACAGATGAAAGCCGTCTTATGTTGATCAGCGGGGGCGATGTTGATCTGGTTATATCCAGAGAAGCCGTCCATAAACGAGTAAATTTCACTTCCTGCACACTCATCGATAAGCTGATCGATGAACGGTGTAGGGAAGTTATCCTTAGGACAGGCACGATTGATATCGCGGTAATCAACACAGACTCGGATAGTGCCCTGCTTTTTATTCACAGGGACTATATTAGAAACCCAATCCGTCAGTGGAATGGGGTGAATGAAACCGGCCTTGAGAAGCTTTTCGACTTCTGCTTTGATAGTTGCGGCCTTTCGGGGGTGCACAGGGCGTAAGCGCTGACGAACAGGCTTAGCACCTGGATACGTAGGTATTTCGTGCACCACTATACTAGGGTCGATGCCAGGCATTTCTTCATAGGACCATGCGAAGACATCACGAAATTCGCGAAATAAGTCAGTGTAGAGTTGAACTTCCTCTGGAGTGCAAGTGACTCCGATATGAATGTGCTCGACAATCCCTGGTTTCACAGAGATGTCGATAGGTTGGGTTTGCGTGATGTTTCCCATATTTCCCTCAGAAGACACTTGATAAAGCTGAATAGGTGTTTGAAGGGGCGGGGATGGGACACACGAAGCAAACCGCTCGAGACATGCGATCATTTCCGGATGGGGAGGGAGAAACGAAGAGCGGTGGTGATGATCTGACCAAGGGAGCTCTTCGAGAGACATGGTCTCTATGATGGCTTCATCGGAAGGAAATATTTCCTTTAATGGATCCGAAGTAGCATCATCTCCTAGCCAAGGGAAATGAACATATGAATCGGGAACACTGCCTGGAAGAGCAGGTTCAGCAGGGGAAGTCGATGCAGCGACGATTTCGACGTAGTTGAACTCGGCAGGACTCAACGGCATCATATCACCCCAAGAGTCTATCTGATTAGCGGGAGGAAGGACCCACGGATCAGAACGGACAGAGATCATGTTAATAGGGGCGAGATTCAGAGGTGGGAGGGGAAAGACTCCCATTAAAGCGGGATCTTTGAAAAGTCTGGCACCCACGCTCTCGAATGACTTAGAGGTATGCTCCACAAATGGCACATTCCCTTCAGAAGAAGAGGCGAAGAAGGAGGGCTGGTCCACCGTGACAATCTTCCCCTGGTGAGGGAAACGAATGACACAGAAAAGGGAGGAAGCCACGGCTTGCATGGCATATGTCCAGCTACGTCCGAGGAGGAGGTTGTAAGTGAGATTGGCATCAACAACTTCGACCTCCACTTCTACCGTCTTCCCTTCCAAAGAGATGGGCAAGCGTTGGAGGATACCATAAGGACGCGACTCTCTTCCATCAAAGGCTTCTAACGTCGTAGGAGACTGACTCAATGCAGGGGAACCAATAGCTTTCCAACAAGCAAAAGACATGATGCAAGTTGAGGCACCTTCATCAATGACTGTACGATGAATTGTTTTGCCATTGATGATGACCTGTATAAGGAAAGTGACTTGGTGAGGCAGTCTCGGTGTAAAGCCCTCGAGATCGAAAGAAATCAAATTTGAATCCGCCGGGTCTATGCCACCAATAGCTGATAGCAAGGACTTCCTCTGGGAGGGGTAGCTCTGGAGGACTTCTAGAGCGGACATAGCAGACGGAGCCTGAGCTAAGTCCTCAACAATGTTATAATGCTGGGCGGCACGAGCATTAGGGTTGTAAGACGACTTCCGGAGTACACCTTTCGGAGGGGGTCGGGGGATCGTCTCAGTGTTGGGCCTTTCGATGTGGAGAGGACCAGAACTGGACGGAGGAGTGCTGGAGGGGACTTCCGGCTCTTTCCCGGGATGAGATGGATATTCTTTTGCTCGAGTAGAAACATGGATGGGAATCGTTCCAGCCATGAACACTTGAGAGCCAAAGGAGGAAGAGGGTTGAGATGGGTCTGCCACCATTTGAGTTTGCTGGGAAGGGAAAGGTTCTTTAAGCACGGTAGGAGTCCCAGGAGCACCTTTCAATAATCGACTAACTTCGGATCGCCTTGGGCAGTCCTTAGTGTAGTGATCCTCATCACAGATAAGACAAGGATATTTAGGTTTTCGTTTGGCTCCTTCCTCGGGTGGAGGCTTAGGGGAATCCTGCTTGGGCTGTCCGGATTTATCCTTAGCTTTCCCTTTCTTTTTCCCTTTTGAGGATTTATCCGCCGCGGTGGACTGAACGGCGTTTACCTCGGAGGTACTTCCAGAATTAGGTTGGCCCTGAGAAGCGTTTCCATTAGAAGCGTTCTGTTTTTGCTTCCCAGGGTTCGTGGTCGATTTCTTTGATGACGAGTTTACAGAGCCAATAACTCCGTCAACAGATGGTTTTGGCGGAGCCTTGGATTGTCCAGGCCTCGAGGCGTCTGGAAAATAATCATATAAAGTACCCGACTAAGAGTATACTAAGTCGAGGTACTGAGCACGCGCGATAGCTTGCTCTTCAGTTACACAAGCTCCCATAGCGATGTCTCGCGCGATCGCAGGGACAAAGGAAGTTGTGAACCAATCGGTCAGGAGTTGATCAGGAATCCAAAATTTGATCAAGCGACGACGCCGTCTCCATTCATGTATATGATCAGATATATGCGTAGCCGTGTCCTGTTTGAGAGACGTGAGGAGATGTGTCCCTGTCTCATACCGAATGGGTAACTGAAAATGAGTTAAGAATGCCATAGCCAGCGAGTTGAAATCTTGAAATGTTCCGCGATTGAGCTCAATATACCACTTAGCGGCTGAGCCGGTGAGAGTTCTTTGAAAGAGGCGGAGCCGGATAGAGTCATCAAGCCATGAGTTCGATGAACACCAAAGGTGATAGGTCATGACGTGGGCTTGAGGATCTTCACCAGCTTTGCCATCAAATTGTGGGCAATCACCGGGTATTTTAGTCGGAACTGGCGGCCAATACGGACTATGAAGAATGGGATCATTTGTTAACTTGGACACATCCGGAAGTTCCAACGTCGCTAAGAAGGGTAACTGAGGGTTAAAGGACATTTGTGGCTGTGGAAGAGAGGCAGTACCAAGGTTCCAACCAGGTGGTGGTTGCCCCCATGGACTCTGTCCAGATGGGCCCGCCCCGAAGGGGCCTTGCCCATAGGGACTTTGCCCGAGGGGTTCTGTCCATATGTATTCTGTCCATATGCAGACAGTTGACCCTGCGTCTGCCCCCCAGCACCCCATGGATTAGCAACTTGACCAGCAGGTGCAGCGTACTGATAATTCTGGTAAGGAGTGACCTGCATCTGTTGATAATTTTGATAAGGGGTAAACTGAGTTTGTCCCTGGGGTTGCTGGTAGCCATACATTTGCTGAGCTCCATACTGAGCCTGGTAAGAAGGCTGCGCTTGGTAAGAAAGTTGGGGCCATGGCCTGCCTTGCATTTGATAACCAAGTTGAGTTTGGGGCCCAGGAAAATGTCCTTGAACAGGTTGGGCTTGAACCATCTGGCCGGAAGGTTGGCCTAGTTGGGTTTAGGATGGACCTGTTTGCCCAGAAGGATGCGCTTGCTGGGTGCCAGGTTGTCCTTGAGCAACCAAGGGTTGTCCTTGCGGAACAGATGGTTGAGCGGACTGGACGGCCGGTTGACCTTGAGGTCGGCCAGCCTGTCCAGAAGGATGACTAAAACGGGCAGTAGGTTGGCCTTGCTGCGTAGAAATCTGGCCTATTTGCCCGGAAGGATGCATAGACTGAGCAGCGGGTTGGCCCTGTTGTACGTAGGGTTGCCCCCCTTGCCCAGAAGGGTGACTAGACTGAGCAATGGGTTGGCCCTGCTGTACGTAAGGCTGCCCCCCTTGCCCAGAAGGATACCCCTGCTGAACTGCCGGTTGAGCTTGCGGAATAGACATTTGTCCAGCTTGTCTAGAGGGATAACCCTGCTGGAGACCAGGTTGGCCTTGTTGGATGTAAGGTTGTCCTGGTTGTCCAGACGGGTAACCTTGCTGGGTACCAGGTTGCCCCGGATAACCAGAAGGTTGACTCTGATAGGTAAACGACGGACCACCAGCGGCCGAAGGTTGTCCCTGATAGGGTTGTCCTTGTGGGCCCCCAGATTGTCCTGGGTAAGACTGGCCATAAAGTGGCTGCCCTTGGGGGGCTTGCACATAAGGTGGCTGGCCTTGATTAGGCAGTCCTTGAAGCTGTGCAGGGATTGCTTGGCCCCCATGAAAAGAGTGAGTACTAGAGTCCCAAGCAATGGATAACGGTACCGAAACCTCAACGAAAGGTTGAAGCGGCAAGGTTTGAGAGAATTGGAGGTATTGACCAGTAGAATCGTAATAAAAGAGTGGACCTTGCGCGTTCGGATCCTGAACAGCTTGTCCATAGGCATCATATGGCCCCCCTCCTGGAAGAGGACCAGAAGAGGATGGAGCACTTTGTGCAGGGTGGATGACTCTAGGCGAGAGTTCCGGCTGGCCACTACTCACTTGACCGTGAGGGGAACCAGCACCAGTGTTCAAAGATGACGACGTTGTTACGGCACTAACGACCGGAGTCGAGTGTGCTACACAAACAGTTGGATTCGTGGGAACTGAGGTAATAGGTGTAGTATGGGGTTGTGAAACAAAAGGTCCCATGGTGGGAGTGACATGAGGATCCCACATAGTCGTAGCAGGAGTCCTGGCAGCTACTCTATCCCTCAACGATGAATAACGCGGGGGGAGTGGAGAAGTAGCTGGGATGGGAGTGTCAAAATTCGACACCACAGGTGTCTCACTTGTGCTAGGGGATGTCTCATCCATGTGGGAGGTAGACATTGGAGACAAAACACCAGGGGGGGTAACAGGAATATCGTCCTCGTCAGGCTCCCAGATAGGGTTCCAATCGTCTTCGTAATCTTCGTCGCCCGGGGCACGAGAGTTGATAGGTTGGATACTCGGGATAACAGGAAGAGTATCACTTACAACCGGTACCTCAGGAGCAGCGGAAGATGGAGAACCTTGATCACTTGGAACGGGAGTTGACGGGTCAGCCAGGATGACAAACCCCAAACAAGACCTAAAGGAATCTAACGATAAAAGACCCTACTCAAACTAACGCACACAAGATCTAACCAGGTGATGTTAACGTGGCCGAATAAATTTTTAAGACACAGGAACTAAACTTGACCTTTTCATGTTTCAAGAGTCGAGAAAAGGACGAAAAGATGACTCTAGTCTCCTTCGAATGTTTAATGAGCACGAAGTGACAAGACGCTCACTGGCACCTTTTCTTTTAAGGAGTCTGAAAAGGATCAAAAGTGACTACTCTGGAGACTCTAGGCAAAGGGTTTACCAAGCAATCCGTAAAACTGCTTATACACCTTGGCAATCGTATGAGAACCAAGGACTTTCCGTACTGCAGTCAATCTTCCCGAATGTTGTGTTCGGTGCGTTACGGTTCGCAAGGCGGCAGACTCGGCTTCCTATGGATCAAGGATAAAAGCCTAGTGGGGTCTCCCTATATATGCGACGGTATGTGGGAGCACAATCCATGTTAGACCACTATCGAGTCACAGAAGGAGGAATCACCCAACCGTAATGTGAAACAATAGTGACTATGTTTAAAGACGCCGGAACACGTCTCTAGCCTAGACCTCTAAATGTTTGCGTTAAGTTCCAATGCATTTTTAGGTTTATTCAGTTTATTTTACGGTTGATCTTGAATTAAGTTTCGGTTTCAGGTCCTACCGTGTGATCTCTCACAATTGCCTAGATGCAAACTACATGCCAAAGAATACCATTTCGTTCGATGAATTCTAACTATGAGAGGGTTAAGAATTTTCAATCAAACAAAATGAACACAATCAATCAAACAATCTAATGCAGCTAATGGCAAGGAAATGAAACTTTTTCTTTTGAGAACACAAATCAATGAAATGCTCTTTTTCCCATTAACTATTGAATGCAAAAGATATTAGTTTGATTTCTTTTTCCAATGGCACAATGCACTTAAAATGAATTTTGAGAGACAGCAACACCGAGTAAAGAGAAATAAAATCACTCAATGAAAAACACAACAAATGTGAAAAGAACCGGTTGACCCTAAACAACTGTAATCCGTGTTTGGGTAGTGAGAAGTAATCGAAACAATCCGAGGACTGGTTCAATGACAATCACCTGAACAACCAAGGAAAGCAAGCAAAAAGGAAGGTTTTCGCAAAAGCAAAAGCAAGTAGTAACGAATCTTTGTGAATGAGTGACGAAACAAAGCCAATCCAACGAAATCAGGATGATAACACTAGGTCACAAGACACAAAACAAGATCCGCCCAACAAGACTTCGCAAGCAAGTGCTTCAATGTTCAGACAATAGAAATCAAGTCATAAACCAGGTGGAAAGAGCAGGGGATAGTCAAACCAACAGGCTCAGGAGGCAAAATTGAAAAAAATTCAATTCTATAGGATCAGCGCGGGTGATACACAGCAACAGAGCGCTGACCAGAAACCACGCGTAGCAACAAAGCGCTGTCAGCGCGGAAGTACACGGCTTAAGCGCGCTGGTTCGATTTCAGAACCGTCGCGACTGTTAAACGTACAAGCGCGATGACCACGAAGTCAAAGAAACAGCTATGAGATGTCAGTGCGACTGTTTTGTTATAAACCGCGCTGAGGCTAAAAAACAGGCAGAATCAAGCCAAAAGCTCCCAAACCAAGGTAATAACCCTTTAAACAATTAAGGCACCTCCCAGACTGAACGAGGAAATCTAAAAGCAGAGAACTAATCCCCAATCTTTGAAAAGAGAGTAACAATCAAATTCGAAACAAGAATGAACAAAAAGGACAAAGGCCAGCTCCCCAGTGGAGTCGCCAAATTGTTGGAGAGTTAAATCCCCTCTATGGATAGAGGCGATCCCTACTAGCCCAGAATGGGTCTAGCAACAATCAGTCAATGCTACTATGCAAGTTCCTAATTGAAAATAAAAGGTAGGCAATGAACACCTACTTGGATTCCAACGCTATTGTTTGATGAAGAGCCATTGCTCTCGCTCCTTCGCTTTGGCCAATCACGATCCTCCACAATACTAGTGGATAGACACCTGCACACACAAAGAGAAACACAAACACAAGCGTGAAATCTGATAAATGCAATTATACATCAGTCAGAAAGGACATAACTCACATTAACCATTACAAAGATAAATGAAAGTGGAACCATAATAGTAGTCATCTATTATTAATCAATAACAGAGAAAGGTACAACCAAAGTTCTGACGTTGAGTCCTTCTCAAGAGGGTCCAGCCAGCAAGTCTCTTAAGCATTCACCCTTGGAGGTAGATCTCCCAAGACAAAAACTCTCTCTCTCTCTCACAAGTTCACACAAGAAAGCAACACTTCACAACCTTCCTTAAGCTCTCTAGCAAATCCACACTTGTCACACCAACTACCTATTAGCAGCAACACTCTAAGCACTATCAATTCCACACTGTCAAAAACTAGCTGCTCATGGTAATGGTAGAGGCTTAAATAGGAGAAGGAGTCTCCATGAATGGTGGGAGGATGAGCTTATCTCCAAGGAAGGGGGCTCAAATGACGAAACAAACATGCCAGAGAAGGGAGGGCGACATTTACAAGGCCAACAACCAGGTCTGGAGTCATCTGGAAGGCCGACTGTTAGAACAAACTTGCCCAAACTGGATCAGCGCGGGTGTATAACTACACTGGAGCGCTGACATCGCATCTGAATAACAGGGAAGGTTATGTCAGCGCGACTCAATATAAACAGATGGTGCGCTGGTTCATGAAATTCGACCAGCGCGGAAAACACGTGTGCTTCCGCGCTGGCAGTGCATTCGTTGTATTATGAGGCGCCAGTCAGCGTGGTTATTTTAATAACAGTCGTGATGATGGAAAAACTTTGGCAAAGTGGGTCATTTGGCAGCATTAGAGAGCATGAGCATGATTAATTGGAATTCATGACACAGTAGGGAGACTGACAGGGAGACAGTGACAAATTACTGTGTAACACTATGTATGAAGGGAGTCTGAATGCCAAGGAGCTCATGGATTGGATCAGATCCATAGATCAGTACTTCGATTATGAAGAGGTTGAAGAGAACAAGAAGGTAAAATTTGCAGTAACTAGATTGAAAGGTCATGCAGCCATCTGGTGGGACGAGGTACAGACATCAAGAACGAGAAAGGGGAAATCTAAGATCAAGCAGTGGGATAAAATGGTAAGTAAACTGAAAGCCAAGTTTTTGCCGAAAGATTATCATTTGAATCTTTTTAAGCAGATGCAAAATCTGAAGCAAAAAGGAATGTCTGTTAAAGAATATACTAAATAATTTTATAGATTAAGTATCAGAACAGGGCATGTAGAGGATGATTTGGAAAAAGTAGCTAGATATGTTAATGGGCTAAGGTATGAGATCCAAGATGAGATTGGTCTGTTAAGTATGAAAACTGTTGAGGATGCCTATCAAGCAGGATTGAAGGCAGAAGAGAAGATATTAAGAAAAAAAAGTCAAAGGAACAGAGGAAAGAGCTTAGCAAGAGGTAGAGGAGCTGGGCGATCTAGAGGAACACAGCATCAAATTGACACAGGGAGTTCAAGTAGCAGATCACCACAGATGGGTGAATCTATTAGAGGGAGATTCGCGCCCAGAGGAAGAGGGC
The DNA here is from genome assembly GCA_031772625.1 of Pinus tabuliformis. Lineage (NCBI taxonomy): Eukaryota > Viridiplantae > Streptophyta > Pinopsida > Pinales > Pinaceae > Pinus > Pinus tabuliformis. Next base: position 637,494,110 of record CM062815.1, on the reverse strand, counting down.
GAGGAAGAGATGTTAGGTGTTATACATGTGGAGAATGGGGACATATGTCACGAGACTGTCCTCGTAACAAGTCAGCAAGCCAGAGGGGTGCAAATGTGGCTGAGGCAGAGCCGGAACCACCTCGACTTGTAGAAGAACCACTGGAAGAAGGTGAAGCATTGCTGCTTAGAAGAACTTTGTTAAGATCAGAAAAGGAGATTGGAGAACCTGCGCAAAGGAAGAACTTGTTCAGGACTACGTGCAAGTCAAAGGGTAAGTGCTGTAAGGTTATAATTGATAGCGGGAGTACTGACAATCTTGTGTCTACAGAGATGGTGGAAAAGCTCGGATTAACAAGGAAAGCGCATCCTGCACCTTACAAAGTATCTTGGCTACAGAAGGGTCATCAAGTCATTGTGACAGAGGAGTGTAATGTGGAAATGCAGATCGGCACATACAAAGACGTGATCTTATGTGACATAATGCCCATGGATGTATGTCATGTGTTATTGGGAAGACCGTGGCAATTTGACAGGAAGGCGATTCATGATGGGAGAAGGAATACATGTACTATAGAGAAGGACGGAGTTAAACATACGTTGCTGCCAGTAAAGAATGATGTTGACAAAGAGCTGCCTGAAAATAGTATTATGTTGATGAGTGGCAAGGAACTGCTACAAGAGGTTGATAAAAGCAAAGAGTTGCATTTCGCTATCGTAGGAAGGCCAAAGGTAATTTTAACCTCCACCAATTTAAATGATTTGCCTGAAGAAATTCAATCTGTGTTAAATAGTTACATGGATATCATTGTGGATGAATTGCCGAATGAATTACCATCGATTAGGAGTATAAGTCACCATATCGACTTAATACCAGGAGCAAGTCTACCTAATAAAGCTGCATATAGATTAACTCCTCAGGAAAATGCAGAGGTTGCAAGACAGGTTCAAGAGTTAATGGACAAGGGACTGATCCGAGAAAGTCTGAGTTTGTGTGTTGTGCCAACGGTGCTTAGTCCGAAAAAGGGAGGAGAATGGCGCATGTGCACCGATTCCAGAGCTATCAATAAGATAACAGTCAGGTATAGATTTCCTTTGCCCAGAATGGATGATTTAATGGAGTGTTTAAGTGGATCCAGGTATTTTACAAAGATATATTTAAAAAGCGGGTATCATCAAATTAGAATTCGGGAAGGCGATGAATGGAAGACAACATTCAAAACAAATAGTGGACTGTATGAGTGGTTAGTGATGCCTTTTGGGCTCACTAATGCACCCAGCACATTCACGAGACTAATGAACGAGGTCCTGAAAGAATATACAGGTAAATTTGTTGTTGTTTACCTTGATGATATTATGGTTTTCAGTAAAAGTAAAGAGGAACATTTGGAACATTTGAAGTTAGTCTTGAAAACACTGCAGAAGGAAAAACTACTAATTAACTTGAAGAAATGTAGTTTCATGAAAGAGGAGCTGGTATATTTGGGGTTTGTGATTTCCAGAGAAGGTTTAAAAATGGATCTGGAAAAGGTACAAGCAATCAGAAACTGGCCTACTCCCAGGAGTGTATTCGAGGTAAGAGGTTTCCATGGACTTGCTAGTTTTTACAGGAAGTTTATAAAAGGGTTCAGTCAAGTTTGTGCACCAATCCTTGAGACAATCAGGGAGGTCAATCAGCCATTTCAATGGACAGAAGCAGCCGACAGGAATTTTAATTTGTTGAAAAGAAAGATAACAGAAAAGCCTATTCTAGCATTGCCAAATTTCGAGAAAGTCTTTCAAGTGGAAACTGATGCAAGTGGAGAAGCAATTGGGGCGGTGTTGAGCCAAGAGCAAAGACCGATAGTGTATTTCAGCGAGAAATTAAATGATGCGAAAAGGAGATATTCTTCATATGACAAAGAATTCTACGCTATTGTGCAGGCGTTGAAAAAGTGGAGGCATTACTTACTGCCAAAGGAATTCATTTTATATTCAGATAATCATGCTTTGCAGTTCATTAATAATCAATCAAAGTTAAATCAGAAGCATGCCAAGTGGGTAGAATTTCTACAAAGTTTCACTTTTGTAATAAAGCACAAAAGCGGTAAGTCTAATAAAGTGGCTGATGCGTTGAGCAGGGTAAGTTTTCTTTTGCAAGAATTCAAAGTGGGTGTTGTAGGTATTGATAAGATGATAGAAATGTATCATGATGATGAGGATTTTAGGGATATCTACACGACAGTGCAGAATCCAGTGAGCCATAACATAAGTCAATGGATGGACTACCTTATTCAAGGAGGCCTGTTATTTAAGAGCAACAAATTATGCATTCCTAAATGTTCAATGAGAGAAAACATCATTAAAGAAAAGCACAGTGGAGGATTGTCTGGTCATTTTGGACAAGACAAAACTTTCACTCAGGTGAATGCTTTTTATTATTGGCCTAAAATGCAAACTGATGTTAAAAAGTTTGTTGAGAAATGCAGGGTATGTCAGTATGCCAAAGGAAGGAGTTAAAATACAGGTCTATATCAGCCATTGCCCATACCAGATCGACCATGGGATGCAGTGAGTATGGACTTTGTTCTGGGTTTACCAAAAACTCAGAGAGGAAATGATTCTATATATGTTGTTGTAGACAGATTTTCAAAAATGGCCCATTTTATTGCTTGTAAGAAGACTAGCGATGCCACACACATAGCCAATTTGTTCTTTTCTGAGATTGTAAGATTGCATGGTTTACCTGTGAGCATTGTATCAGATCGGGATACAAAAATTTGTAGGGCATTTCTGGAGAACACTTTGGAAGAAGCTGGGAACTAAACTTAGTTTTAGTTCATCCTACCATCCTCAGACCGATGGACAAACTGAAGTTGCGAACAGAAGCTTGGGAAATATATTAAGAACTCTGGTTCATCAGAATCCCAAATAGTGGGATTTGGCATTAGCTCAAGCTGAATTTGCTTACGATGATACACCAAACCGAAGCACAGGAATGAGCCCATTCCAGATTGTCTTTGGAATGCATCCGAGAGGAGTATATGAGCTCAGAGATTTGGGAAAACAGGGAGCCAGAAGTGCAAGTGCTGAAGATTTTGCTGAACAAATGCGAAAGCTACAAGAAGAAGTCAAAGATAAATTACAGGAAAGCAGCAGAAGATATAAACAGAGAGCAGATCTGAAAAGGAGAGAAAAAGAATTTCAAGTAGGAGATTTAGTCATGGCATATTTGAGGAAGGAGATATTTCCTACAAGGACTTATAATAAACTGAAAAAAATAGGACCCTGTAAAATCAAAAGGAAATTTTCAGCTAATGCATATGAGATTGAGCTACCAGAAGGGATCGGAATATCCCCCATTTTTAATATTGTAGACTTGTATCCATTCAGAGAGGCAGAAACAGAGTTGCAGAAAGAAGTCACAGGTGATGAAATTCAAACTGTGGATTGGGAGGAACAAGTACCAAAAGCATCTCAAAAAGAAGTTGAAGCTATTTTAGACCGAAGAGTATCTAAGAAAACCAGAGGGCAGACATATTTCCAATATCTAGTCAAGTGGAAGGAGCAGCCAGTGGAAGATTCCAGTTGGTTGACAACAGCTGAACTACAGAAATATGGAGTGAGTCCTGAAGGTTTGAAGGACAAATCTTTTCTTCCCTGGGAGTCTGATGTAGGAGCATCGACATTAGCCAGCAATGTGGAGGATTGTCCACATGTTGTGGCTAATCACAGTTAAATTCATTTACTGTTACCGAGAAGGATGACTTCTCAAATTGTTAGTTATTGTAATAAATAAGGCATTGTTTTATTTAGATTGGGGATAAGATTTGTTAGCTTAGGTGTGCATGAAAGCTAAGAGATAGAAGATTGCTATTAAGATCTCTTAGAAATAGAATATTATTGTTAGATTTTGTTAGAGAAATTATGGATTTAAAAAGGGGAAAATATAATCGTGTACGGAGAAGAGAGTGAGGCTGGGTGTGGAGTGAGAGCTCAAAGTGTGGTGGACTGTATTTGGTAACAGAGGTCATTTTATGGTGTAATCTGGCCAAGGTCGAGACCCTGTATTTTATGAATAAATCCAGTATTTTGTGCAGTGCTTTGTTTATTCGGTCCGTGGAGACCTTGTGTGTTTGGTTGCCTTTTTAACTTTATGCAGTTTCGATCTGTCTGGGTTTTATTCATAAACATAAGAATGCTTGTGCTTAAGGCAAGTCTGGCATAGCTAAAGTCCGTAAATGGAAAAGTCCATTTACATAGAGAATCGGCGCCAAAACCCCTTAGCGGAGCACTGAACGGACTTGAAATAATATTAAGGTTTCCTTCGGAACTCATCGGGTCCGTGTAGCTCTATCGCATCGGAACTTCGGCGAAATCCCATCGCATCGGAGCATCGTCAGAACGATATCGCATCGGAAACCTTAGTAATGAAATCAGACGCGATATTTTATATATCGGGTTGAATTCCCAAGTCGGGTCTGGAGCATCGGCGGAACGATATCGCATCAGAAACCTTAGTAATGAAAGCGGACGCGATATTTTATATATTGGGTTGAATTCCCAAGTCGGGTCCGGTTCTATATCGGCGGATGCATATATGTGTATAGCGCATCGAGCGATCGCCAATCACCGACGAAATACTATTGGGCAGAGGTGGATGCGACAGAAACATTAAACTGTAGTGAATTATAGATCGGGTCCGCAACCTCATCGGGGTCATCAGGTCCGCGATATAAAGTTTATGGTTGCGACGGCCGATATCAGACCTGCTGATAGATTATAAAGGCACATATATATATTTATAAGTCCGGCATTTTGGAAAAGCGAGGTTTGGTATTGTTCCATATAATTATATATATGTGGGCACGGTTATAAAACGGGGGTTTTATATATATATGGTTTCCACGTATTTATGGTGGGTCGCTCCCGATACATGTATTTATGATGGGTCGCTCCCGATAGATGGATGATGGGCGTGCGGGCTTTAAAGCTCAGGAGTGGTGGCTTCCGATAGGGGAAAAAGGCTCCAGTAGTGTTGTAAATCCATGATTGAAAGGCTAAAGGCCTAAGAGCGCTTCCGTTGGGACTTTGTGGTTCTTAACCATAAGTCCAAGATTTGAATTATTTATGCAAAAGGGGAATTTTGGGTAATCTCCAAGACTCCTTTTCATCACCAATTTCCATAGCCATTAATAAACCACAAGTGATGCCCACTAAAGTGTTTGTCCAAATATTCATCTTGGAATATGTGTCCTGTTGTAGCATCCATTATCATTTTAATTTTATTTTCAGTTTTATCGCAAAAATGAAAAAAAAAAAAATCAAATATTATATTCTAACAGGGATTAAAAGAGAATGCAGAAATCCGAAAGAAATGATTTATTTTATATTATTGATGGCTTTTTGAATGTGAGAAACCCAGTAGAAGATCTGAGTCGTCTGATCAATAGGCAAAAAATCTAACAGTAATGGTGTGGTTAACAAGGATTAGGTTTACTCCAAAATATGATGCGAGAAATTATAAAACCGAGTTAAAACTTCAGTTAATCGGGGTCGTCCGCTTGAAGGATTCAGATCCGATGGTAATCACGTGGTTAAAAAGGACGAGGTTTAATTTAGAAAACAGACGTGATGGTTTATGAAATGTGATTTAATTCGTTGAAGTCTGGATCAATCACAACCGCTCATCAAGAAGGGACAAGATCCGAATCTGGATATCGTGTCAAAAAGTGCACGAGTTTTATTATAAATTTTAGACCCGAGAAGTCTATGAACTGTAGTTTTGTTTCCTTTCGATTCAATGGGGAAGGCAAAGGTTTGTGGAAAAAGTGGACGCAATAAGATTATGAACCAGAGTCTTGTTTCCTTTCGGTTCCGTGGTAACTGAAGTTTTTCCATATTCCACGTAAATCAACCAATTCCGTTGTTTTAGCAGAATAACTAAAATTAGAGGTGGATGACCGAAACTCCAAAGGAACGGTGATTGGTCGAGTTTCTTTGTGTTTCCACCAATCAGAACACTTCTGATATATACGTGGGCCATAAGGGTTTCTTTTTGTTTCCGCCAATCAGAACATTTTCGATATATACATGGGCCCATAACCCACATGTCCACGCACATAATTTTGTAAAGATGCAACTTTGTTGTGTTAAAGCAGTTTAGCTGTCATCAGGACATCTACAGGATTACAGCTTGCAGATACTCAAGCCACAGATTCGAACAATGAGCAGCCATCACCAGTCATATTCTAATTTTTGTTACTTCTTGTTATTTTGTTTTCTTGAGAAGAATGAGGTGTCTTTTACCCTCCAATGTAATATTCTGTAATAACTTTTACTTTAGACAGTTAGGATATAGTTAAGTAGTTTGATAGTTTTGGTGATTACCAACTATCCCATGATGTATAAAAAGAGGCAAAATTATAGGAAAAGGGTTCGAATTTTGAAGAACCTAGAGACTAGGCTATTGTATTCTTGATAAGATTGATGATTAATGAAAGAAACAAGAGTTTTCCACACATTGTTGGGTATGATTTGTAAATTCTCTGTTATGTGTCATCATGTATCTTCCTTTCTTTGGTAATGAAGCTACAGGGATTTGTTTACTTATGTGAATGAAGTTAATCCTTAAAAGAGCGCTCATGTACTTAAAGTTCTTACTTCTACATTTCTTCTAAGTTACAGATAATAGTTTTTGTGAAAAACAACATATTGTCTTTAACTTCTCAAAACATTACAAATAATAGTTTCTGTGAAAAAGAACATATTATCTCTAACTTCTCAAAGCATTCTTCACTCAGCATTCATATTCAACAATCATATGGCATTCTGAGACTTTTATATCACCTGAGTATTAAGGGGTAAAAGTCAAGTCCTTCAAGCCCTTCACTTGAGGATACATCACACAAATAAGTGACAAGAATAATAAACATTAATGTCTTAAGCACAATTTCTACACTGCCAAGAAATTGGCTTCTTAAGGGACAACATGTCCCATGACCTTGGTCTTATTTTGCCTTTATTATCCTTTATTACATGAAACTTTAACCCGAAGTGAACCTGAGGCTGTTATAAATAAAAATAAAGTAAAACTAATCATGCCACAATAAAATTTTCAACGAAACATCAAATGAGAACTAGAAGCATTTGAGAGATTAACATAATTTTTAATAAAAATAAACCCCAAAAAATTAAAAATTCTCCAAATGCAACAAATAAACAAACTAATGTCATAGCTAGACATAAAAAAGACTCCATCTACTTAAAATGATCCCATTTTTACTTAGGAAAAATCTTATAATTTTAGTTATTTTTCCTTTAATACTAGGAAACTATGTATGTGAAGTGATAGATCACAATGGCATCATGTTCTAGCTTCATTTTCTGTCATATATAAGAAATAGAAAATGTAATATTTAACTATCAAGACATCAATCTTAAAATAATTTGCATTAAGGAAATGTGGCTTCAATGTTACAATGAAAATTACAAACTACATAACATGTTGTTACTCAAATGCAATGTCAAGTTGACATAAAGTAATCTTGTTGTGATAAATAATTTTAAACCTACACCAAAAATGGAGGAACAACGAATTCAATCAAACAACAAGAATCACATCATTTTTACTATTTCATGTTGAAGAATGTAACTAGTGTCGATATTCATAATTATACTTGAGTCATGATGAAATATATTTATTAAAAAAAAAAGGAATTTTTATTATTAAATAAAATTGACTTATTAAAGCATGAGTTTCCTGCTTGGGTCAATTATTTTTAGGTCAAAGCCTCTATTGTAGGCTTCTACGGTTTATGTCAAGTTTCTTTGTCCATGTCTTATTGTAAAGAACCCTTCACGGATTTATTTGTCAAAGATGAAATTTATTTTCATGTAAAATATGTCAATTAGGCCTCCTCCACCATGTCATCCTCAAACTGAACAAGTTGGCCTAAAACTGGGTAGCAAGATCACTATATAAAGGCAACAACTCGACCTCATTTATCAATCACTCACAACAAGTTCGATCTGTAGTTATTGGGCCAAGAAAAGGTGTGACATTCAAGGGAGGAGTAGAAGGATAACAAATAAGAAGGAGGACCCTCTCAAGCATAAAAGTCGAAATTTTCCCTCTCTTTCTCATACATGTGAAATCGTACAACTTCTAGAATGAGGACGAAATTCTGCAATAATTGAGAGGCTGAAAATCTGCTGCAGGGGGTCAAAATTTTGCAACTGGGAAGTTTATTTGTTTGATTGTTTCTGGACTCAAGCTGCTGGATAAGAAGAGACTACTATATCATCTTGGAAGGCTAACTTAGTGGAGGAGGAAGGTCTATTTTTATAGGGTCTTGGTCCCTCTCAATTTGAATTATTGAAGGAAGAGTTCTTGACTAGGTTTTCCCCTATATAGGGGTTTTGGCCCTAGTTGTCTACTTACATCTGGTGTCCCTGATCTTCACTTTTTTCTTTTGATAATTGCTTGATGAAACAAATATAAAAGAATAACATAAAGAAAGTTAATAAGAACATAAGTATATCACAAGTAATTATCAACATAAGAAAATCTTTCTGCCTTTTTTATTTTCTAACATGGTATCAAAGATAAGGTGAAGAAGAAGGAAAAAGGAAAGTTAAAAGGATCTATTGATGAAAAAGGAGATCAAGAAAAGGGTCATTAAAAGGGGATCACATAAGAAGACAATCTTACTACCTACAGGAACTATGACAAACTTAATGAAATGAGGAAACAAACTACAAGAAGCCTCCAACTACGGGGCTTGGAAAAATAGGATATACCTCATTCTCGAAAAGAACAGAGTTTTGGATATTGTTCAAGGAAAAGTCAAGAAACCTACTGATGAACCAAGTGATGCAGATAAAGCAAAGTTTAGAGAAATTGAAATATTTTCTATGAACCTAATAGTGGATGGAGTTAAGGACAACCTAATTTCATACATATCCAACATAAATTCTGCACAAGAAATGTATGAGGCTCTCTCCAAGTTATTCACAATCAATAAAATTTGTCAAATAACAAGCCTCAAGAATGAACTAAGAACTGTCAAGATGGAAAATGATGATACAATTTCATCATATTTTATAAGGATATCTAGAATCAGAGATGAACTCCAAGAAATAGATGAAGTTGTCCAGAAAAGGAGCTCGTAATTATTTCCCTTCTAGGACTACCAAAATATTGGAGTGCCTTTGCTTCAGGACTTAGCAGCTAGAAGGATACTCCAACATTTGAACAAACGCGGAATTCATGTAGTCAAGAAGAAGCCAAAATATTGTTAGTAAACAACAAGAAGGAGGATGAAGAAGAAAACACCTTGAATTCCTATTATGCTCATCACAAGAATAAGGGAACCTTTAAGAAGTTCAAAGGACCAAAGAAGAAAATGGACCTATCCAAAGTCAAATGTTACAATTGCCACAAGATGGGTCATTACAAGAGTCATTGTCCTGAGAATCCAAGAAATAGGAAGAGAGATAGCGATCAAGAAAATGTCACTAATGAAGCTCCATCTAACAAGAACAATACTAAAGAAGAATTGAAAGTCAAAGACTTATACTACTAAGTCCTCTCTTTCACATATCCTCCCTTGGTATTCTATTCTAAGTTTTGAATTTCCTTTATGCTTTGATTTCTAAAATGTGTAGGTATAACATGTTGTGTTAAGACATTCTTGAATTATTTTTATAAGGTGTAGGTATTCCTCAAAAATTGGATTAAGAGGGAGCTTACATCAATTACCAAAATATAAGTGTCTTGTTCCTTGTTTCATATTTTAATATTTAGTTTCTCTCTCACATTAAGGTTTGTTTGTATTATATGTTAATAACTTGTTCTTCATGACTTTCCTTGGTAGGAAAAGCTTGCAAGGTGCACAAAGGCTATGGGGGAGACCTCAAAGGATAAACTTGAAGCATGAAAGAAATTTTGGAAGTCCATTAAGAATTGATGCCCTAAAAGGTTTGTTAAGAAATAATTCAAGGTATGCCTTAGCGTATAAGCTTTGTTACAAAGTTCTTTTCATATAAAGGTATGTTCATTCTCTTTTAAATTTTCTTTACTTTACTAACATTGTCATGCCTAGGGTTTTAAATCGTAAGAGATTCTTGTTAGGGTTATTAATCATTATATTAAATCTACCCTCATTACATTATCATTTTTATGGAACCATAAAAAGTTCTCTATAAAATCCTAACCTAAGGGTGTGTCAATCTTGATTATGAAACCCTAGTCTACTTAGGGTTATTGATGAATTCTAGAGATCTTATTTTCTTGATGCATAGAGTTTTGATATAGAAACCCGAGTATGGTTTGTTGCTAATGTACTATAATCCTAGACCTTTAAGGTTTAGTAAATTAGGGTTTATGAGAAAAACCCTTGTGATGTCTATAATAAGATTCTAGGGATGAAACCTTAGGCGTGTATTCGTCTGTTTGATAGAAACCCTAGTCTTGTAAAAATTATTGTATATCTAACTTTAATATATTTCTATTTGTATCTTAGGTTTACCTAGTAAATACTGTTATAAATTTCTAGTGCATGATTATATTATTTTGATATATCTAATCCTATATGTGGTAAATATGCTAACTGAATTGTTGATACTCATGAAATCCAAGGTTTGTAACATAACCTTAGTAAAGATTGATATTTTAAGACTTGATGATATTATTATATGTTTTAGTTTTGATGAAAAATATAGGGTTTGAAACAAACCCTAGTAGAGTCTAACATGCATAGTAGAATTGTCATTTGATTAAATTACTAATATCTAAAGGCTTTGTGTCACAAAAGGTGGAATCTAGGGTTTGCAACAATAAGAGTCTGTTATCTTGATTAACTTGCTTTAATAAAATGATCTAGGGTTTATGACAATAATCCTAGCAGAATATTGGAGTATGTTTCTCTTGTTGTCTAGGTTTAGGTATCAAATGTCTAAAGTTTAAATGTTTTAATACTTCCATTATAATGACTTGATTTTTGGTATAATTAACTTCATATTTGTATTTGGTTGTACTTGTTGTTAAAGGATTTATAGGTACACAATCTTCAAGGTGATGAATATGATAAGCATGATGAAGGAAGATGACCTTGACACTGTAAGAAATAATAAAGACATAAAAGGTTCTCTGACATTATAGAAGGAGAAACTAGTTGATCTCCCTAAGTTAAGAGGGAGCCTGGATAGAAGGAAGGATATCTCTCCCCAGGAAAGAGGCAGGGCATATTATGACAATGAAAGAACTTTAGATGAACTAAGAAAGTACTAAGGATATATTTGGTGTTGAAACAAGAACGAGAAAGATTCTAACAAAATTGTATATAACTTAATGATACTGGAAACAACTGAATATTTGAGGACCCCGAAGGTTTGTATTTACTTGTTTGTATGTTTGAAAGATTATTTTTAAACGGGGTTTGTTTTTGTACAAGAAAATATCTCCATAATAAGGTTGAACGCTTGGGAATCATGCTTGGACAAATGGATATATCTAGTTTATTAGTGAGAGTTGAAGCATCTAATGGTGGATGCTTGGGAGGATATCTAGTTGACCTGTGTTTTGATGTCTAGATCCTAAAGAGGGAGGGTGAAATTGGTCATAGATATATGACCTTGGCTATGCAGCTAGATACATAGGTTGATGGTTAGTAAGTAAGTCTAATGGTACCTAGACTAGCTAAAAGCTCGAGTCCATCTTAGTCCCACCGTGATAGATAAACTTGGTCAGGTATCTAGCCTGAGGCACTAAGTGTGTCAGAGATCTTCTTAGTTCATTTTGGAGATCTTCCATGTATTTTCATATATAGGTAATTATGAATACCTCCCTAGTTAAGAGGGAGTGTTGAAGAATGTAACTAGTGTCGATCTTCATAATTGTACTTGAGTCATGATGAAATATATTTATCAAAAGAAAGAAAAAGAATTTTTATTATTAATTAAAATTGACTTATTAAAGCATGGGTTTCATGCTTGGGTCAATTATTTTTAGGTCAAAACCTTTATTTCAGGCTTCTAGGGTTTATGTCAAGTGTCCTTGTACATGTCATATTGTAAAGAACCCTTCTTGGGATTTATTTGTCAAAGGAGAAATTTATTTTCATGTAAAATAGGTCAATTAGCCTCCTCAACCAAGTCAAACTCAAACTTGATAAGTCGGCCTAAAACTGGGCAGTAGGATCACTATATAAAGGCAACAACTTAACCTCATTTGTCATTCACTCACAACAAGTTCAATCTGTAGTTATTGGGCCAAGAAAAAGTGTGAAATTCAAGGGAGAAGGAGAAGAAGGATAACAAAGAAGAAGGAGGGCTCTCTCAAGCATAAAATTATAAATTTTCGCTCTCTTTCTCACACGTGTGAAGCCGTACAACTACTGGAAGGAGGTCAAAATTATGCAGTAACTGGGAGGCCGAAAATCTATTGCAAGAGGTAGAAATTCTTCCACTGGGAAGTCAAATTGTTGGATTGTTGCTGGACTAAAGTTGTTGGAAGAAGAGACTACTATATCATCTTGGAAGGATGACTTGGTAGAGGAGGAAGGTATATTAGTATAGGGTCTTGGTCCATCTCAATTTGAATTACTGAAGGAAGAGTTTTTTACTGGGTTTTCCCCTATATAGGGGTTTTATCCCTGGTTGTCCCCCTACATCTAGTGCCCCTGATCTTCATGTTTTGTTGTTGATAACTTCTTGATGAAACAAAGATAAAATAAGAAAATAAGAATCTACATCCCCTTCTCACTCATGTTCCCGAGCCTATGATGCCACAATGTCGTATTTTCTCCTGTAGAGGTTAAAACATTAACAAAATTAGAAATACCATTGCATAAATACAATGTACCAACCTTTCCTCCTTTCGCTATTACCAGGGATCCTTTAGTGACCTTCCAGGTTTTATCTCTGAAAATAGTTATGCAACCTTCACCTCCCAACTACCCTGTTGAAATCAGATTTTTCTTCAGATCTGGAACATGCCTTACCTCCTTCAATAGCCATTGATTTCCATTCTGCTATTTTATGAAAATTGTACCCATTCCAATGATTTTATAGGGTTTATCATCACCTAATCGAACCTGTCCAAAATCTCCTTGAACATAATAATGAAAATGTTTACTATCAGGTGTGGCATGGAATGAGGCCCCTGAATCTACCACCCAGGCATCAATAATATTTTCTAGTGAAAGAATCAAAGCATCTTGCAACACATCACCTGTTACATTCACTTCATAATTAGTTTCTTGCTGCGCGTCTCCTTCTTTTCCCTTCCGAGACTTGTAGTCTTTCTTCAGGGCTCCTTTCTTCCCGCGTTTCCAGCACACTATCCCTGATCTGGACTTGGATCTGCCTTTTCTTGACTTACTGTGATATCCTGGGCTCTTTCCTCTTTCCATTTTTCTTCCCCTAGTCTCTGCAGTCAAAGCATTACCTGATGTCTCACCGGAGCTTTTCCATCACATTTCCTCGCTAAGGATTGCCTCAACAACATCATCAAACTTTAAAGTACTAGATCCAGAGGCAGAGTTACTAATGGCCATAACTAAAACAAGAGAGACGCGGATATACGTGGTTCACACAGTTTGGGCTACGTCCACGAAGAAACAGCCAGTCCTTCTTTTTATATTATCCAGTAAACTGAAGAGATACAACCTACAGGAGATCCGCTATAACTCCCTCTTCGCTCTCAATCTCCTCTCAATTCCTCACTCAAAATACAAATCCACATAGATGCAATACGGTTCCCTCATATATAGCGAGGGGTTTCCTTCTAGGGAAAAAAACCCTAAATTAAACATAACTTCAATTGTCAAATCTTTGCCTAATGAACAGCCCAGATTGACTACGGAATTACAACATTTTACAAGGCAATGTTACATCTATTCTTAGCTTCAGGGGCGCTGCCCCCGATCCCCCCGTCGTGGGGGGGGGCTCCCAAAAGGTCGCAGTCGCCCCCCCTAGACCCCCCTACAGCGAATATTTTATGAACTAGGGTCCAATGCGGTGATACCTTTGAATACAGAAGATAATCAGGCTCCACACCCAACACCTGGGTTTTTGTGGTTTTTGATACTTGCTTTTGTTTTGTTACTACCTTATTCCTATTCTTTTTCTTAGGCATACACACTTACATAGCCTAATCATATCAACTGCAAGAGGGTTCTAGGCGCAAGCTTTTTACTTGTCGCATGTGTAGGTTCTTACCTTCTGTGTTCAATACCCGGCCTCCTAGAGATACAACCTATGATTTGACAACCTCCCCGGAAACGACGCCAAAATGTTGGGCACTAAGATGACTTCTTAAAATCAACTTAATCCTACCTTCATTAAGCTTATCAATCTGGGATTCGTCTCTTATTTCAAGGCTATCTGCACAATCTATGCAAGAATATATTCTTGGATTATGAAAGAGTGTAAAATGATTGTTACAAAAAAGTTACATTAAAAATTACTCTAATTCAATCGTTGCATAGACAAATGATAACAACAAATAATTACTCCTACAATTACAATTTTGTGAAAGAACACTGTTTTAATTCATCAACCATTTTATCTATTCTTCAACAAATCCTATGCATAAGGAAAACTAATAAATCACACAAATGCTTGAAAATCTTACTTCTCAAAGATAACTTATGGAATTCATAAACTCAAACCTTACATTTATGTAGCGCAATCCAATTAGCGATTTAAGGAGATGCATAACAGAATTACAAGATACAGAATTCAATCGATTATCTACCATGAAATAAAAGGCAAGTGAATAGAAACAAAACTAATGTGAATGTGGAAAAGTAACTAACTAATGATGATACATAACAGACAGTAGAACCTCCAGTGACTGGGCCCACGGTCTCCAGAAGTGTTGTCTTAGATAAATTCAATATGGAGGATTAAGGTAGGATCTTGTGCAAATTCATTAACTTCAAAGAGTTTTACAAAATAACCTCAAGAAAGTTCAAATTCATATTGTTGTATGCAATATACAGCGAAAATGTAATAATAAAAATATCTTCAGTCTTTTCGCTTTTTGTCTTATCTATTACATTCAAAAAACTAAATATGGAGCTATCCTAAGAATCGACAGATTCTCAAGATTTCTCTTTTAACCATAAGACCCTCAAATAGTAATGATCAGTTTCCTTTGACTTCATTCTTCGATCATGCTCAGGCGTCGAGCTGTAATATGCCAAAAATAAGGACATTGTTCAGTAGATAACTTTACACCTAGAGGAATAGGAACCTTCACCAGTTTACAATCATGCATATTAAACCTCTACAATATTGTTTCGACATACTTCCTCTGGTTTAACCAGAGCTTCCTTTTTGCCCGATCTCATTTAATTTCCATGCCCAAAATATAATTTGTAGAACCAAGATCCTTCATGTCGAATTTGGAGGACAATTGGGTCTTCAAATCCTGGATAATTTATTTATCATTTCGAATTAGCAACATATCATCCACATACAAGACCAAATAAATAGCACGTCCACCAATTAATTTAAAATACACAAAGTGATCCACTTTGCTTCTGGTGAAGCCAAGTCCCCATATATATGTATCAATTTTTTGATACCACATCCTCGATGACTGTTTCAACCCATATAGAGACTTTTTTAACTTGCATACCAGTTCTTTCTTACCCTTCACCAGAAAGTCTTCAGGTTGCTTCATGTAAATTTCTTCTTCCAAATCCATGTGAAGAAATGATGTCTTCACATCCATATATTCTCCCTCAAGATAAAAAGTAGCAGCAAGAGATAAAAGTAATCTAATAGAAGCTAACTTGGAAACAGAAGGAAAAATATCATCAAAATAAATTCCTGGCACCTGAGAATAACCTTTCGCTACCAACCGAGATTTATATCTCTCCACCTTGCCTTCTACATTCATCTTCTCCTTAAACACCCATTTTCTACCAATGGGTTCCCTTCCAGCCGAAACTCCACCAAATCCCAAGCCTCATTTTTGTCCAAAGATGTCATTTCATCAACCATGGCCTCCTTCCATAGTTTTCCATCCTCTGAATCCATTGCCTCCCTAACGGTTTTTGGATCATCATCAGTAATGGATAAAGCAAAATTTGAATAGAAAGCAGATGGACTATACCTTTATGACTTCCTTCTTTCTCAAACTAATCTTCTCAACACTAGAGTTTGTGGCTCTTCCTCTTCTTATTCATGTTCTATTGTAGAGTTTGATTCTTCCTCCTTTAGCTCTATCTTCTCGTGTTCCTTTGGTAGGACTTCAGTTTTAATAGCATCTTTCATCTATCTAAACACCACCATCTCGATTGTACACAACCTTCCTTGTTTATGGGTTCCAAAGCTTATAACCTTTTAAACCATCCTTTACCCAATAAAGACGTATCTTTTAGATTTACTATCCAACTTGGTTCTTTTCTCCTTTGGAACATGTACATATGCATCACAGCCAAACACCCTTAGATGTGAAAGAGAGGGTTTCTTACTATTCCATACCTCATGTGGAGTCTTACCCTCCAATTTTGATGAAGGTGATCTATTAACTGGGTAACATACAGTCTCCATCGCCTCTGCCCAAAATTCTTGTCCTAAATCGACACCATTGAGCATGCTTCTTGCCTTTTCCATCAACTTCTTTTTCATTCTTTCTACAACTTCGTTTTGTTGAGGTGTGTATGGAGTATTCGTTTGTTATGATATACCACACTTCTTACAGAACTCTTCAAATTCCTTCTTGCAAAACTCTACGGCATTATCTATCCTCAACACCTTAATTTTCTTCTCTGTCTAATTTTCCACCAAAGCCTTAAATTCTTTAAACCTATCAAAGAATTCATATTTCTTAGTGAGGAAATATATTCATTTATTCCTCGAGAATTCATCTATAAATAAAACATAGTACATAGACTTACCCAATGATGGAACTACCACAGGTCCAAACACATCACTGTGCACAAGATTTAATAGTCCTTTCACCCTCTTAGCACTAGAGGGGAATCTCACCTGATTTTGCTTCCCATATACACAATTTTCATAGAAATTGAAATCTAGAGAGAAATTAGACATACCTTCTACCATACCATAAACATGCAGTAATTGAAGGCCCTTCTCTCCAATATGTCCAAGCCTTTGATGCCATAGCATGGTATTTTCTCTAAAGACCACTAGGTTTTCTGCTCCAGCATTATCTATCCTCAACACCTTAATTTTCTTCTCTGTCTAATTTTCCACCAAAGCCTTAAATTATTTAAACCTATCAAAGAATTCATATTTCTTAGTGAGGAAATATATTCATGTATTCCTCGAGAATTCATCTATAAATAAAACATAGTACATAGACTTACCCAATGATGGAACTAACACAGGTCCAAACACATCATTGTGCACAAGCTTTAATAGTCCTTTCACCCTCTTAGAACTAGAGGGGAAACTCACCTGATTTTGCTTCCCATATACACAATGTTCATAGAAATTGAAATCTAGAGAGAAATTAGACATACCTTCTACCATACCATTACCATGCAGTAATTGAAGGCCCTTCTCTCCAATATGTCCAAGCCTTTGATGCCATAGCATGGTATTTTCTCTAGAGACCACTAGGTTTTCTGCTCCACTTTTAGGAACCACAAAATTGTTGCACCCAGCAATAACAATGCCACCCAAAAGCTTGTATAGATTTCCAATCCAAACTCCCTACATCAATATCAATGCTCCTAGAACCATATTTCAAGTATATTTATCGAATATTGTTTTTACACCTACATGATCCATCTTGCTTACATAAATCATATTTCTGGCCAATGCAGGAATATGCAGAACATTAGGAAGTGTTCTAATCCTTCCACCTTGCAACTTCAGCTTGAATTTTCCACGTCTGATGATTCTAACCTTCCTATCATCCCCTAAGAAGATATCACCACCATCATATTTCTCGTACTCGCAAAACCACTCCCTATGGGGAGTGAAGTGAAAGGATGCAACTGAGTCAATCAACCATGCCTCATGATTTACATGTGTACTTGAAGAAGAAGCCAAGTACACATCCCCACCTTCATCTGAGGTGGTTTTCGTCTCTGCAGAAGGAGCATCATCAGTGCCCTTTCCTTTCTTAGGAGCTTTAGATCTACAATCTTTTTTGTAGTTCCTTTCTTTTCCGCATTTCTAGCACACCTTTATAGTTTTTCTTGGAAATTTAAATCTCCCTCCGAATTTAGATCTCCCACTTGAGGAATTATTTTTGTTTCTATTATAGGACCGTCCTCATACAGAAAAGGAATATTTGTTCTGGATCTCCATATTTTTCTACCTCATCTCCTCTGACAACAAGGATGAGACAATTTCATCAAACTTCAAGGTAGTTGTATTGCTACCTATTGCAACAACCAAACTATCCCACAAATCTAGTAGAGAACAAAACAAATTGATGCACTTATCTTCGTTTGAAATTCTAATATCAACATATAACAACTAGCTTACCACAGTATTAAAGGCATTTAGATGCTATGTCATCGAGCCTCCATCCTCCATCTTTAGGTTATAAATATTTTTCCATAGGAACAGTTTGTTCACCAGAGGCTTGGATTGGTACAAAGTCCCTAACTTATCCCACAAATCCCTCATCATAGCTTCCCCTGATACATTCAGCAATATTGAATCTGAGAGATACAATCATATTATTCTCTTCGCCTTCTGATATAACTTCACCCAGTCTTTTGTCGACATTCATGTCAGTGTCATGCCTGGATCTACAACAATCCACTGATCTCGGTACACCAACAGATCTTCCATCTTGAGCTTCCACAACTCAAAACTCTAACTATTAAATTTCTCAATCTCTATATTTCCACTACTCGCCATCTTCTTTCACCGCAAGAATCGATCCCAAAGATCTCCCACTGAACAGGGTCTACCAAAGGCTCGAGAAAAACCCCTCAGCAGCAATGGTGTCCCCTTGAAGTTGAAACAAATCTGATACTAGATGTAGATTTTAACCCTGTATAGAAATTACTTGTAAACAAATTCTTAAAATATAAAATATACAATGGAAAGAATATAAAACATAAAACAAATATACACGGATTTTCCCTTAGATCCCAAACCAGGACTACAAGATTGATTTTTCATTATGTTCCTTTCAATGTTACAATGCATATATATAGATGTCGAAGCTTTCATAAACCTCAATCCATTAACCCTGGATGAGAACATAATCGTAGTTCCCTTGACTAGATCTACAAAATACCATGGGTAGAAAACCATCATCCCCAAAACCATGTGCAAAACCCCCTATGTGACCCCCTTGTTGCCCCCAGCGCAACGAACAAGGGGGGTTTTTTCCCCTCCTATGACCCCCCCCCCCACGTGTGCGACTAGTTGTGGAAAGAATATAACACACACCCAACATATCCCTCCCTCTCTATATCTCTTTATTTCTCTCTAGCACCGCTCGCGCCCCCCCCCCCCCCCCCCCCCCCCACCCTTGCCATCTTTCTCTATATCTCTCTCCATCTCTCCTTCTTTATCTCTCTATCTCACCTCCCAAAACACACACACTCTCTCTCTCTCCATATCTATATCTCTTCCTCCTTCCCTCCCTTTGTCTCTCTTTTCTTCCATCTCCCCCCTCCAACTATATATCTCTCTCCCTCTAACTCTCTTTATTTGTCTATTTATCTCACCCCCCAAACATACACACTCCCTCTCCATATATATCTATCTCTATCTCCCTCCCTCTCTTCCCCTTCTCTCTATTTCCCCTTGTCTCTCTCTTCCCTCCTACTCTCCTCTCCTCTCTCCATGACTCTCTCTCTATCTCTCCCTTGTCACTCCCCCTTTCTCTCCTCCTTTATCTCTATATGTATTTCTTTTTCCTTCCCTCTCTCTCCCCTTCCAAATTAATTTCTCTCCCTCCTCCTCTCTCTCAAGTCCTTTATCTCTTCCTTGCTCTCTCTCCCTTTCTATCCCACCTCCCTCTATCTCCCCCCCATATCTCTCTCTCTGCCCTCCAACT
The DNA here is from genome assembly GCA_031772625.1 of Pinus tabuliformis. Classification (NCBI taxonomy): domain Eukaryota; kingdom Viridiplantae; phylum Streptophyta; class Pinopsida; order Pinales; family Pinaceae; genus Pinus; species Pinus tabuliformis. Next base: position 637,474,139 of record CM062815.1, on the reverse strand, counting down.
CTGTCATTATCTCTCTCCCTCTCTTGCCCCCCCTCTCCCCGCCCCCCCTCTCTTAAATTTGATCACATTGTATTGTATTTAAGAAAGTATCTATATTAAAAAAAATCAATTGGTTGTAAAATATTAAACCTATATTTTCTATCAATCATGTCAAAGAAAATACAGTAATGAAAAATTTTAAAAGAATCATACTCCTTTGTCATTGTTAGTCACTTTGCTTGCTCTCATCACTTGGATCCTTAATTAAGATGGATCTATGTTGATTCTTAATAATATTATTTATATTATATAAATTTCACATCTCTATATATAAAAGTATTCTCATTGTTAATTTTATTAGAACCTTGATTTACTTTCTATGGGAATATTTTTAGTAGTCATGAGGATATAGGATTTAGATATCTCTCAAAAGTAATTATAACTTTTTTGCTTCTAGATTTAATTAAAAAAACGTTATAAAATTAGATTAAAATAAAGTGTTTTTACTGTGAAATAAGTTTTGGTTTTTGGACATGTGGTATTGATAAGCCATGATATTGGCCCATGGTACTGTAACAGATTTTGTTTACAAGTTAATAATATCCATGGTAAAGTGGGGGTGAATATCCATGGTTAAGAATCTTGTCATATTGTTATAAAATATTTTGATTGTGAAATAAGTTATGGTTTTTGGGCATGTGGTATTGATAAGCCATGGTATTGTAACAAAGTCTATTTACAAGTTAATAATATCCATGGTAAAGTGGGAGTGAATATCCATAGTTAATAATCTTGTCATATTGTAAGTTTATTGTAAGTATTAAGCTTTTATGTGCTTATTATTAGTCCCTTGCAACGCAGGACTGTAGCAATTGATTATCTTTTGACTACCCATTAGTTGAGCTTTGACCAATATATTCTATAATTTTTAACATATCTATATATATATATATATATATATATATATATATATATATATATATATATACTAACTTTATTTAAAAAATAAATTGTAATGTTCTGATTGGTTCGTATTTTGAAGATCTCATTTCCACCTTCACGACACGTGCCTTGGATAATCATTCTTTGAGCCACATTCTATGCCACCACCAAGGTTTTTGATTCCAGTGTGCCATGACTATTCACGTCATGTTATGCAACCAGATCACGAAATAGAATAAAAGATAGATCAACGACTTGAAAATTAGCCTCTTCAATGGGGAAAAGCTCCTTTACATCACATAAATGAACAATTCTTTGATGATACAAATGACAATACCTCCTTGGTATATACAGGAGTTTAAGGGGTCACAATATATTCAAAGCCCACAACAATAAAAATAGTGGGATTCAATGGGGCACAACAATAACAATAGTGGGTTTCTATGGGGCACAGCAATAACAATAAGGGGGCTACACTAACAATAACAATAAGGGGGATACATTAGTATTATAGGGACTTAACATGTCCTTCTCCTTCAAAAAAAGTGGTGTCCTCAATGCTTGAGTGGTTTTGAATGCTTCTGTATAAAATTATCATCCTCCATTGTGGAATCTTCAGTGGGCAAGTTCTTCCACTTAATGAGATACTCTAAAATTGATCGATTCCATAATTGTTGAGTTCTTGTTTCCGTGACTGCTTCAATATCCAATATGATTGTTCCTTCTTCGTCAAGTTCTATAAATATTGTTTGAACTGGGAGCTTGTCACTGGTAACCTTCTTTAAGCATGAAACATGGAAAACTGGGTGTACTCGGGAAGATGCATGCAATTCCAATTTGTATGTCATATTACCAATCGTTTGCAACACTTTGTAAGGACCATATTACTTGGGTGATAATTTATTATCCTTCTTGACTTGCTTGAGGGACATTTGTTTATATGGATGTAGCTATAAAAATACCCAATCGCCTACGTCAAAAAAAAAATCACTACAATGTTGATCTACCTGTTGTTTCATTCTATTATGTGCCAGGGTAAGGTTATCCTTTAAGAGTTGGAGAACTTGTTGTTAATGCTCGATGTGATCTTCCACAGTGTGAACCTTAGAATTTTCTCTTAAAGATGATGTGATGGATGGTGGATGATATCCATAAAGTGTCATAAATGGGGTCATTTTTGCTGCAGTATGGAAGGAAGTGTTATACCACCATTCAGCCAGAGGTAACCACTTGACCCGTTGTGTTTGTTTATCAGATACAAAGCAACGAATATATTCTTCCAAACATTTGTTCACTATCTCATTTTTCCCGTCAGATTGAGGATAATAAGATGAGCTATGAGCTAATTGAGTACCATTACAAGAAAATATTTTCGTTCTAAAGTTTGTAGTGAAAATGGGATCTCTATCACTTACACTAATATTTTGGTTTCCTTGTAGCTTTTGAATTTCTTCCATAAATGCAATAGCAATTGTACTGGCTTTAAAAGGATGAGATAATGCACAAAAGTGTGCATACTTGGTAAGTCTATCAACTACCACAATGATGGCACTCTTTCCTTCGGACTTCGGTAAACCTGTGATCAAATCCATTGAGACCTTCTCTTGACTTGGAATGGCTAAACGTTGTAACAAACCCAGAGTCTTAATTGTCTGAACTTCGTTTTGTTGGTAAACCAAACATTATGCCACAAACTTCTCAATATCATATTTAAGGCCATCCCAAAAAAAATCCTTCTTGACCCTCTGGTAATTTATTAAAAATCCCGAGTGCCCTCCTAAGGGGAGGTGTGCAATTCAAAAATAATCTTTTATTTGAGTTGAGAATGCTTACATAGATATAAACAATCTTTGTACCATAATGAATCATTTTTCTAGATAAATGTATCAGATGTACTGGCATCTTGCTGCAAGTTTTGAATGAGTGTCCACATTTCTTCATCATTCTTTTATTCCTCCCTTGCTTCAGTCAGGTTGGATAATAGAACTGGCACATATAAATTATTCACATCGTCATCCTTTCTTGAGAGTGCATCTGCAACAACATTTTGCTTCCATTTTTTGTAGATGATTTCAAAGTCATAACCCAAAATCTTTGTGACCCATTTTTATTGCTCTTTTGAAGATAATATTTTTTCCAAAAAGTATTTAAGACTACCATGATCTATTTTTACCTTGAAGTGTCTTCCCATTAGGTAAGGTTTTCATTGTTTTAGTGCATGTAGTATTGTCGACATTTCCTTCTCATAAATAGGTTTGTGTAAATACTTTCCCTTGATTTGGTGACTTTCAAAAGAAATGGGTCTTCCTTCTTGCATTAAAACAACACCAATCCATTTCTTGAAGCATCACATTCCACAATAAGGTTTTTGTAAAGTCCAATGTAGCTAAGACCAGTGCTTGGCACATTGCCCCTTTAAGATGTTTAAAGGTCTTAGTTTCTTTGGAGTCCAAGAAAATGCATCTCTCTTCAGTAATGTTGTTAGAGGTGTTGTTATTCTCCCATAATCCTTAACAAACTTCCGATAATACCCTATCAACCTGATAAATCCTCGAAGATGATTTAGGGTTATAGGGATTTTACATTCCTTAACGGCTTTAATTTTGTTAGGGTCTACATTAACAACCTCATGATATATAATATGACTCAAATACTCCACCTCCTATACTCCAAAGAAACATTTGGAGGAATTTTCATATAATTGTTTCTCCTCCTATAGTTTGAGCACATTGCCAATATGTTGAACACGATCCTTCCAAGACTTGCTATAGATTAGTATATCATCAAAAAATACTAACACAAAATTTCTAAGGGTGGGTTTGAAAACAGAATTCATTAAACCTTGAAATGTGGAAGGTGCATTAGTAAGGCCAAAAGGCATGACCAAAAATTCATAATGACCTTCATGAGTTATGAATGTTGTTTTCGAAATGTCTTCAGTGTTCATTCTAATTTGATGATATCTTGAACAAAGATTCATCTTGGTGAAGTAAATTTTTCCATGTAATTCATCCAACAATTCATCAAAAATAGGATTGGGAAATTTATCTTTATTATTGAGCTTGTTGAGCTCTCTATAATCCAAACACATACACCATGATCGATCCTTTTTATGCACCAATACTACTGGAGTAGATAAAGAACTTTGGCTAGGTAGGATTATAAAAACCTCTAACATTTCAGCAACCATACATTCAATTTCACTATTTTGGGCATAGGCATATCTATAAGGCCTGATGTTTGGAGGAACACTTCCTGAAATCAAGTGAATAGCATGATCATAATCATGAATAGGGGGGAAGCATTTGGGAGTCTCAAATACCTTGGAATGATTGTCCAAGACTTTTTTGAGATCTGGAGATATGGATGATTTCTATGTTTGAACCTCTAGGTAGCGTAATTGTGTAATTACACCCCATTGTTATTTCTTCAAAATCTTTGTCATGCCATTAGAAATTATTATCTTCCTTGGTTTTGTTGCAATACGTCTTAATTCAAATTCCTTTCCTTCCTAGAAAAATTTCAAGAAATTTCTTGAAAATTAAAAGTTATCGCCCCCAAAGATTGTAACCATTAGACTCCTAGTACAACATAAACACCACCCATTAGAATGGAAAGCATTGAACTATTCAATACATATTCCCCCGTGGTTAGCTTGATATTATGGCACTTTATAGAGCAATTTATAGTTCCTCCATTTGAAACCATCATTTGACACTCTGGTGTTGGATATAGAAAGCAATCCAATTCCTTGGCTATCTTACAATGAATAAAATTATGGGTACTACCTAAATCAATCAGCTATATTCCCTTTTTCTTCTTGATATATCCTTATATCTTGGGATTTTGAGGAGTGGTAATTCGTGTCAATGCATTACCAAATATGGTCAGATTCATTTATTTTTTCTCTCGGGTTGGTTCCTAGTGTATATCCTCATCTTTGGATGTGTCTTGTTCATTTTCTTCCTCTTTCTTCTCAGCACATTTATGACCTTTAATGTATTTGTTATCATCACTGTAACAAATCCATTTTGCTCTTTTTTCCTCTAGTTGTTGTAGCGTCAACCTTGTAGGTTGTGGAAGGCTAGGAGCAGCAACACTTCCATCTTTATAGTTGTGAGTGGTAGACTTTCTCGTTGCCATAATTTTGCTTTTAACTTTTCTTGCCACCCTAAATGCCTTCTCCAATGAATTTGGTTCACAAACGCGAACCCTATGTTGGATGTTATCTTTCAAAGTCCCGATGAATACATTAATAATATGCTCCTCTAAAATATCAGTTACCTTGATATTCAATTTTTGGAAGTCCTCAATGTGCTCTGCCATTGAACCCTTTTGTTTGAGATTTATCAATTGGCTAAAGAAGGTGGTGCTCTTTATATCCTCATTATGTGCTATCATTTCCTTCGTAAAAATTGACCAAGTGACAAGTGTTTTACGAAAACAAAGCCATCTATACGATACAAACTGATTGGATTTTAAATATAAATATGCAATGCGTACTTTTTGTGTGTGTTTCACATCATGTAGATCAAAATATTGCTCCATCTGTAGTATCTATGTTGCAGGATCATTTCCATCAAACTTCCTCATATCGATCTTTGGAATGTGGTGGGTCTTAAACCCAACATTGGAGTCTCTAAAATCATAATTCATATTCTTTTTTTCCTCATCATGATTTTCATAGATTACCTTGTCACCACTGGGAAGCCTTTCTTCTAACAACTTTGTCAAACCTTCCTTCAACCCTTCCATCTTAACATTCATCATTGCTTCCATGTCTACTTTTAAACCATCATTCAAAACTCCCATGTCCCTTTTAATACCATCTATCTTAACATTCACCATGGCTTCCAGTTCATTTTTTGTTACTTTTTGCGATAACAAAATTTGTTGCACTTGGTCTTGTAATTTTGATATATCATGTTGCATTTCTTCCTCTTCATCATGTGTCATAGTAGAGCTTTCTGGTTGCTTACTAATTGTATCCATATTTTCGTTTCAAGACATTATGGAATCAAAAAACAATATATATGCTCCATTATTCCCTTTGAATTACTTCAAACTGATTTTTCAAACAAAAGTTATGCAAAAAAAAATTAAAAATACACACATTTTTCTTGCTTTTAATAGCTCGATCTTAAAACTATTATATCTCTTTAATTTTGGCTCTCCAAGGTCTGAAATTCCATCATGTGGCAACCCCTTAAATATTCTTTCTAACTCTACATGTTAGGCCAAGATTGGATTCTTCAAGATAAATGTATGCTCAATCTTCCAAGATACCCTGATTATGGACTCGTTCAGTAGAGAAAACTTGAAACTTCATAGAACAAAAGTTATAGTGAAAATTCCAAGATGACATGTTTGAAGCACCTAGAAACCAAAGCTCTCATACCAAATGTTATGCAACCAGATCACAAAAGAGAAGAAAAGATAGACCAATGACTTAAAAATTAGCCTCTCGGGGGGTGGGGAACCTCCTTTACATCACATAAATGAACAATTATTGGATGATACAAATGATAAGACCTCCTTGGTATATATAGGATCCTAAGGGGTCATAATATAATCAGAGCCTACATAACAATAATAATATAAGGGTACAACAATAACAATAGTGGGTTTCTGTGGGGCACAACAATAACAATAAAGGGGATACACTAACAATAACAATAAGTGGGCTACACTAGTATTATAAGGACCTAACACTTAATCTTGACATCTGGTGCATTATACAATGCGCTAACTTAAGACGGTTTTTGCAGTAATTGTAAGGTTTTTAGCGGCAGTTGTAAACTATATATTGGCACATTTTTCATTCTTCATATGCCAATGAAATTTAGAACCTTTACTTTACCAATTATCTAGTTGTAGATGTAGAAGTGGGTTTGCGTTTGAATAAGAGAACTAGTTACTTGAAGCTTTTGATCATGCAAGAATGCACCTTCCTAACATTATTAAGGAGGACTGGCCTATGAGCTTGAAGAGCTCAAGAACGGTTAAATTGGTTTGGATGAATATCATGTATCGAGGCTACTCCAGTGCCATGAAACATTACTGGAAGGAATTTCAAATGAAAATTAACCACTCTGGACAGCACAGTTCTCAGAAAGTTGTTTCTATCTGTGTTTGGGAACAACATTCATCTTTTATGTGACGGGATCTAATTGGCATCGGTGTTTTCATCTCCAAAATTCACAGCCATTGTAGAGATTTTAGCAACCAAAATAAATACCCAGACAGACCGCGTTCATATTGTTGATTCATTCGCTTAAATGGCATATAATAGAGTGTAAGATGTCCAAGGTATGCCAAAGATTATTACTATCTCATTTTATTTTATTTTTCTAAGTAGTTTCCTGAGTCCTACACGTGATTGTGCGGAAAATTGTGTTGAGGGTGTTGTTAAATTGTGAAAGATGCAAATGGAAGGCCATGGGGACAATTGCGGGCATTGAAGTAAAGTATGTTTTGATTTATTATGTGTCAGAGTTAGGTGATTGGACTTTCAAAACTGCAATAATTTATACTAAATTTTAGATCATATTTGAATCAAGAAGCAAAGAACTCTAATATTAGAGTTGCAATTTGATTTGCAGAGAATCTTTAATTTAATTTCGGGAAGTCTTTTTATTGTTAGACTAACAGATCTAGATCTTAAAATAAAAAACAAAACAAAAAATTATAATTTTGATATTAAAGTAAAACTAAACCAAAAAATTAGATTTATTAATTTATTTAGATTTATTAATTTTGATTAATTTAGGATAAAGCTAATATAATCGATAAAAAGTTTAGTTTTATTAAAACATTTATTTTAAATTTATATCAAATATTAAATTACTAGAATTTACATTATTGTTTTCTCAATTTAAATTATTTATTTTCTTATCCATGCAAGCTTATTATTTAGCTATCGCTTTCGGGACGTTGGGCAAGAACAAGATGAATAGGGAGAGGAGTAAATGGATGAGTAATTTGTTTGATGTAAAATATTGAATTAATATTATTTTAAAATATATATTTTTATTATTTTAAATTACATATCTATAAAAATATAAATTCAATAAAATGATATAATTGAATGAAAGCATTTTGGAGATAAACTTTAAAGCTATATATAATAAAAATATTTATATTAAAAAAAATTATTAAATCTTCAATGCTATATTAATGTTAAAATTAAATATTATATATTTATTATTGTTTAGGTTGATAAAATTTAAAATTTTAATTAGCTAATAAATAATTATTATTTTTATATGTAAAAAATAATAATAAAAATATTATTAAATTTAAAAAATTATTATAATTAATTTTAATTTAATATATATAGATATATATATTATTTTAAAAAACTATTATCCAATTTAAGGGGTGTAGTTTAATTGGCACATTGTGATATTAAGTATTATGTGGATAACAATATTGATGGTTCAAATCTCCTTACCATCTAATTAAAAAAAATGATTTGCAAAAATATTCTTGAATCAAAATAAAATAAATTAGGATTACTATTCACTTATGTATGGACATTTTGTAAGTTGCCTTGGAGCACTTGTTTAAATTTAAATATGGTTATGGAATCATTATTTTAATTTATTTATTTTTGTAAGCTTGACAGGACCTTTTCATTCATTTTCTTCAGAAGGCGAGTTACATCCATAATTCAAGTGGTTAGGTGGCCTCAACCTGCCCAGAGAGAATCGAGTCTGTTTACTATTCACTTATGTATGGACATTTTGTAAGTTGCCTTGGAGCACATGTTTAAATTTAAATATGGTTATGGAATCATTATTTTAATTTATTTATTTTTGTAAGCTTGACACGACCTTTTTATTCATTTTCTTCAGAAGGCAAGTTACATCCATAATTCAAGTGGTTAGGTGGCCTCAACCTACCCAGAGAGAATCGAGTCTGTTTATCATAGTTTGCAGATTCTTCATCTAGATATAACAAAATTTAAAGCAAAAATTGAGCCAAGCATACTACTAGTCATCGGATGAGTCCACTAGAGTTGGGTCCTTTGCACTTGAACCAGATAATTTAGTCTGAGGGAGACAAGGAATATGTTTCTCAATGCGGTTGAGGTGGGCATTTTGTTGTTGGATTTGAAACTAAATAAGTTGAAATTCCTTATGAATTCCCTGTAAACCAAGATCAGACTTGGATGAGCTAGCTCGAGGGTTCATCATAGCTTTTTCCACAACATTCTTCATTAACGAGTAGAGGTATACAGTCTACTTATATTGAGAGGTTTGACCCATGGAGTGGCCAGGGTCCGGCACCAAGTCTCGCCATTCTTCCATATTTATCTCTACAACTACTTATTGGTTTAATTCTTCCTCCCAGTTAGAGATTCGCTGACGACCTTGCCTTAGAGTGCATGTCTAATAACACTGCGCTGAGTCACGGATAAGTGTTGAGGTGGATTTGCGGCCCCTACCCCTCGCTTGGCAAGGCTGGAGCTGACTACTATCACAACATTTCCCTGCATTTCTACCGCGCCCTCGACATCCACTAGCTGAAGAACCTTTTCTAGAAGGACGAACCATCTTGCTACTCAAACAACCCACATAGTAATATGAAACCATGTGACAAAAAGCCCAAACCTCGAGCTTGAGGCAAATAACAAGCTTAAGGTCTCGACGTTCACACTGCAACTGTAAACCTGCTGAAATTAACCATGTGGCAAAAGGAGTTGGTTGCACCAGGGTGGCAGACCACGAAAGCCTCCTTCACATTCTGCCTCGAGCTAACCAGGAACCATGTGCTGATATCAAAGACTAGAACAAGGTTACTTTTACCTGAGAATGGAGAGCTATGGACACAAAACTTTGGCATTAAAGTGTCCCTTCGACCGTTCCTTGCAGCATTTACTCTCTTCATGTGTGATGCCACATTGCCATACAATACAAATGTGCGAGGGTTCTAGCAAGGCCGCCCTCCAACCCTTTCTAACCTTACATTAATCATGGCACAGATCCCCAAGGTTCCATTTTTTCAGCACACACCCAAACAGGGGAAAAACATTATTTTAATTTATAAGGTAAAATGAATCTTAATTTATAACTACTATTTATATATTATATTTTTTAATGTGATATGTATATTATGATTTCCTTTTATCTAAAAAATTGTTCGTAGTTTTATTAAAAACAAAATCAAAATATAACAAATTGAATTTTATTATTTTTATTACTTTTTTTTTTATTGTTAATTAAGCTAACATTTAAATGTTTACAATCCAACGCTATATTACTTGTAACTTTTTATTATTAATTTAGATAACATTTGAATGTTTACAATCACACTGAGTTTTATATTAGTTTTAACTTTTTATTACTTCAATTGCATTAATATTTAAAAATGTTTACATAATTTCTTACATTTCACCGACACATACCCTTCTTACATTACACCTACCCATCTACGCTACAGTAGGTTGTATAGTTCCTCTTGATGAAATAAGTATGCATCGTAGAACACATCTCAATGAATTACACCTACACATCTACCCTATACTAAGTTATAGAGTATCTCTTCATGAAATAAGTATGAAATAAATATGTATAAAAGAACAACGATAATGCCTATAATTAAATTTCTAACCCATAATCCATTTTGTGATATGCAAATCATTATGTGCAAAGATTATGTCGTAGATGAAAATTTTTGGGAGGCTTTCCATTCAAAGAATATAATAAAACCAAGTTATGTATCATTTTTTTATAAATGCTTTTCACATTACAATGTTTTCAGTTTGGGAATTTTATTTTATTTTATTTTTAAATATTTGTGTCTGAGAATTTTATTTTGTTTTATTTTTAAATATTTGTGTCGAGATGGGCATTTCCAAAATAAAGAATTATGTGTTTTTTTATTTGTAAATATGTGTGCTTTGTTTTGTTATAAGATGGGTGTTTTCAAAATACAAGGTTTTTCGTCCACCTGAGGTAGCTCAATTGGAAATGGTCATGGAAATGAAGTCTCATCGAACCAGAAGTCTTGGGTTCAAATCTTGTGCTATCCCCCTAATCGGGGTGAGAAGATGGAAGTTGGACATGATGAAGATGTAGTCCTACCAAGCTTAAAAAAAATACAAGATTTTTTATCCATTCCAATAAAAACGTATTATCATGACAATTCATAGAAAAAAAATGACCCATTTCATAAAAATTTGTATGAACAAGTGTGCATCTTCGACTTTGGAGTGTAATCAAATCCATATAAAAAGTAATTGCTATTAAATTTTCCCTCATCTCATATTAAAAATAAAATAAATAAAATTACTTCCTTATTAGAATGTTTGTTTACCCTTCTCAAAAGGGAGAGCTAAGCCATCATGGATTCCATTACTATGATACTATCTCAAAATGCAACAAAGACATTCTAAATTAAGAAGATTAACATTGAATACATTTTGAGCTAGAGTTTGCCATTTTGGTTCTCATTCTTATGATCACTTGGGTTCATTCCATGGACCCTAATTCTTGTTGCCTCATTAAAATCCTTGGAATTCTACACTTATAATCATTAGAATCCTAATTAGTCAAACCCTTCCGCTTGAGCATAGGTTCATTCCATGGACCCTAATTCTTGTTGCCCCATTAAAATCCTTGGAATTCTACATTTATAGTCATTAGAATCCTGAATATTCAAACCCTTCCGCTTGAGCATAAGTGTTGTGATTGACTTTTGAAGCATGTCATATCATAAGAGAAGTCACTATTATACACAATAAAGAGTAAAAAAGATGAAATTGTGCATTTGAGTATTAAGGAGGTTGTAACCCAACCATATAAAACAAACACAAAATAACCGTAAAAATTATATAAAACATATAAACCATATTCAAATATAATAAACAAATTCCTATACATGAAGTCAAAAATAGGTGTTTGGGCTTTGAGATCCAGGAATTTCATTCTCTTTGGGATTGTTTAGGTTCTAGCCTTGCCGGGGGATGCCTTGGAACACTTTGATGGATAGCGAAAGATCCAAACTTATGATCATTTGCCTAATGCGACAAAATGACGTGTAATAGTGTACAAGGGGTGCACACTTGGAAAGTATGGCAAGACTTTTTCGGGGCCAAGACAACAGAGCCAAAGGGATTTTGGAATTGGTGGATTTAGACGTATGTGTGCCCTTTTCTTCTCCATCTCTTATGAGACACAGGTATTATCTCACCTTCATAAATGATTATTCTTGTAAAACTTGGATATTCTTCTCCAAGTTCATGGAGTATAAGGCCTTGGTAGAAAACCAAACCGAGAAAAAGATGAAAGCATTGAAGAGTGACAATGGTGGAGAATCTGTCTCCAATGCCTTCAAGGATATGCGTGAAGGAGGGCATTAGGAGAGATTCTATAGCACCAGATAACCCTTAGCAAAATGGGGTGGCTAAGAGGAATAACTGCAAGATAGTTGGAGCGGCTAAGGTCATGTTGCATGATCGGGGGTTGCCTATGTTCTTGTGGGCAGAGGCATGCAACACTACAGTGTTTTTGCAAAACAGGAGTCCACACAAGGTGCTTAGATGAGTTACACTAGAGGAGGCTTTCACAGGCAAGAAGCCTGATGTTTTGCACTTCCACATCTTTGGCACAAAAGTTTATTGCCAAGTGTCCAAAGATAACAAGAAGAAATTGGAGCCCACAATTGAAAAAAGGAATTTTCTTGAGATATAATGAGACAGCTCAGGCATGCAAGGTGTACCTACCAAGATTGAAGAAGACAATTATGAGGCGAGATGTGAGGGTCCAAGAGGATAGGGCTTTGAGGGACTCCTTGGAGCGAGAGCGGGTTGGAATATTTGAGGAGGAGTGACTTGCTCCTAAGCAGGAGTCACAGCCAAGATCATAGATTGAGTCCTAGCTTGGTGGAAAGAGGGTCGCACAACAGGATGATGAGGAAGAGAGACCAGGACAAGAGCAGGCAACTAGTCAGTCAGAGACTCCCAATATAGGAAGGATGAGAACCAAGTGGGTTGACATGTTGATTCAAGAGGCTCAAGAGCATGTTGAGGCTCCTAGCACCATGTTCAGGCAGAGCAAGTAGCCATAGATTTACATTGGGCATATGGCATTGACGACAAAGTTGTTGGACACAAAGCCTTCTTGTTATGAGAAGGCGGCCTCTCAGCAAGTTTGGCAAGATGCAATGGTGGAGAAATATTCCTCCATCATGAAGAACAATGTCTGGGAGATTGTGCCATGACTAGAGGGCAAATTAGTAGTAGGCTGGCTTTGGGTGTACAAGGTGAAGCATGGAGCAGATGGGAGTGTGGATAAGTACAAGACCAGGTTTGTGGCCAAGGGATTTTCACAGGTTGAGGCATAGACTATGATGAGACATTTTCCCCAGTAGAATGGTGTTCATCCATCAGGGAAATTTTGGCACTTGTTGCACAGATGGGGTGGAAGATCCACCAGATGGATGTGAAGACAACATTCCTTAACATATTGGTTGAGGAGGAGATTTACATGGAGCAACCAGAGGGGTTTAAGCAATTCAGCAAAGACATGCATGTGTGCATGCTGAAGAGAACACTTTATGAGCTCAAGCAAGCTCCAAGAGCATGGTCCACTCATATTGACAGCTATCTTTGAGGATTGGGCTTCACTAAGAGTGAGGTGGATCCCAACCTATACTACATCATGGTTGGAGGGCTTCCGCTCATTCTAGTGCTTTACGTTGACGACCTTATATTGACAAGAGCAAATAGCTTGATTCAAGATTGCAAGGCAAACCTTGCAAGGGAATTTGAGATGAAGGATATAGGGCTTATGCACTATTTCCTTGGATTGGAGGTTTGGCAAGGTGATGGTGAGATCTTCTTACGGCGGGGAAAGTACACGCAAGAAATTCTCAGGGGGTTTCATATGTAGAATTGCAGGCCCATGGCCACGACTCTAGTCACAAACTAGAGGAAGGTGGATGCCAGCAGAGCAAAGTGAGTAGATGCTACAATATACAGGTAGCTCATCGGGTCGTTGATGTATTTGGTCAACACATAGCCTGATATTTGTTTTGCGGTAAACCAGCTAAGTCGGTTCATGATGGAACTGACCAGAGTTCACTAGGTTACTACGAAGCATGTTTTGAGGTATCTCAGAGGCACAACAGATTATGGATTATGGTACAGATAGGTTGATGGGGTGAGGCTTGAGGGCTTCACTTATGAAAATTGAGCAGGGAGCTCCACAAATCAAAAGAGTACTTCAGGTGGCACCTTTAGCATTGGGTCAGCAGTTGTTTGTGGTTACAGTAGGAAGCAGAGATCAGTTGCACTTACTTCAGCAGAGGTCGAGTACATGGTTGCCAATTTGGCAGCATGCAAGGCTATATGGACGAGGAAGATGCTTGTGGGGCTTTTCAGACAGGGGATGGAGCCTATTGTGATACATTGTGATAATCATAGTTGCATTAAGCTCTCTGAGAATGAAGTGTTTCATGATCACTCTAGGCATATCAAGATCAAGTATCATCATATCAAAGATTGTGTGCAGAAAGGGATAGTAAAGCTATCGTACATTCCAACAAAGGAGCATACAGTAGATATCTTAACCAAAGCATTGGTAAGAAGCAATTTTGTCTATTTTAGAGACAAGTTGGGAGTTGTACAAAATCCCTTCCTCGCTAAGAGCGAGTGCTGAAAATTATAGCGTGGAAGGTCTTCTCTGGCTCGTGCCTTAGCCAAAAAGACCACAAGTTATCCTTCTCTTAGCATGATGTGAATCATGAGTTATACTTCAATTCATGCATGGTGTTGGAGGATCAGTTACGCGGACCCTTCTTCAATTTAACTGCAGGATTGGGTGGTAGTTCAAGTTCAAATAGAACAATTTGGGACTTCAATTATTGATTGAATGAAGGATGAGTTATGCCTCCAGTGATGATTGGAGAGAGAACCAGTTCGACTTAGTTAACCTGTCAATCACCACTCAAGTTCTAAATTTGTACTTTCCTAATTTAGCATGGGTCGAATCTATAAAAGAAGGACGAAGGCACATGGATTATTCATTATTGTGTGCATAGGTTTTTGTGAGATCTCTTTGCTTGTGATGTTCGTAGCTTTGAGGAGCAAGTGCGCATAGATTGAGGAGAATTTCTCTACAAAATAGGAGACCAAGAACGCATGAAAATAGGAGCATAATGTGCTACAAAATAGGAGATTTTGTGCACAAGGAAATAGGCCTAGTACACAAGGACATAGGACCAGGGAGTGCACAAGGATTTAGGAGTTGGGATCAAGGGTTGGTAGGGCAAGTCCAGGCTAGATCAATGGGAGAACAAGTGTGTTCTCAAAGGGACAGATTGCTTTGTAAATGATTCAATTGCTCAAGATAAATAAAGTACCACATCAAGGAGGCAGGTTTCTCCCTATTGGGTTTCCTAAGAAAAAATAAGTGTATCAATTTGCATGATGTGTTTTTATCTCTGTGTTTTTATTCCATTGCTTATAAGTTGTTAATAAATTATGTATCTTGGTGAATGTGAATTTGGTTTTAGTTTTCAGTTGCCTAGTTTTCAATAATTCACTAAGTAGTTGAGAAATTTCATGGAAAATTAACAAAGAATACCAATCGATCATGAAGAATGATGTATGAGAGATTGTGCCTAGACCAAAGGGGAAATGTATGGTGACCTCCAAATCAGTATACAAGATCAAGCCTGCAGTGGATGGCAATATTGACAAATACAAGGCAAGATTTGTGGCTAGAGGATTATCCCATAAAGAGGAAGAGGATTACAATGAGACTTTTGTTCTGATTACCAAGTACACTACCATTAGATCTATTATTTCCATTGTTTATTCTATGGGTTGGAATTCACATCAAATGGTTGTAAACACTGCTTTTCTTAATGGCGTTATTGAGGAAGAAGTATTCGTAGAGCAACCTCAAGGTTATGAGGTCCATGGAAGAGAGTTTCACGTTTGCAGATTGAAGAAAGCCTTGTATGGACTCAAGTAAGCACCGAGAGCCTGGTATACACAAATTGACAGTTATCTGACAATACTTTGTTTCTCCAAAAGTGATGTTAATCCAAACATGTATTTCAAGGTCAAGAAGAATGAACCTGTGATTCTATTGTTATATGTTGATGACTTATTTTTTACATTTGTGGAGCATCTCATTATTAGAAGTAAGAGGGAGTCGGCCTCTAAATTTGATATGAAGGATCTTAGATTGATGCACTACTATTTGGGGCTAGAAGTATGGCAAAAGCCTAGCTAAATTTTTATTGGTCAACGAAAATATATTATCAAGATCCTGCAGAAATTTGGAATGATGAAGTGTAAATTGATGGCAAGTCCCATGGTGACAAATCTGAGAAAGTTGAGAGACTTTGAGTCAAATTTGATAGATCCATCCATGTATCGAAAGTTAATTAGCTCGTTGATGTATTTGGTTAATACTAAGCCAGGAATTCGCTTCGTAGTGAACACTTTGAGCCAGTTCCAGGTCGAATCAAGACGTGATCATTGGATTGCAGCAAAGCATATATTGATATATTTGTGTGTACGATTGACTATGATTTGAGATATGTCTCAAATGATGATATACAGCTGCAAGGATATATCGATGTAGATTGGGCAGGGAGTGTTGAAGACAAAAAGAGTACCTTTGGAGGTTGCTTCAGTTTGGGCTCCACTATGATTTCGTGGATGAACAGGAAGCAGACATTTGTCGCACTCAATACTATCAAGGAAGAATACATTGCAACCAAATTGGCGAGTTGTGAAGCAATGTAGCTTCGGAAGTTGCTCGCGAAACTATTTGATCATGTTCTAAAACTGACCATGATATATTATGATAATCAAAGTTGTGTGAAGCTAACATATAATTCAGTTTTCCATGACATGTCGAAGCACATCCAGATCAAGTACCACTTCATTTGTGACATAGTGCGAAAGGGAGCAATGAAGCTCCAGTATGTATCCATTGATAAGCAAATTGTTGATATTCTTACAAAGCCTCTATCCAAACCAAAGTTTGCATACTTCAAGGACAAGATTGGACTTGTTGAGAATGCCTCTCTCATTGAGAGGGAGTGCTGATGAGATAGCATCATGGACTAACGTTCTCCTTGTGTCAAGCATATTGACTTGAATTAGGGAGAATGGTCTGCCAGAGGACTTGTTGACCTGAATGAGAAAGAAAGGTCCTAGAGCATCATGTTCATTTGGCATTGGGCCCAAGATTGTGTGGCTAGAATTTGGCCTTTAGCGATTCACCATATGTCATTGACTCGAATGATGGTGAACCAAGACTAGTTGGGATGCCATGTGTCAAATACCAACCCAGATTATCATGACTAGTTGTATGTTAAATGATATCCCATGTGTTTGAAGTACTGACCCAAATTATGGTGAGCACACACCATAGGTCTAAAGTACTGACCCAAATGATGGTGATTAGTTGATGTAGTTAATTTACCATGTGTTTGAAGCACCGACCTGAATTATGGTGAACATATATCATAGGTCTGAAGTGCTGACCAGAATTATGGTAAATGGTTGATACTATTGGATTACCATGTGTCACAATTGTGACCCAATTATGGTGATGATTTGTTATAATCGTTTCTTAGAGAAATTTGTTCACATGAAGAACATTTGTCTGGTCATTATGAGTACCTCCCTAGCTCAGAGAATGTTGAATTTTGTAGTTATGGTCGGTCTCCATAATTTATATTTTAGCCTTTGTAATGTATAAATAATTTGTAAGACATATTCTTCATGTCATTTTGATTATTTAGCCCTTGAAAACATGTATATAGGACGTGTTCTTCATGTTGGATTTAAAAGAGAAAATTTCGAAATTTGAAATTTGAATTTTTGGCTCCAAACTTGTCAAATCGGCCCTCCCTCAAGTCAAGTCGCCCTAGGGAAGAGACACACCCATTCTGGACAGATAGATCACTATATAAAGGCATTCAACCTCCTCCATAAAGGATCCATTCCACCTCACACAAGAAAGACAGTTTCTGGGCATCTAAGTGAAGTACAAGAAGGATAAAAGGAAGGACGAAGATCACCTTTCTCTCTCTCTAACTCACATCTCTCTCTCCTAGCTCACACATGTGTTTCTGGACATTTTTTGGGCAGTCGTTTATGGACAGGTCGAAATTCTAGGCAATTTCTAGGTAACATATTCTAGGCATGCCAAAATTCTATGCAGATTTGAGAGGGTCGAAGTTTGAAGGGCAAAACTATGACTCGACTTGACTTGACTAGAGGGTTGCTTGACCAGGTTTGACCATAGATTGTTGGATGTCATAGTTGACTAGCTGCACTAGATGCATCTCTTGTTGAACTAAAGAATTTCCCTAAGAAAAAGGTTGTTGGGTTTTCCCCCCAAGTGGGTTTTCACAAGTCAAACCTTTTGTTCACTTTGTGCTGCAGCAGGTTAATCATCTTTCATGATCGACATTTTTACATGCCAAATATGTTGTACTATGCATGCTGCAATGCTCCATATTTGCTACAGATGGCCAAAGAAGTGTCCATAAGAGTGTGCTAGTCTAAGTGCCACTGCTGTGTTCCAATTTTGATAAGCAATCCATTTTTCGGTTTGAGGCAGTTTTTCAGTTGGAGGTACTCAGGCTGGAATTCACTAACCTCTCCCTTCTTCTCATCACCCCAAAGTCACTTACTAACATCCCCCAAGAGGTCAAGATCTGCTTGAGCCTCTCGGTTTCATCATTTCCATGACATGTGCCTTGGTGAACATCTGCTTCACTCAAGGATTGCTCACTCAGTGTTTGTGAGTCTTCTTTTTTCCCAAAATGGCCTAAGGTCTCATACCTTAGCTCCCTATTTTCATCTCCATATTAACTATTAACTTTATTATATAACTCCCTAACAATTTTCCCCCTTTTCCTATTTTAATCATGTATATAAAACTCCCCTATGTAAATACCCCTCCCTGGCAATATAGCCATATTATTCACTAAGTCAGGGAAATCACAGTCCATCTGGGATTGTTTTTAGCCCATCCGTGTCCAGGGATTACTCTGACATCTGGTCAGAATAATAACCTCTTCCCTAAACCAAAACCCCTAAAAAACCTTCAAAAAACCCATTTTTTGCACCTTTTTCCCTCGTTCCGTGCATAATATATCAACCCCGCATGTCAAAAACCCATATTTCACTCATATCCCTAAGTCCGACTGTAAATACATTAATGCGCCCTTTATTAAACCCCATAACCCACTAAACCCAAGTCTAAAACCCATCCGCCGTGCGTATCAAATTTGGAATATTCCTGCGAATATTCCCACTCGCTAACCCGCCGCTACCTCGCGATCGCCGCCAACCGTTGGATCGCCCGCCCCATAGATCAACGGCTGGTGGGCTTTCCTATATGCAACACGCCCGGCCCTTAACGTCCGGGAGTTCGGCGGTTTTGCCGCCGTACTCCCGCCACGCGTCAGGCTCTGGGGCATGGCGGAGCCCCTTCCCCCGAAACCACCTCTGCCCATAAGCGGTGCGCCACAAAACCGCTTACCGCCCTGTGACGTCATACCCCACGTCACCCCCTGCACAGTCCCTGCCCACGTCACCCCTTGTCCAGTCACCCGATGAGTCACCTGCCTGCGTGGCCTCCTGCCACATCACTGCCACATGTCCCCACCATCGTACCTGCCACGTCATCACCCGTACGTGATGACGTCATGCTGACGTCATCCCGCCACGTCACCCGCCGTACAATGCTAGCGTCATCAGCACTTTTTTTTGGCGCAGAGGCGCAAAAGTTGCACTTCGGAGCCCCGGAATCCAATTCTGAGGCAGTTTTTGATGAGCGATTTGCGCCTATTTAGGATTTTTTAGGCCGAAATGGAGAATCTTCAGGGAATCTTTAAGGAATCTTCTCACCATGCGGCCCCAGGAAGCCCGAAAAGGCACAAAAATGATCTGTTTTCTTCACAGAGCATACCAAAAGGAGCAGAAGATCATTCCAGATGATACAGAGGCCGAACAACGGCCATTTACTGGTGATTAGACCCGCAACACATCAGATCGGCAGTCCAAATTTTGTCAGAGAGTATCAGTGGAAGAAAAGACGCCAGAGAGTATCAGTCAAGATTTTTTAGGGGCTCGAGGCACCTGAACATTGATGAAGCCCCCAGAAAGTCAAATCAATAAGCATCAACCCATCCTTGCCTTCAAATCACCATCAAGGCATTCAAAGCACCAAGACAGCAAGAAATCAGAAACCCATACTCATTTATTGCAGAAAACACTGCAGCAAGCCACCAAGGACAGCATCATTTATTCAGTTTTGATACATCGGCCCTGAGCACGGCCCGAGATATTTTTTGCATTTATTTCTGGATAGGATTAGGTTAAGTAGTCATTTTTTATGACCTAATTAGGTCAAAATGTAATAAAGGAACTCTACAGAGAGTTTTTGCCCTATATATACCACCCTCTATATAGTTTTAAGGGTTGGTTAATTGAGAATTTTCACGAGAGACTCGCTGTGTATACCTGAATTTTTCTGTAATCAAAGATTGCTTAAAGCTTGGAGAGCGAACTGTCTATTGTTGATGAATGTTTTGAAGAGTTGAAGATGGAATTCCTGCGCTGCGGCGTGAAGCAATAAGTGCCTCTTATCTTTGTTTATGTGTTTGCCATTATCTAAATAGCAGAAAAAAGGAATAGCCTAGAATTAGTTTAAATACTCTCTATGCTCAATCTC
This sequence comes from Pinus tabuliformis, assembly GCA_031772625.1. Lineage (NCBI taxonomy): Eukaryota > Viridiplantae > Streptophyta > Pinopsida > Pinales > Pinaceae > Pinus > Pinus tabuliformis. The sequence continues at coordinate 637,453,500 of CM062815.1, read as the reverse complement.
TGTTGTTTCTTGATGTTTTCCTCTAAAAAGAATTGGTTATGAACATTGAATTCCTCCAGGCTCATGTTTACCCCAATTCACCTATGTTGGCCAATTATCTAGGGATTCTTAACTGCCCCTAGGTAGCGCCCTGTTATTTTCTCTGCTAATCTGTTGGAGAGATTCTTAACTGCCTCTCTTTCTTTAGCATTCAGTTCATCCCTTAAACCTGAAAATTGCTTCAAGCTCAGCTATCTTGCTCCATGTTCCCTCACTATTATTAAGGAAGTACACCGACAGTTCCCCTCCTCGACTCCACGCCCAATGGCTTGAAAGATTCAGACTATACTCTGCCTCTCTACCTGAAAGCCTCAGTTTTCCCACCAAAACTCAATCAAAACCCCTGTGCATCATATCTAGCCTAAAATCATCCCTTTTCAACAAAGCTAAATCATAAAGAGAGAGCCCTCTCTGACTGCAGGTAGGCTAGGGCCTGCAGTCCAAAGTTGGTTTGTGGTTACCTCGGCCGTATCCCTTTAGGAGTCAAAAGGGACAACCTGAGTGATAACATAATGGCGACTCCACTGGGGAGTGAATCATGTGTTTATTAGTGTAAATCCTCAATTTTGACCAGTTCGCCTCGTTTTCTGGAGAAAGTGTTCCTTTTCTTCAGGGCTTTTCATGTTCGGCTCTGATCTGTGACGGTGGACAGAGATCAGGCACTTCAAGGTTGATTCATCCACCTGGCGACTCCACATCATCCTCATAATAAAGACTCCACTGGAGAAATGAACCCGAAGGAATTATATAAGCAGATCAGGCTCTTGACTTGGACTATCATCCAAGAGATCATGTTCTTTCTCTTGCACCAAATTTTGTTGTGCATATTGTACTTTAAAAACGATTTTATGTCAGATTTTTGTGTTTTTCCTTTGGAAAAGGTTGTTGAAAAGCCTCCTTGCACGTCAGAGCAGCAGCTTTCAAATGTTGTTGAAGATCATCATACTGCCAAGGAGGAACCAAAAATAGAGCCCAGTCTTCTAGTTCCTGTACATACTCCCGTGCCTCGTAAAGTTCCTGAAAGATATAAGCCGCTCATTTTGCCTCCTGTGCTGGGTCCTCTGACGGCAAATCATCCTGAATATCTCCCTAGATTTGATGGAGAGAATGGTATTACTGCCCAGAAACATATCCAGGCTTTTGAAGATTATCTTAATACATTTGAAGTGGAAGATGAAGATGTCAATCTTAGACTATTTGCCCTTTCTTTGCAAAGCGAAGCTAGGACTTGGTTTAAAGCGTTGCCTGAGGCGAGCATCTCTAAGTTTCAGCAGTGTGCCAAGCTTTTCCTTGATAGATGGATGATCAGAGGTAATCTCTTCGTGCTCATCGAAGAATACAATCATTTAGAAAGGCATCCAGATGAATCTGTTCAGCAGTTTTCAAACAAATTCAATCAAGTTTATCAGTCCATGCCTTTAAATATAAGACCTCCCCTTGATCTAGCTCTATTGCAATACCCTAGAGCATTTGACATAGAGATGGAATTCTATTTGAGAGAAAGATGCCCGTCCACTTTGAAACAGATGCAGGACATAGCTGTGGACGTGGAGGCAAATCTAAGAAGGAGGGAAGAACAGCGCAAAGCAGAGCAAGAAGAAAGATTTCATAGTGTGTTACAAAAGACAGAGGAAATGATGCAGCTGATCACAATGAAATTGGAATGTTCAGAGCACCAGAACAGATCTGTTTCGCAACAAGAAAGTAGTGACATTCACGAACAAACCTGCCACAAAACAGATGACATATTCATCCAGTCATACATGATGGAGCAGTCTCCTGATATACTGTGTGAATATAATAGCTTCTCTTCTTTCAACTGTCTGCCCAAATATGATCTGTATGATGATGATTATGAGCCTAACGACCAAATCAACCTTGCAGAGGAATCAAATCCTATTTTGGCAGGAAGCAGTGTTCAAGTTCAGCAAGTTGAACCCAATGATCAGCATGCCCATCTCAGCTATGAAGAAAAGGAAGAAAACGCAGAGTGTGTTGATTTCAGTGAAGGAACTTTACCCTTTTGTTTTGAATCTTTTCAATTTATCAAGGATAACTATCATGCTGTATATGATCAAGTGTCACCGCGTGTTGCTATTGACCATCTGGATGTTAATCAAGATATTGTTCCAAAGGTATTGCCTCTAGTTTTGCAGCCCCAAAGATCCATTGAATATCAGATTGAGGAGGACCCAGAAGCAGTAGCATATGACCAAATGATCCAAGTGGATCCCCTGCCTCTTTGTTTTCAGCCATCTGAGTTGTTCAAAGAAGAAGAAGACCAGTAGCCTGCACAGATCAGTCAAGTCCTATTTGAGCCAGATTGTAATAAATTACAAGCACCTCTGCAAGTTCTGAATGACCTATCCGCTGGCAGGCAGAATAATGAAAGAGATCAGTGCTCTTCACTATTAACAGGCTGCAAGGCTCAGTATCGAGTTGTCGATGATCTCCCGACTCCAAGGCATGGTAGCAATCCTCAACCTTTGTACAGTTCTTTAATTCAGCCTAGAAATTGTATATATATATGTTGCAGGACAGTTTTGTACAGTATCTAAACACCGCAAAGGAGGTCAGAAGCTTCCTGATCTTCTCAAAGATTGACAAAGCCATAACAAATTGCAAAATCTCAGTTGGTCTCACTAGCAAGCACAAGCAGCAAAGCCCACTCATGTTATTATTGCTTAAGTGGCTGCATTGGCTATTTCACTTCACCTAACAGCAAAGTAAGTACTGGTTAGGGTAGGTAGGTAGGTAGGATCAATAAGGCAGCCAGCCAAGGGAAATTTGCAGAACACAGCAACAATTGAATACAAGGCAGTCTGACCTGCTGTTCTTGGCTTTTCACAAGGAAAAGCCATCCCCAAGTGGAGCCACTGTTAGCCTCCTGCTGCAGCAGGTTAATCATCTTTCATGATCGACATTTTTACATGCCAAATATGTCGTACTATGCATGCTGCAATGCTCCATATTTGCTACAGATGGCCAAAGAAGTGTCCATAAGAGTGTGCTAGTCTAAGTGCCACTGCTGTGTTCCAATTTTGATAAGCAATCCATTTTTCGGTTTGAGGCAGTTTTTCAGTTGGAGGTACTCAGGCTGGAATTCACTAACCTCTCCCTTCTTCTCATCACCCCAAAGTCACTTACTAACATCCCCCAAGAGGTCAAGATCTGCTTGAGCCTCTCGGTTTCATCATTTCCATGACATGTGCCTTGGTGAACATCTACTTCACTCAAGGATTGCTCACTCAGTGTTTGTGAGTCTTCTTTTTCCCAAAATGGCCTAAGGTCTCATACCTTAGCGCCCTCTTTTCATCTCCATATTAACTATTAACTTTATTATATAACTCCCTAACAATTTTCCCCCTTCCCCTATTTTAATCATGTATATAAAACTCCCATATGTAAATACCCCTCCCTGGCAATATAGCCATATTATTCACTAAGTCAGGGAAATCACAGTCCATCTGGGACTGTTTTTAGCCCATCCGTGTCTAGGGATTACTCTGACATCTGGTCAGAATAATAACCTCTTCCCTAAACCAAAACCCCTAAAAAACCTTCAAAAAACCCATTTTTTGCACCTTTTTCCCTCGTTCCGTGCATAATATATCAACCCCGCATGTCAAAAACCCATATTTCACTCATATCCCTAAGTCCGACTGTAAATACATTAATGCGCCCTTTATTAAACCCCATAACCCACTAAACCCAAGTCTAAAACCCATCCGTTGCGCGTATCAAATTTGGAATATTCCTGCGAATATTCCCACCCGCTAACCTGTCGCTACCTCGCGATCGCCGCCAACCGTTGGATCGCCCGCCCCACAGATCAACGGCTGGCGGGCTTTCCTATATGCAACACGCCCGGCCCTTAACGTCCGGGAGTTTGGCGGTTTTTCCGCCGTACTCCTGCCACGCGTCAGGCTCTGGGGCGTGGCGGAGCCCCTTCTCCCCAAACCACCTTTGCCCATAAGCGGTGCGCCACAAAACCGCTTACCGCTCTGTGACGTCATACCCCACGTCACCCCCTGCACAGTCCCTGCCCACGTCACCCCTTGTCCAGTCACCCGATGAGTCACCTGCCTGCGTGGCCTCCTGCCACGTCACTGCCACGTGTCCCCGCCACCGTACCTGCCACGTCATCATCCATACGTGATGACGTCATGCTGATGTCATCCCGCCACATCGCCCTACTGACGTCATGCTGACGTCACCTGCCGTACAATGCTGACGTCATCAGCACTTTTTTTGGGCGTAGAGGCGCAAAAGTCGCACTTCGGAGCCCTGGAATCCAATTCTGAGGCAGTTTTTGATGAGCAATTTGCGCCTATTTAGGATTTTTTAGGCCGAAATGGAGAATCTTCAGGGAATCTTTAAGGAATCTTCTCACCATGCGGCCCCAGGAAGCCCGAAAAGGTGCAAAAATGATTCGTTTTCTTCACTGAGCATACCAAAAAAGAGCAGAAGATCATTCCAGATGATACAGAGGCCGAATAGTGGCCATTTACTGGTGATTAGACCCGCAGCACATCAGATCGGCAGTCCAGATTTTGTCAGAGAGTATCAGTGGAAGAAAAGACGCCAGAGAGTATCAGTCAAGATTTTTTAGGGGCTCGAGGCACCTGAACATTGATGAAGCCCCCAGAAAGTCAAATCAATAAGCATCAACCCATCCTTGCCTTCAAATCACCATCAAGGCATTCAAAGCACCAGGACAGCAAGAAATCAGAAACCCATACTCATTTATTGCAGAAAACACTGCAGCAAGCCACCAAGGACAGCATCATTTATTCAGTTTTGATACATCGGCCCTGAGCACGGCCCGAGATATTTTTTGCATTTATTTCTGGATAGGATTAGGTTAAGCAGTCATTTTTTATGACCTAATTAGGTCAAGATGTAATAAAGGAACTCTGCAGAGAGTTTTTTCCCTATATATACCACCCTCTGTATAGTTTTAAGGGTTGGTTAATTGAGAATTTTCACGAGAGACTCGTTGTGTATACCTGAATTTTTCTGTAATCAAAGATTGCTTAAAGCTTGGAGAGCGAACTGTCTGTTATTGATGAATGTTTTGAAGAGTTGAAGATGGAATTCATGCGTTGCGGCCTGAAGCAATAAGTGCCTTTTATCTCTGTTTATGTGTTTGCCATTATCTAAATAGCAGAAAAAAGGAATAGCCTAGAATTTGTTTAAATACTCTCTATGCTCAATATTTGTTGTTTCTTGATGTTTTCCTCTAAAAAGAATTGGTTATGAACATTGAATTCCTCTAGGCTCATGTTTACCCCAATTCACCTGTGTTGGCCAATTATCTAGGGATTCTTAACTGCCCCTAGGTAGCGCCCTGTTATTTTCTCTGCTAATCTGTTGGAGAGATTCTTAACTGCCTCTCTTTCTTTAGCATTCAGTTCATCCCTTAAACCTGAAAATTGCTTCAAGCTCAGCTATCTTGCTCCATGTTCCCTCACTGTTATTAAGTAAGTACACCGGCAGTTCCCCTCCTCGACTCCACGCCCAATGGCTTGAAAGATTCATACTATACTCTGCCTCTCTACCTGAAAGCCTCAGTTTTCCCACCAAAACTCAATCAAAACCCCTGTGCATCATATCTAGCCTAAAATCATCCCTTTTCAACAAAGCTAAATCATAAAGAGAGAGCCCTCTCTGACTGCAGGTAGGCTAGGGCCTGCAGTCCAAAGTTGGTTTGTGGTTACCTCGGCCGTATCCCTTTAGGAGTCAAAAGGGACAACCTGAGTGATAACAGGGCGAAAAGGCAAAACCTCTATTATAAAATTTCCTCCCCCACTAGGACTTTGTATCATTAGATGTATTGTGTGTTCAAGAGGGCTTATATCGGGCTAGAATATTCTTTGTATGTGACTAAAGTCAGTGTAGTACATACACTCAAGGCTAGCTCTGTACCCTTTTCAAGTGATCTAGATATGTCCTTCATCTACAACAATATCTATGGTCCATACATCAATAGAAAAAAATTATTGGGAAAACTTCATCAGCTTACACCCAGTTGCTCCTCAAAATACTATTGTGGGTAGAGACCTAAATTTTACCTTAGGGGAATCTAAAATCTCAATCCCCTCAACCACCTATAAACCCCTCTCAAACTTTCTTGTAGAACATATGGACGATACATGCCTCATTGACATCATCCCTCCAAAAATTCAGCATATTTCGATAAATAATCATGTTGGGATAGCAGATGCCTCAAAATGGTTGGATTGTTTCTTGATTTCGAAAATTTTCTCGACCTTAACCTCTGCATGTACTCGTGGGTCACTATAGGTGGTGTTCTGATTATGTTCCCATTCTCCTTGGATTTGATTCCTCCCCCCCAAAGCCACCTTGTCCCTTTAAGTTAAATCACCATTGGTTTGAAGGTTCCTCCCTTCACGATTCTATCAAGCAAGCATGGTGTCCCTTCTCCCTTGCCTCTATGGAATCCCCATCGATTCATTTCCAAAGGAACTTAAAATTGCCTAAAGCGGTTATCGCATAGTTGGAAAAACAAAACAAAAAAATGCTAGAGATTCATAACGTCTGGCTAACAACAAAGAAAAACTAAAAGGTACCCTAGATTAGAGCATTTTTAAAAATGGGCTAGCAGACCATCAATAATATATGAGAGACCTTGAAGAAAATAGAAGGAAAATCATGTTAGATAAAGAAAAGGGGTTGTGAATGAAGACTAGAACCCTCTAGCTTCAAGTTGGGGATGAAAACACAAAATATTGTCACTGGATGGCAAATCATCATAAAACTATAAACACCATTTGGGATATAAAAGGTTAATATGGAGCATTGGTCTCCTCCTTTCATGACATTTTCCAAGAGGGTTGCAAATACTTCAAAGTTATTTTTCATCAAGAAAACATAGCAATGATAGACCAAATTTTAAAGGTGGAAAGACTCTTCCCTAGGTTTGCAAATCAAGATGAAAATGAAAACCTTGTATCAAAGATTACAAACCCTGAGCTTGAATGGGTGCTTCATAGTTTTCAAAAAGGAAAGAGCCTCGGATTGGATAGTCTCACCATTGAATTCTATCTAAAACATTTTGATTTCCTAGGAGATGATTTGTTAAGCATTGTCGAGTTTTGTTGAACATTTGGGCAAACCCTAGCACCATTCAACACTACCTTCATTGCCCTAATCCCAAAAGGTGACCATTCAGACCCTTGAGATCTCTTCCGATCCATTTCCTTATGTAACACCATATATAAAATCATCTCCAAAATCATTGCAAATCAACTGAAAGATATTCTTTTGGAACGCAGCTTCCCTAAGCAATTCGGATTCCTGGCAAGAGGACAAATTCATGAAGGGATCGGTCTCACCCAATAAGGCCTCCACTCAATCCACACAAAGAACCAAAAAGTTTTTCATGTACAAAGTGGATCTCTCTCAAGCCTTTGACAGGGTTAGTTGGATTTATATCGGACCTCTCTTTATTCCCTTGGGATTTTGTCACTACGTCTCTTAAGTTTTAAACTGCATTAGCACCTCCTCTCTTGCTCTTCTAATCAATGGAGTTGCAAATCCCTTCTTTAATGTGGTGTGACGACTCTCCCAACAATGTCCTTTATTCCCCCCCCTCCCCCTCCCCTCTTCATGTTGGTTGCTAAGGGTCTTAGCAGACTCATTGTGGATGCCAAAAATAGGGCATGTTTCAAGATATTTTCATCGATGGTAACTTGGTTCATCTTCAGCAGCTAGAGCTTCTCCAAGACACTTTTAAAAAGGCCACTAGAACGCTTATAAATCTATTTAAGTCCTCTCTCTACTACTAGGGCATGAAGGTTGAAGAGAAACATCAGATTGGGACATTTTTTTCCTGCTCAAGCGATGGAGATCAATCAAGGTCTAAAATACCTATGCTTTATTCTAAATCCAGCTATCAAACAACTATGCAAAAGAAAATTGGCATTGGTGATAAATACTTGGCAATAATTAAGAGGGGGGCTAAATTAGTAATTGTGTCTATTCAATTAATCAATTCAAATTAATTTCCTTTTTCAAGTATTCTCTTTTATAGCAAATGGCTTATGTATATGTTCAGCTTTTAATTGTTTCTTTTTCAATTACCAAAGAGAGATTTGCATATATAAACATAATTCAAAAGCATTCACACAAGCGACACATTCCACATGCAACACATGAAGACACCAGATATAAGTGGAAAACCCGTATAGGGAGAAAACCATGAATTTTTTGTTGAAGTGTTGTGAAGGCAAGTTCCTACTCTCTTATTACATCAGATTTTTTGTAGAGTCTAACCTAAAGGAGGTTGTTACCTCAACTTCTTCTACAAGCTTCAACTTGCAAGGAAACCCCTACTCCCATAAATTTTATGCAGGCTACAACCCACGGGAGGCTCCTACCTCAACAAGCTCCAACCTGTTCTTTTTCAAGCTACAACTTGAAGAGAGACTGCAATCCCTTAATCAAATTACAAATCAAATTTTTTGGTTACTTGGTCTTTGTTTCTGTTCTAAATTTAATTTATGCCCTCTTTTCTGTTGCTTATTCTCTCATCTTCTCTTCCTTAAATATGCTCCTCTTCTCTTCTTACCAGGGTGTTTATGAACTCTCTCATACAAAATGTTCAATTCTCTAAAACTTAATTATCATTCAACAATGCATCTTTTAAAGGCATGGCTCCCTGTCCATTTGCATTATATGCAGAAATTTGAAATGAGGAGTTGTCTCTTAGTATTCCAGGACTATTTGCATCTCACCTCTTCTTTTTCAACTGAGTCTCAAATTAAGACAAATTTGTTTTGTATTGTTTTCATGTCTGAAGAATCATGCTCAAGCATTAACTATGGCATAAGAGAAGGCTCGAATGGACAAATATTTTATAACGCATGCTGATTAAAGATAGAGGGTGTTATTGTCTAGGGTAATGCAGTCTACATAGTAGATGACATGTGTCATAACTTGGTTCCTAAGAGCAACAGGCGTGTTACAGTGATGAAAAGGCCGAAAATATAAATGATTTTGTACAACTGATTTTGTTTAATAAAAGTAATATGTTCTTCAGACTCTGTTCTTTGGCTCTTATGTGCCATATCTTCATTTTGTTTAATGGATAAACATCAATGTAATCATCAATGGGAAAGCATCAAAGCCTTGCACATCACATCACTTTAATCAGCCCTTGCACATGAAGCAATAAACAATAGCAATCAACCTTGCAACATCAAGCAATCTAGAACTCGTCAACATGACTCATGACCATGATCATTTGACATCAATGCCAACATTGCTAACAATTGGTTACTTGAAAAGATAGAAAAACAAATTTGCGTCTAGTGCAACAAGCGGTTTTCTAGGGTTGGAAAATTAGTTCTCTATAAAACAATCATAGAAGCAATTTCGACCTACTGACCCTCTTTTGCATTGATTTCTAATGGGATCCTTCATAAAATTCAACAATTATCTTCATAGTTTCAATGGACAAGGCAGGAAGGCAAAAGATTGTTTTCTCTCACACCCTAGCACAAAATTGTTATGGCAAAAGCATTAGGGGAGTTGGGGTCTTAAAAATCTCCAATGGTTTTCAAAAGCACTTGCAGCTAAAGGTGTCTGGAAACTTAATCAAGGGACCATCCTATGGGCTTAAGTCACTAATCAAAATATAAGCCTTATTCCAATATTAGACTGGATCGGATCTCCTCAAAAACTAGTCAACCATGGATCTATTATCTAGAAGGCAATCATAAAATCTTCTCCCCTTACTGGCCAATATCTCGGGTGGAAAGTTGGAAATGAATCCCAAATTCAAATTGGTTTGAATCCATGGATTGGGTGTAAATAAGGCCAACTTGTTCCTCTGCCTTGTTGAAATATGTAACTAGGTTCGGTCTTCATGATGACATGTAATCATGATTTTATGTATATGTTGTAAAAAGAAATATAAATTTATTATTGTTATTCTTGAGGCAAGGGTTTCATGCTCAAGGTATTGAAAATGTAACTAGGTTCGATCTTCATAATGACAAGTGTAATTGTGACTTTTATGTAATTGAGGTAAAGAAGAAAAATAAAATGATTGTATGCTTGCCTCGTGGGTTTCATGAGCAAGAGAATTTATTTTTAGTTAAGGCTCCCATTGAGAGCCCTTAGGGATATTGTCATCTAGACATAAAAAGTCTAAAGAGTCATTGTCATGTAATGAAGACATGTTGCACATTGTAAAGAGTCATATTTGTCTTTGTAAGTAAACCTCCAAGACCTTGTCACTAGCCCTCGCTCAAGTCGGCCTACAGTGAAAGGATTATTCTAGAAAGGAGAAGTCGGCCTACTCCAGAGATCATGTTGGCCTCAAGGACATGGACAAACAAGTATATGTAGCAGTGCTCGGCCTCATTTGAACGCAAGCAATTTGGTGAAGCAAGTCTCCAACCACAAGTGTGCAAATCATCCTGGAAAGAACTTGAAGAAAGCGAAGAAGGAAGGAAACATAGTGAAGGTGAAGGGGTCATCATTGAGGACTGCCTTGGAGACCCTTGACAATACATATCTTTAGGAGATATGTCAACATGTATGCAGGATATCGATGCCTATAGGAAGATATCATTATGAAAGACCATCACAAAGGTAGTTGTCATTTAAGTGTTCATCTCTCATTTTTGAACAAGTATCTGGATGGGCTTATGCGGGACTGCCAAAGGAAGAACAGTGGATGTCTTCCCCGAGGATCATGTAGAAGGATGTAAGATCCTTCTGAAGAAGATGGTGTGAAGGCAGCATGACATGAAGCAAGGCCAGATGTAGACTAATAAATCGTTTTCTAATGAAAGGAGAGATGACATGACTGACTCATGGATGAAAGTGATGGATGGTCTGTGCCCTATGAAGAAGTCCCAAAAGATGAAGAATCCATATCAAAGCAGGAATTCATGACATCGAAGGAAGGAGTTCTTCAAGCAACTGGTTGTCCCATCATCTGCACCTAAGGAGTTTTTGTAGGTCCCTAATAAAGAGGGAGCCTGGAAACAAGTTTCTTACTTGGAAGAAACTTGGAAATTCCTAAGCCAAGAGGGAGCTTAGGTACATTCCTTCTGTAGGAATGAGTACATTCCTTTATTGGAATAGATATGTCCTCTCTAATTGAAAGGGAGAGATAGACACATCATTCTGGTCTTCACCTAGGAATACAGAACAGAGGATTGGGTTATCATTTGGCATCTAATGCTCTTTGAGGATGAAATAGGGCATCCAAGATAAGTGTAGTCGTAGAGAGACTAGGAATCCAAGATAAGAATAGTCCTGATGGAATGATCCCTGAGAACTCGGGTGGGGTATGTTCCGGGAGAGATAATGATGAGAGTGTTTATAAATCATTAGTCTTGCCAGCATTGAGCTCAGATCTTGTGGAGAGATAGAGTTGTTAGTCAAGGCCTTGCTATGTGACAATGTTGGTTGATATGATGTTATACAGATGGATTACCAATATGATTCTTTTTATGAGAAATTTTTCAGATTGAGAATGACCAAGTACCATTATGAATACCTCCCTAGTTAAGAGGGAGTGTTGAAAAGTGTAACTAGGTTCAGTCTTCATAATAACAAGCGTAATTTTGACTTTTATGTAATTGATGTAAAGAAGAAAAATAAAATGCTTGTATGCTTGACTCATGGGTTTCATAAGCAAGAGATTTTCTTTTTAGTTAAGGCTCCCATTGAGAGCCCTTAAGGATATTGTCATCTAGTTATAAAAAGTCTAAAGAGTCATTGTCATGTTATGAAGACATGTTACACATTGTAAAGAGTCATATTTGTCTTTGTAAGTAACCCTCCAAGACCTTGTCACTAGCCCTCACTCAAGTTGGCCTACAATGGAAGGATTATTAGAGAAAGGAGAAGTCAACCTACTCTAGAGATCATGTTAGCCTCAAGGACATGGACAAACAAGTATATATAGCAGTGCTCGACCTCATTTGAAGGCAAGCAATTCAGTGAAGCAAGTCTCCAACCACAAGTGCACAAATAATCTTAGAAAGAGCTTTGAAGCAAGTGAAGAAGGAAGGAAAGATAGTGAAGGTGAAGGGGTCATCATTGGAGAACTTGTTGGAAATAATATTGAGAAGGGGGTGAATCAATATTAGCAAGTCAATAATTTTTCATTTCCATAATCAGATTCATATAAGCTACTTCAGTTAATGTAACTTGCATGTATACGCAACTGTGTTTAAGGCAACTAGCGTATATCCTGCAAACTTATGATTCAGTTAATTCATCATATGTTGATCTTTAATCAGTGCATCAGAACCATATAAACAGTAATTAGGTGTAGTAAAAACAAAACAGACAATCACACACATGAACACAAGATATAAGGTGGAAACCCAATGTGGGTGAAAACCACCTGCTGCAATCATCTCTATCTTCTTTTTAAATTAGAAATTTCTTTTTACAATTTTTGTACTGGTGCACTCTTATACCAGTACGCAAGCTTCTACCTGCAGAAGGCTACAACCTTCTCTCGTTCTCCAGTTTCTCCTGGAAGGGAGCTACAACCCATAGCTCTTGTACTAGCTGATATGTTTAATAGTACATAGGTGTCAGCCTACAAAAGGCTACAACCTTCTCTTTTCTTCCAGGGACCACGTTTCATAAATTTTCACACTGGATCCACAATAGCATCATTCAATCATCAAATATATCTGCATCAACCAATCCCCTTTGCACCAACCACAACTGAATCAACCAATCACTTTGACAACCCTTCAATCTGATGTTGGAACAAGAATACAGTAACCAGAGCACAGTGACCAGAACACTGCAACAGCGAACAGAAGCAGCTAAAACATATTTTATAAGGTATACGATACTTTCATGTGTCAAACCTACGTGCATATGCTCTTTTCTCAAGGCAAACCTGCGTATAGATCTGCAAATCAAATTTAAGCTGTATATGTTGTTTTGATATGCAGAACAAGCGTGTATACGCGCCTTTTCTAATGTGAACCTGCGTACAAATCTGTAAATGATGATTTAAACATTACAAGAATTACAGACTTCAATTATACCTAGATCATCATATTTACAGACTACAACATGCGCCAGTGATTCAGATAAGTGATCAAACCACATAAAGAGACTTCTCTTCAAGCTTTAACATCTTGACCCATCATTAGATCTTATCCTTCATCAAGCGTTAAGGTTCATCCTTGGTTCAGATCCAGCTATGCACCATAACCCAATAACCTGTATGCTAGATCTTGTTCTTCATCATATATTCAATGCTTGAGTACTTTTGCCTAATGATCTTCTCCTCTTTTTATAGTCTTAGGCCTTACTCAATACCATGGACCAAAACCACTTAGGACCAATACCTTGGACCAAATACCTGGGGTCAACACTTCGGACCAAATATCTTGGACTAATACCATGGGTCAAAATACCATGGACCAAAACTTAGTTTTCCAACATGTATGCACCTTTCCTTCTGTCAAAGTGTGTGTGTATGTTACATGCTCCTTTTGGTCTGCTAACCTACGTGTACACGCGGCTTGGTCAATGGGGAACCTGCGTATACCTCTCTTTCTTCATTCTGTGACTATGAACTGTGATCTGTCATCTGAGTGAGTTGCCATCAAGGACAACACCTGTGTCATAATGCCAACAATCTCCCCCTTTGGACTTAATGGCAACCCCAAGTCACTCTCCCCCTTTGTCATCAAGGGCAAAGGGTTATGCTCCCCCTGAGTACATGTTGAATTCTCTGATATGTTGAAGTGTGCTGATTGAGCTCCATGATCAACCCCATGCTCCCCCTGAATATAAGCAAGGTCTGCAAAAAGATGTTCTAAAAGAAGAACATGACTCTATACATACATCATAAATGACCTTCCTATCACCAATGGCTCATACATACATCCATCTCCCAACCAAGTGGGGATATACCAAGTTTGACTCATCCACCGAACCAAGTGGGGATATACCAATTGTTTATACATGTCAAGACAAGAAACATTACATCATCCATCCCATGCATAGTGGGGTAACAAATTAAGTCGTTTCATGACCCTTATATTAAAATATAGACATGACATATATAACAGAGACCAACTTTCATCAGCAGTATCTGTCAATCAGCATCCAGACCAGCAACCATGTTCTCCCCCTGCACTTGTTCCACCTAAATCAAAAACAATTGTGTGAATTTGTACCAAGATCTTCTAAGATAATGCCAACAATGCATTATTAGAAGTATATGCTCCCCCTGAACCTGTGCCAGATGTTCACTGTCAGATCTGATCATTTCATATAGTGGGAGAGTTATCAAAGCATCAACATCAATCAGATATACATCAAGCTATCAACAATTTATGAAAGCCAACATATTTCCACATCATTCCACAGACTGTAACCATCATCAAGCAGCGCAGATAATTTACTTAACCATATCAAACCCCTTTCATTCTGATTCCGGCCCACTACTTTTCCTCAAACCAATATATACGCTATTGTATCCACAGAAAACAATGTATGTACACGACTACACTTCATGAAACTCGCGTCAAACCACCTTTCTCTGAAACAGAGAAGTTTTAACAACAGGATGATGCATCAACTACTCCCAGCTTCTGTCTGAGATATTCAAATGTTTCTTTGGGCAGTGGTTTGGTGAATATATCAGCGACCTGTTCTTTGGAGGGAACATACTCCAATTTGACCTTTTGTTCAAGCACTTGTTCACGTAGAAAATGATATGTGATGTGTATGTGCTTGGTCCTGGAATGCATGACTGGATTTTTTGAAACACTGATATCACTTGTATCACATAGAATGGGAATGGGTGGAGTACATGTGATCTGAATGTCTTGCAATGTTTGCATCATCCAAAGGAGTTGTGTGCAGCAAGATGTAGCAGCCACATATTCGTGCTGTAGATAATGCAATTGAACTTTATTTCTTGCTGAACCAAAACACTAATCTGGAACCCATATAAAATGCACCACCACTAGTGCTTTTTTTGTCATCAACACTTCCTGCCAAATCTGCATCTATATATGCATGAAGTGTAAGATATGTATCTCTAGGATACCATAAACCAAAATTTTGTGTTCCTTGAAGATATTTGAAAATCCTTTTGACTGCCAGAAGGTGTGATTCCTTTGGATTTGCTTGGAATCTTCCAACTATTCCTGTTGCATGCATGATGTCTAGGCGGGTACCTGTTAGATAAAGCAGACTGCCAATCATGGATCTGTAAGTTGGTTGATGTACTGTTGCTGATTCATCATTTGAGCTTAAATTTCATCCTGTTACCATTGGGTTCATACTGGTTTAGAATCTTCCATGCCGTATTTTTTTAATATTTGTTTGAGATATTTGGTTTGTGATAGAAAAATACCATCTTTATTTTGTTGAACTTGTAGACTAAGAAAATATGTAAGCTCACCGAGCAAGGAAATTTCAAATTCTTGTTGCATTACTGAAGCAAAATTCTGACTCGTGGCTTCTTCATTGCTACCAAAAATGATATCATAAACATACACAACAAGTATTAGTAATTTTCAATCTTTGTATATATATTGCTATCAGCTGGTCCTTTTGAAAAACCTTGTTGACGGAAATATTTGTCAAGATGGTAATACCAGGCCCTTGGAGCTTGTTTTAGACCATAGAGAGCATTTCTGATTCTGCATACAAGTTTTGCATCATTTCCAAGAATGAACCCGTCTGGTTGCTCAATATAGACTTCTTCTTCTAAGTCTCCATTAAGAAAAGCAGATTTTACATCCATTTGGTATACTTTGAATTTTTGAAAACTAGAAAGAGCAAGGAACATTATTATAGCTTCAAGTCTAGCAACAGGTGCAAATTTTTTTTCAAAATTTATACCTTCTTGTTGAGCATATCCTTTACAAACAAGTCTAGCCTTGTTTCTAATAACTTCTCCATTTGCATTCAGCTTGTTTTTTAATATCCATTTAGTTCTTATGATATTCTTATCATGAGATCTAGGAACTAATTCCCAAGTATTATTCTTTTCAATTCGCTCAAGTTCTTCATTCATGGCTTTGACCCAACATTCATATTTGCATGCTTCATTTACATTTTGAGGTTCGGTGGAGGATAGCAATGCTAGATAGCTTGAAGCTTCTATAATAGTTCTTCTTGTCTGCACACCTGCCTCTTTCTGTCCCAAAATTTGAGTCTTTGGATGATTTTTCTGAACATCCCTGGACGGAGTCTTTTCTTCTACCGTTATCTCTTCTTCTAGTGCTTCATTGGTTTCCTCTTCAAAGTTAGTCTAATTTGATGTGGAAGGATAATCCTCATCTTCTTCATACTCTTCGGTTTTTATTTGCTTTGGATTTTTGCATGCTTCATCAACCACAACATCAATACTTTCAATAATTTTCCCAAGTCTTTTATTATAACATTTATATCCTTTACTTCGGGAAGAGTAACCAAAGAGAATACCTTCATCTGCTCTGGGTTCAAACTTACCAAGTTTTTCATCAGTCCTTTTGATGTAACATTTGCTTCTAAAAACTTTGAAGTATTTTACAATAGGAGTCTTACCATACCAAAGTTCATGTGCAGTTTGAGTGTTGTTTACCCGAACATTTGCTTGGTTGAGAATAGTGATGGCAGCGAATGCAACTTCACCCCAGAAGGTTGCAGGAGTTCCAAACTCATCTAGAATAGCACGAGCCATTTGTTGAACAGTTATGTTCATCCTTTATACCACTCCATTTTGCTGAGGAGTCCTTGCAGTGGAGAATTGCCTTTTTATTCCATGTTCTTCACAAAAGTCAAAGAATTCATCCGAGGTAAATTCCCCTCCTCGATCAGATCTGAAACATTTGATTTTGCGATCTGATTCATTCTCAACCAAAGCTTTGAAGGCTTTGAATTTTTCAAATGCTTCATCTTTATGCTTTAGAAGTCCTATCCAACACATTCTGGAAAAATCATCAAAGAACAATATAAAGTATTCTTCTCCACGAGGTGACTTTTTCCTTGATGGTCCACATAAATCAGTATGAACAAGCTCAAGAAGCTTACTCGCTGATCCTTCTTTTTCAAGGAAATGCGACCTGGTTTGTTTACCAAATTGACATGATTTGCATATTGTATTTTCTGGTATGCTGATATCAGGAAGATCACAAACAGCCTGGAATTTGCATGCTTTTCTTATTTGAGAGAAGCTTAGATGCCCCAATCTTCTGTGCCATAACCAGTGTTCATCATTTTTGCTTAGATAGCACTGTTTTTGTCCTCCCTTAAGTATGTATAAGTTGTTTGGAGTTCTTATATCTTTGATCACAGTTTCACCTGTATCAAGCTCACGAACAACACATCCATTTGATCGAAATACTACTTCATTTCCTTGATCACACATTTGAATGACACTCAACAGGTTATGCTTTAGACCATCAACATGCATAACATTTCCAGCTTTAACTTTTTATTTTAAAAGAACAGAGCCTTTACCTTTTATGACAGCAGGAGTGTCATTTCCAAATGAGACCTTCTTTTCCTTTTCTAAGGCATTATATGACTGAAGTTTTTCTTTGTCACCTGTCATGTGTTTTGAGCATCCATTGTCGATGTACCACTGATTTTCTTGTCCTTCTGCATACAAGGCTATACCACATCTTTCTGTTTGCCGTTCTTTCTTTCTCCATATTTTGGGACTTAATGAAGTTTGCTCCTTCTGAGATGTTGGCCGAAATTTACTCCTGCATTTAGATTCTTCATGACCGAAGTTGTTGCAAATAGAGCATTCTATTTCATTTTCAAGAAGAGAAAAGTTATTGTAGGTCTGTTTCATGATCCTTTTCACATTCCTTTGATTGCGTGCCTCTCTACTCATGATGGTTTTGTAAGCAACACATTGAGCAGCTTTGTGTCCAAAGTTATGACACGAAAAACATTGGCCATTAAAGAAGTTCTTGCGATTATTGAATCTACTGACCTGGTGATTGTAGTTTCTATTGATATTCATTCTTGAAGCAGATTGAGTATGATTTACCTGAAGTTGGTTGCGGCTTCTATTCATCCTTGAAGTAAATTAAGCCTGATTTACCTGGTGATCTTCTTTATGCTTTTGCTGACAATTGTCAAACTGTTCACTGCTCTTTACTGCATCAAGATAGTTTTTAGTGGAGGTTGACGTCTTCTGTGCTTGAGATGCTTCTTCAGTATATCCAAGACCTGTCTTTATCAGAGGAGAACGCTGCACTTTGATAATTTCATTTAATGTTTCTGATCATTTAGCAAATCTAAGGTTGAGAGCTTATGTTTTCTCAATATCCTTTCTTAGACCCACAATTTCACATTCTAGTTTTTCATTGTGTTTTTCTCTTTCAGCAAGTTGGAATGTCAAAGTATCTATAATCATATTCTTTTCTTCTAAACATATTTTGAGTTTGGAGATTTCTTCATAAAGATCGACTTCATCTAAAGCATCCAAGAAATCATCATCTACAAAAGCCATCAGAAGTCTATAGTCATTACTATTTTCATCTTCATCACTAATTGATAAACCATCACTATCTTCATGCATACAATAGCTCTTCCTACTTACACTTTGTTTTTTATTCCATTTCGCTGATTCATTACCTTTATCAGGTTTATCTTTATGAGGACATATGGCAGCATAATGACCGACTCTTCCACAAGCAAAACATTTGAAAGGTAGTTTACCTCTGAATCTTCCAGAACCCTATTGAAGGTTCTTGACAAAGTTTGCTTCTTCCTCTCCTTTTGAAATATGTCATGATTCATTTAGTTCTCTTCCTAAAGCTTTAAATGCGGCTTTTCTCATATCTGATGAACCTCCCTTTCTCATCTCGAAAGCAGTTAAGATTCCATGCAGATGCATCATAGTAATAGTCTGAAAATCCTGTTTTTCTTCTATAGCAGATACTTTTGATTCAAACTTAGCAGACAAGGATCTTAAAACCTTTTCAACTAAAATAACTTATTTTATCTCTTCACCCAAATTCTTCATGCAATTAACAATCTCATCTATATATAAGAAGTAACTAGCTATACTTTCATCATTGTACATTTTGAGAGTTTCATATTGAATTCTGAGAGTTCGCAGTTTTGCACGTTTTACCTGAGAGTCTCCTTCATAGCTTAAAACAATTTTGTCCCATATTTTTTTGACGGATTTGCGCTGCATAACTTTGACAAATTCTGATTGTGACAGACTTCTCAATAATGTAGTGACAACCTTGGCATTTGTTTCATATTTCTTTTTACCTGCCGCATCTGTAGGAATTGCTGATGGAAATGTATATCCTCCTTCCACGATTTCCCAGACATTTGTTCCAAGAGATTGAAGATAGGTTGTGGTTCTTACCTTCCAATAAACGAAGTTGCTCCCATCAAAGATTGAAGGTCTGATGGATCCCTCTCTTTCTTGATTACTCATGATGATAAATTTTCCTTCAAGCGATCAAGCTTCTTCTGAAGGACCTACTTTGATACCAATTGTTGGAAATAATACTAAGAAGGGGGTGAATCAGTATTAACAAGTCAATAATTTTTCATTTCCATAATCGAATTCATATACGCTACTTCAGTTAATGTAACTTGCGTGTATACGCAACTGTGTTTAAGGCAACTAGCGTATATCCTGCAAACTTATGATTCAATTAATTCATCATATGTTTATATTTAATCAGTGCATCAGAACCATATAAACAATAACCAGGTGCAGTAAAAACAGAACATACAATCACACACATGAACACAAGATATAAGGTGGAAACCCAATGTGGGTCAAAACCACCAGATGCAATTGTCTCTATCTTCTTTTTAAATTAGAAACTTCCTTTTACAATTTTTGTATTGGTGTAGTCTTATACCTGTACGCAGGCTTCTACCTGTAGAAGGCTACAACCTTCTCCCGTTCTCCAGCTTCTCTTGGAAGGGAGCTACAACCCCTAGCTCTTGTACTAGTTGATATGTTTACTAGTACGTAGGTGCCGGCCTACAAAAGTCTACAACCTTCTCTTTTCTTCCAGGGACCACGTTTCATAAATTTTCAGACTAGATCCATCAATAGCATCATTCAATCATCAAATACACTGCATCAACCAATCTCCTTTGCACCAACCACAACTGAATCAACCAATCACTTTGACAACCCTTCAATTTGATGCTGTAACAAGAATACAGTAACCAGAACCCAAGCCAGAAACCAGAACACTGCAACAGCAAACAAAATTAGCTAAAACATATTTTATAAGCTATACGCTACTTTCATGTGTCGAACCTGTGTGCATACGCTCTTTTCTCAAGGTAAACCTGCGTATAGATCTGCAAATCAAATTTAAGATGTATATGTTGTTTTGATATGCAGAACAAGCGTGTATACGCGCATTTTCTAATGTGAACCTGCGTACAGATCTGTAAATGATGATTTAAACATTACAAGAATTTTAGACGTCAATTATACCCAGATCATCATATTTACAAACTACAACATGTGCCAGTTATTCAGATAAGTGATCAAACCACATAAAGGTACTTCTCTTCAAGCTTTAAGATCTTGACCCATCATTAGATCTTATCCTTCATCAAGCGCTAACGTTCATCCTTGGTTCAGATCCAGCTATGCACCATAATCCAATACCTTGTATGCTAGATCTTGCTCTTCATCAGATATTCAATGGTTGAGTACTTTTGCTTAATAATCTTCTCCTCCTTTTATAGTCTTAAGCCTTACTCAATACCAGGGACCAAAACCACTTAAGACCAATACCTTGGACCAAATACCTGGGGTCAACACTTCAGACCAGATATCTTGGACCAATACCATGGATCAAAATACCATGGACCAAATACCACGGACCAAAACTTAGTTTTCCAACATGTACGCGCCTTTCCTTCTATGAAAGTGCGTGTGTATGCTATACGCCCCTTTTGGTCTGCTAACCGCCTGTACACGCGGCTTGGTCAATGGGGAACCTGCGTATACCTCTCTTTCTTCATTCTATGAGTCTAAACTGTGATCTATCATCTGAGTGAGTTTCCATCAAGGACAACACCTGTGTCATAGTGCCAAATTTGTATCATAATGCCAACAGAACTGTCTTGGGCTAAGTCTACCCTCACACATGCGAGAATTACAGGTCTGAAGTAGACAAGGGAAGATCGAAGGTTGCAGTCACATAAAGGTGACCTTGTTTGGGTGAAGAACTTTGTTGAAGGAAGTCGAGTAAGAGAGGAAAGAATCTCCTTCAAAGAGTAGACTATTCAAGAGGCAAATCTGATCTAGCATTTCGGTTGTAGGGTTGCAAACCTACAAGAAGAGGTTGAGAATCTAAGGTAAGTCGAGAAGAGGAAGAGGAAGAGCAACATTAAAGAGGAGGCTAGTGACTTGGTCTGGGAGGACTCTAGTGTCAAGGATCTTTGTCATGGTCTTGGTATTCGCCAATTGAAGGTTCTATAAGAAGAATTTTGTTTGGGTTTCCTCTCAAAAAGTGAGAGGTTTTGGCCCTCGCTGACAAGCCTATATACTATGTCTCTTGTCTCTTTATTGTTCATGATTTGGTAATTGTCTTGATGAAAAGAACACAATAATAACTCAAGAAGAGAAGATCGTAGTCAAGAAGAAAAAGGACTATCACAAACAATTATCACAAGTAGAGAAATCACCTAACTATTGATGCCCTAGATTTCTCAACACAAGGGAAAATTATTTTTAGGTCAAACACCCATCGAGTGCTTCTAGGGTATGTGCCTTGAGGGACAATAATGATGGTGTCTATCAGTGATTGGTCTCGTCAACATTGTGCTCTGATCTTGTGGAGAGATAGAGTTGTTAGTCAAAGCCTTGCTATGTGGCAATGCTGGTTGGAATGATGCAAAGAGATGGCTTACCAATCTGACTCTTCTTATGAAATTCTTCAATTTCAAAATGTCCAAGTACCTTGTATGAATTATAAATACCTCCCTAGTTAAGAGGGAGTGTTGAAATATGTAACTAGGTTTGGTCTTCGTAATAACATATGTAATCATGATTTTATATATTTGTTGTAAAAAGAAAAGTAAATTTATTATTATTATTCTTGAGTCATGGGTTTCATGCTCAAGGGAAATTTATTTTTTGGTCAAGCGATCATTGAGTGCTTCTAGGGCTTGTCATTTAGTCTACAAGTCAATTGAGTCATTGTCATGTATTGAAGACCCTTTTGAGCATGTTACATATTGTAAAGAAATTTTATTTGAGTCAAAAATAGAGTCAAAGACCCTCCAAGACCTTGTCAAACAAGTAGCAACAAGTCAGCCTACATGAAGGGACAAGTCGGCCTAAAGATAGCCATTCGTACCCCTCAAAAGCCTATATATAAGAAGGAACTCGACCTCATTTGGACACACTCTCAAGCAAGTTTGATCTCCTCAAGATTGAAGCTAGAAAAGGACAAAAAGAAGAAGAATAGAAAGGTTGAAGTTTTGGGCCTCTCTCTCTCTTGTGTTAGGGTTTTTGCAGTTGTTGGCCAAGTCGAAGTGTTGGATAATTGTTGGGGTCAAAGTTGCAGAAGAAATTGTTGGGTCGAAGTTCCAGAAGAAATTGTTGGGGTCAAAGTTGTTGAAGAAGTTGTTGGGGTCGAAATTGTTGGAAAGAAAGCTCATCAAGGAGAAAGGTTGACTTGGTCTTGGAGGGATCTTTGTCAAGGGTCTTAGGTCTTAGAATTCGTCATTTGAAGATTCTATAAGAAGAGAAGAATTCTTGTGGGTTTTCCTCTCAAGTGGGGAGGTTTTGGCCCTAGATGATCGCCTACATCCTGTGTCCTCTTGTCTCATTTTTCTTTAAGATTTGGTAGTTGTTTAATGATAAGAACATTAAATATAATCAAGAGAAAGAAGTTAATCAAGTTAAGTAAAAATACATCACAAGCAGCTATCAAAGTAAGAGAAATCACCTAATCTAATACCCTAGATTTCTCAACATGGTTTCAAAGCTAAGGTGGCAAGACAAGGAAAGGCAGCATGTGAAAGGACCAACAAAAGGAAAATCAAAGGTCAAGGCATCAAAGAGGGCATTGAACCATCAATAAGGGATACATAAGGGACAAGCAATCTAAACAAAGACTATTCATCTCAAAAATCATCACATCTCAAAGAAAGGAAGACCTTAAAAACCTAGCTCATCCAAAGAAGGGTTCTGCACTCGAAGCATTCTTGAGAAGCTCTCACATTATTTTGATCATCATCATAAAGAAGATTTCAAGGACCCTACCTCCACTCAAAGAAGGACTACACATCGAAGCATCTTGAAGTCTCTACATCCAAGGGAAGCAGAAAGAAGCAATACCATCATCGTCAAGGAATCAAAGTGATCTCTCTCTTCTTAAGTCAAGGATCACTATCAAAGCACACTTGAAGGAATTCATCTTCATCAAGAAGGCATCTCCTTTTATCATCATCATCAAGAAAGGCATCAAGTTGAATATTTCATCATCTAGGGGTACCTTCACTTGACAAGTAAGTATCTTTATATCTAGGTTTGAATCTATCAAAATGAATTTATTTTGCAAGGAGAGCAACAAATTAGTTGGGTCATAAAACTTCCTTGCATGGAAAAAGAAGATAGAATTTATCCTCATAGAGAATGAATTTATTGGTCATAAAAATGGTCATAAAAATGGTAAGGTCTCCAAGCTATCACAAGAAGAAACTCAAGCACTGGCGAAGTATATGAAAGGGGAAATAAGGGCTCAAAGGATCCTTATAGAATCCATCAAGGATCCCCTCATACCTTATGTATCAAAGTTGGAGACATCAAAAGAAATCTACGAGAAGTTAGCAGAATTGTTTTCCGTAAGATCAGCTGGAGAAATCGTATCTTTGAGAACCGAGCTATATAAGATGAAGGTATCAAAGGATGAAGAAATAGCCTCATATCTTATGAGGGTCTCAAAAATAAGAGACCAACTGCAAGAGTTGGGGGAAATAATGTTCGATAAATAAATGACCACTGTTGTGCTCAATGCACTACCTAGTGAATGGGGCAACCTCGTATCAAGCATCTATGGAAAGAAGGAAGCCACCCCATTCAGTGAACTCTGGTCATTGTGTCAGATTGAAGAAACCAGGTTAAAAGCAAAATGTGATGTGGGATCAAATGAACAAGTTCAATCATTTCCTACCATGGCTAAGAGAAAAGGAAAGTTTGGTACTCGGAAAAAGAATAAGATCGATATGTCGAAGATCCAATGCTATGGTTGTCAAGAATATGGGCATTTCAAGAGAGATTATCTGAAATTCAAGGACAACAAGAAAAGAAAAGAAAGGAATGAAGCTCATATCATCGAAGAAGTGGAAGAACCAGATGAGAAGAAATCCAAAGGGATAGATCTTCATTATTAAGGTTTCTCAGATGCATAGCACAATTAGGAGGTGAAAAAGACCTCCACATGGCAGTCATGAAGAGAAGCATTATGACTAGATGCATTTTAGTAGAAGATGGCATCATATTAGAAGCATATGATTAAATCAAGAGATCATGACATCATTGTGGACCCTTGAAAAGATAGTTGAAGTAGAAGTCTACAGGATTATATCAATCATCATAGATACAAAGTAGCTCTTGGTAACCTCATTGAAAGCATGAATAGTACATATGGTTAGAAGAAAGTCATCTAGCACGATGGAAAGAATTCATCATACATCATCATTACGAAGAAGCATTTGCAGGATGAGGACGATCAAGATCCTCCATTGGAATCTTCATTAGAAGGTTCACCTCTACTTGGAAGAAGCGTCTCGTTGATCATTCCACCTTGTGTGGAATACATTGTTTAAAAGGATGATGGTATGGTGGCAGAGGAGTGCAACTAGTCAAAGTACTTTCAATCAAGGAAAGGAAGTTGTCGAAGGAAATCTAGATGACCAAAAGAAGAAAAGAGGTATGATAGATTAATTCATGTCATCATATAGTTGCAGATAGCATGGATAAATGCTCCACCTCATGAGCATGATCAAAGAAAAGGGATCTCTTCCTTTGAAAAGATGCATGAAGGCATGGTTCACATATTGACAAGATGAAATCAACATAATATGTTCTCATATGGAATATGAAGTAGTTGATAAAGATGAAGGAACTATGGATGGAAGTTCCAGGGAAGCAATATGTGAAGAAAAAAAGAAGAGATCATGAAAGATGCAACTATAGTCACATAAGAAAAGATAAGAAATCAACATTCGATGACTAGAAGAATTGGTTGTGACATCTCCATAGAGAAGGTATGAAGACTCTGATAAGGTCTGTAAAGGAAGGAGACCCTTGACATTAAAAGTCCTAGAGATATGGTTATGCAGGATGTTGATGTTGCAAGCAAGCAAATGTCATGGTAAAAGGCCATCACAAAAAGTAACTTTAATTTGATGTTCATTTTTTTTTTGAAAAACATTTGGATGGGTTGATACAAGGCTACCGAAAGAGAGTTGTAGATGTCACCTACAACTAGCACTCATGTGATTGGATGGAAGATCCTGAAATAAAACATGACTTGGAAGAGGTACTTGTATAAAGAAAAACCATATGTGGACTAGAGGATCACTTTCTGATAAATAGAAGGATGACATGACCAATGTAGTTCATAAAGGAAAGTGATGGATGGTCGATGCCCTACGAAATATGAAGGCTCCATAATGACGAAGATGTAGTTCATGACATCGAAAGGAGGAGCCCTACAAGCAGCTGATAGTACCATGATATCCACCAAAGAGCTGAGAGTTGTTATTGGTAACAAGTCCCTGGTTAAGAGGGAGTTTGAAAAAGTCCCTAGATAAGAGGGAGCTTGGGTACATTCCTTTCATAGGAATGGGTATATCTTCCCTAGTTGAGAGGGAGACATAGACATGTCATTCTTGTCTTCACTCCGTGAAGAAAGAATGGAGGATTGGGTAAGCATTTGGCATCTGATACTCTTCGAGGATGAGGTAGGGCATCCAAGATAAGAGTAGTCGTAGAGGAAATTCCTTGATGATGTGGTATTCCAATATAGGAATTATCCTAGAAGGACATACCCTGTGAACACCTAAACACCTAGGTGGGGTATGGTATGTGCCTTGAGAGACAATAATGATGGTGTTTATCTATCATTGGTCTCGCCAGCAATGTGCTCTAATCTTGTGGAGAGATAGAGTTTTTAGTCAATGCCTTGCTATGTGACAATGTTGGTTGGAATAATGCAAAGAGATGGCTTACCAATCCGACTCTTATGAGAATTCTTCAGCTTCAGAATGTCCAAACCTTGTATGAATTATGAATACCTCCCTAATTAAAAGGGAGTGTTGAAATATATAACTAGGTTTGATCTTCATAATGACATATGTAATCATGATTTATATATTTGTTGTAAAAAGAAAAATAAATTTATTATTGTTTCATGCTCAAGGGAAATTTAATTTTAGGTCAAGCACCCATTGAGTGCTTCTAAGGCTTGTCATTTAATCTACAAGCCAAGTGAGTCATTAACATGTATTGAAGACCAATTTGGGCATGATACATATTGTAAAGAAAATTTATTTGAGTCAAAAATATAGTTAAAGACCCTCCAAGACCTTGTCAAACAAGTAGCAACAAGCCGGCCTAAAGATAGCAATTTGTACCCCTCAAAAGCCTATATATAATAAGGAACTTGGCCTCATTTGGACACACCCTCAAGCAAATTCGATCTCCTCAAGATAGAAGCTGGAAAATGACGAAAAGAAGAAGAAGAGCAAGATCGAAGTTTTGGACCTCTCTCTCTCTTGCATTAGGGTTTCTACAGTTGTTGGGCAAGTCGAAGTGTTGCATAGTTGTTGGGGTCAAAGTTGTAGAAGAAACTGTTGGGTCAAAGTTCCAGAGTAAACTGTTGGGTCGAAGTTCTGAAAGACACTGTTGGGTTGAAATTGCAAAAGAAACTATTGGGATTGAAGTTGTTGAAGAAGTTGTTGGGGTCAAAATTGTTGGAAAGAAAGCTCATCGAGGAGAACGGTTGACTTGGTCTTGGAGGGATCTTTGTCAAGGGTCTTAGGTCTTAATTCGTCATTTGAAGATTCTATAAAAAAAATGAAAAATTCTTGTGGGTTTTTCTCTCAAGTGGAGAGGTTTTGGCCCTTGTTGATCGCCTACATCCTGAGTCTTTTTGTCCCATTGTTCTTTATGATTTGGTAGTTATTTGATGATAAGAACATTAAATATAATCATGAGTAAGAAGAAGCTAATCAAGTTAAGCAAAAATACATCACAAGCAATTATCAAAGTAAGAGAAATCACCTAATCTAGCTGCCCTAGATTTCTCAACATGCCTTTGATCCAAAAACTAAATGATGATGAATTTGTCACTCTAAATCATATCAGATCATATTACAACTATATGAGGGGTCATAAAGATTGGTTATTATCAATTGACCTCAGTCTAGGTAGGGATTTTGCAGATATTTGGAACCGATACATCAGTGTTCTCAAACACTCGCACATTACCCTTATTGAAAATGAAGACTTCTTGATCTAGGTCCCCATCCCTCATGGTGAATATACACCAAAATATGGGTACCTGAGTATGGCATCGAAGGCCAAAACAATGAGTGACCCTGGTGGAGCAAGAATCTGCAATCTTAAATGTCCTCCCAAAGCAAAACTTTTCATGTGGCTTCTCCATAATAAGGCCGTAACTTAAGACAATCTTCATAAACAATCCTTCAAAACTTTTCATGTGGCTTCTCCATAATAAGGCCGTAACTTGGGACAATCTTCATAAACAATCCTTCCAAGGCCCAGTATATGCCTTCTATGTTCAATAGAATATAAATGAGCACATCACAATTATGCCTTCTATGTAAATGGAATCCGAAGCAATGTTTCTAATTTTACTTATAAGGGCAAATAATGGTCAAATTTTGTCAAATTCACCCTCTAAGCTTGACCAAATTTGACTAAATTTGTAATGCCTTGTTTCTTTTGAATATTTTATAACATTTCTGATATGCTAAATATATAGTTGCAGAGTTAACTCTCCATTTGAATTTGTCAATTTGTTGTTAAATCGGAGTCATGTGACTTGGTTCCATCATGCCATTTTGATCTCATCATCACGAAACCCCATAAATGGAAAAGAATACTGGAATAAGAATGATTTAATAAGTGCACAAGAATATTGGAATATACAACACTTTAAAAATTTAATCTTGACACAACTTTCCAGAAGCATTCATTCAGTAAAATATGATCAGTTATTTTGTGATATAGTGGAGTACCGGGAAAAATGAATGTACTGCTTTTCACTATTTGGGATGCATGCTCCACGCATTTTCGAGTTTCAACAAACAGCTTTTCTGTTGGATACAGAGCAGCAGTTTCCCACAATATAATATCTGGATTTAACTGTATCAGGATCATAATAAAGGAATGCTTTATAAGGCTATAAATGATCATGGACACTGTTCTTCTGTTCAAGCTTCACTGAAGAATTACTTGAAAACCACATTTTGAGAAACTTCCATTTCCTGTGACTCGAAGACAACAAAACTTGCCTACTGGGCCACATACCTAAATGAAAAATCTGTTTGAAATAGGAAGAGGACATCAGTTGAAAGCGAATAATGTAACAAATGTCAACGCATCTAATAAACATGACAAGATTCAGTTTAATAATACTGTTGGATATTTACATTGTGGAAACGTGGTTGCCGAACAAGCATGTAGTTATGTTTGAATGTTGGTGCTTCTAGCTTAAATTCAAAATCAACAGTACAAGGTCTAAGTAATCAAATAATCATGTAGTTACGTTCGAGTCTTGAGATTTCAAACTGAAATTCAGAACCAATTGTGCAAGGTCAAAGTAATCAAATTCTAAAGCCACCACAGCTCAAATTGAGAACCAATTGTACAAGGTCAAAGTAGTCAAATTCTAAGGCTAACTGCAGGCAATTCAATTGATGTAGTCCACATACTTTTCAGTTCCAAGTAAGGATTCAGTTAAATACTAATGAATTCTACACATTGTGTGAATATGGGTGCCTAAATAAGCATGGCGTTATGTGTGTCCCCAGCTTTGCCAACAAATACAAAATCATTATACAAGGTCAAAGTAGTCAAATTCTAAGGCTATCCACAGGTCAAACTCAAAATCGAGTAAGCTATTTGCAGGCAATTCAATTGATGTAGGTCGTCCAGATACATTTCCATGAACGGGTGGGTGCCCAAGTTCGACCCCTGAGGCTTTTCCCCGCTCAAATTCAGATCAATTGCACAAGGTCAAAGAAGCCAATGGCTATCAATAGGCAATTCAATTGATATAGTTCAGATACATTTCCTGGATCAGCAGATTTTTTCTAACACATCGTTGCACAGCCGATGATCTGTTTTCAGATTCTTCGCTTTCATTTCCATCAAAACGTCATGGGCTTCTCGGTAATTACCCAATTTGGTACAGGTCCTTATCAGAAAACTATAGTTGTTCACGTCTAAAGAGTCATTTTTTCCACTTTCCTGTCTTACAAATGCATAAGCTTTCTCAAATCCATCGAGCTGAAAAAACCCATTGATCAGATTTGTATAAGTGCAATGCAAAGGTTTCAAGCCATCTTCTTTCATTCTGCCAAAATGCCTGGTGGCATCTTCCATTTTCCCAGCCCTACAAGCCTCAAGCACCAGTATATCATAAGTAACGTGATCAGGCTTGCACCCGAATGTATTAACCATCATTTTAAAAAACTTATCTGCCTCTGCAAATTGTTCATTCTGATGGAGCTTTCTCAGCACAAAATTGTAACAGGTCACATCTGGAGGGCAACCCATTTCATTCATGAACTTGAAAACCTCGTGCACTTCTACCATCCGGTTGTTCCGGCCATGAGCGACCAGGAGAGGCCGAAATGTCAAGGGAGTTAGAGCGCACCCAGCCTTGTACATGTCCTTCAAGACAGATATGGCAGAATCTACATAATCCTCCTTACATAGTGCAAAAACCATCATATCATATGCATTTTTTTGCGCCAAATTCTCCAACTGTTTAATTGTTTCAGTGACTTTCCCCAGCATCTCTGCATCGTCATGCCAAGCAGTGGCAAAGGAGAATGTTTTTGCAGAATTAAAACATGTGTCAGCTACTCTCTCTGTAAGCAGCATCTTTAGGGCTTCAAAGTCTTTACAACGGACAGCAATATTGACGAGCTCGTCATACATGACAGAGTTCGGCTTGAACCCTGGTTGAGCTTTGGCCCACTGGAAAAATCTCAGAGCCAACTGTAGGGAATTTAAACTAGACAACACCATCGTCACGAGCTCTGATGTTAAACGAGTACCCATTAGGGTTAGGGCTTCTTCCATACTTTTCTCAGCATTTTCAATTATTTTGCAAATCTCGTTTCTCGTTTCTTCCAGTTGTTGCTTAATCTCGTTCCTTTTCGCTAATTTTCGCACGGTTGCTTCCTCTATAGGCGTATTTTGGCCCTGTGATTTATGGTCTTCATCCTTACCTTCGGCCCCTGAGACCTCTAGCGTTCTCTCTGAGATTCGAACGTTGGGCCCTGCATTCGATAAGCAAAAATTTGAAGCATGAAAATGGGCAGAGTACATACCGTTTACAAAGATTTTCGGATTGAGAGTTTCAATCAGATGGAGCCGCTGTAAGTTCACAAGTTTGGAACGGCGTAATGCTGTCGAAGCCGCTGCTCTGGTGGCCATTCGGATCACTGAAGCCATTGTTTATGTTCTTGTCTGGTAGTTTTGCCCTGTGAGCTTAGTTTGATTGTACCCACAGCTGAGATTTAAGCATGCTAAGTGCAACCAGTGTTGGTTTAAGCCTTCAGGAAAAAGTGATGTGCACTGAGGGTTTCTGGCGAACTAGGGTTTAAGCCAGTAAAGTGGCACAAATATTGAGGGTTTCTGGCGAACTAGGGTTTAAGCCAGTAAAGGGGCACAAATATGGAGTGGAAGGACAAATTCGTTACCCTGTTATGTTGGACACATGGTCCGACATGGTCTGACTCCGGGTCAAATTTATGATAAACATAATGGTCCACTTTCATATTAAATTTTCTGTGTGATAAATATGGTTATGCAAAATTAGAGTTTCCATAGGTTCAAAATCTCAAGTGAAGATCATGAGATTTTGATGATACAAGATCATTTTAGATTGGGGTAAAATTCATGTATGTATTATTCCACTATTTACTAGTTTGATCATGATACAAAGATTATTATTAAGTTTGTGTTTTTTAATGAATTATACTTGTTGGTTGGCAAATGAATTTCAATGTGATTATCACCAAAAACATGCATGTCTCTAACACTTCATAATGATCGGAGAAGCCTTAATTCAAAAATTAACTTACTTTATTGTTATTTGTTAGTGAAAGAATTGTTTTTTTAATAAAAACTATTTTACTTTGTTATTACTTAATATGCATGTGTCTATTTTCACAGCAGGATTAAGGAAGGATTTTGGGATCTATTAAGAGAAGCACAGGGCACAAGGATTACGCATAGAAGAGTATGTTAAAGTTTAGTGTGTGAAATGTAGGAAAGAAGAAATGATTTTAGGCTAGTTCGTGGGTTTTTGCTTATGGTAATAGAAATCCCCATAATAAAAAAAGGTTGTTTGTCGGTTTAGTGTCGTAATGTAAATTTATAAATAGTCAAAGTCGTGATGTAATAGATAGAGATAAATATAGCTAGAGATAGAGATAGAAAGGGTGTGTATGGAACTACACCTAGATTTAGAAATAGTATGTGTTGATGCTTTGTAAGGATTTTGCATTGTAACTTGATGGATTAGTCTGGTGAGTCGTGACAGTTTCAATGTAATGTTTGCTTGGGTTCATTATTTATTATTGTGCATTATGGTGTGAATGATTTGATGTACCTGTACTCTGTTAATGATTCATTTACTACGCGAATTAGGGCTATACTTAAAGATTTCATTTTATGTTGAAAATAATAGTGATAGCATAGGCTCCATGTCTCCTTCATCACTGCAAAATTGACCAAGTTTTTGCAATCCCTCATAAGTTTCCTTAGGTGAAACTTCACATGCCCACCATAGATGTCGAAAGGGCAGGTGTTTAAGGGGTTTTGTTAGTTGTTTCACTCTAAACTAAGGTTTACCCTTTGCGTGCCAACAAATGGTTCCATTGTCAATACCAAGACCTACGATTGAAGAGGATGTGGAGGTCGACTAAGGAAGAGATACAGTAGTGGTTACAATCGAAGGAACACGAATTTGTGGCAGAGTAAACCAAAAACCAATGAATCGATCTTGAGAAGTGGCTATAAAAGTATGTATTTACAAACTTGCATGAGATTTTCTTTGTTGAATTCCATATTATTTTAGTTGAATGATTTCCATGACTATTAGAGAACATTAGAAATTGGCGCACTATGGTACCATATAATTGAAATCCAAAATTGGTCTAAAGAGTAAGTTTGGTAAATAGTATAGTCTCACACACAGTCAATTTCCGGTTGAACATAGTATTGGAGGCTCACATTGTTGAATTCACAATAGAGGCTACCCAGTGATATAGTGAAGCCGAGTGAAAAAATTTCAAAGGACCGTGAGGAAAATTCATGACATTATTATTTACTTGGATAAAGATGTCGTTGTGCCACAAAGGAGTGAAGTCACTGGAATTTGATAACATGAGCAGTGGAAATCTGCTTGTGACAAGCCTGTGATTGTGAACCAAAACCCTAGAACAAAAATGTGAACTTTAAACCCTGCAATTTCACCTTCGTGCGAACCAATTCTCCATGGACCTGTCTCAAACCTATGCGAGCCAAAAATCAATGAAGAGAGTAGAAGAATACCTCAGTGTGATTGTCCATATGAGGGTCACTTGACTTGTATTTATAGATTTCCAAGAGTGTCCAATTTGCTTTAGGCCTGACCTGATCAAATGTGCACATTTGAGCTTTAATTCAAAAATACACTTTCTACTCTCCAAATTGAGCACTTCAATAATCAAAATTGGTCCTCTCAAAAAGAGGAATCTCGTCCCATGGTTGGAATTTGTTACTGAGCTTCCAAATTAACACCCATACCTTGTTCGATGATACAGAAGTATCAAATATTGGTTAAAACATTATTCTACAACTTTTGCAATTCATTAGGGCATGACATACATACGTGTCCCGCATTGGATTTTTTGAGGGAGCGCACTACTAATACATATAGGACGGAGCCAAAGGGTTCTGAAGATGTAATGCCAATTTATGACACACCAAGAGGATACAATCCAGGAATATGCCAAGGGATGCAAGGTAGAGGTCAAGGATTTCAAGGTATAGGCAGAGGCAGATTTGGAATAGGCAGGGGCTCGATCATTTGTTCTAACTATGGGAAACCAAGACATTTTGTGTGAGATTACCCTAACCCCTGTGCGACATGTACCTATTGTAAATAATTTGGCCATACTACCGATGATTATCTTCAACTTTATGTGAAGTGGTGGGAGAAGAAGGGACAAAATGTGTAGATGATAGTTACCGAAGAGCACACAGATTGACCACAAGTAGGAACAATTACACGCAAAGGAGCAAGGACAAGAACAGATGCCAGTGGACCACGGGACCAACCATACCATTGGGTGACAAAAGTAGCAAAGCCACCTCCTAAGTTCGATCCATCAAAGGAAAGTGAAACATACAAGGAAGCTAGAGGGGAGTTGGTTGTGATGGAATGGGGTCTGTCAGGCATGGCCACACAACAATTGTAACACCCTCCTCCCACATCTACCTAAGTAATCATCCAATCGGGGTACACATGCAACAAGAGGCTACTATGATTAGATTCAACCTCCTATGTGACCTTAAGGAAATGGAATCAACGAAAACACAACATACAGACCTTCCATGTCAGCTACAGGACCCTTGAGAACCATCCCAACACTTCAGATAGCTTTCCCCTAGGTCCCACTGAAGTTTTAGGCCTCTTGACCTCTAGATGCTCTCATATTATAGCCCTGCCAGCATCCAGGAGGCTCTAGATGCTCTCATGCTATAGGCATGCCAGCATCTAGGGACTATTTTGTCCAGTGTTGTGCCAACATCTCCGGGTTTTAAGCCACTTTTTCAGGCCCAGAGCCCAGGTCACTACTTAGAATTGAATGACATCTCCAGGACAGTAAAATAACAGGGAAATAATGATACAAAAGCAAATAATTGAACAAGCCCTTAACTAGACCCCTACTAGCCATGATAGGCATTTCGTCAAACATATCACAAATATGTAATCTACAGGTGTAAATAACATATTTAAGCATAGGGATCTCATACTTATATGAGAATCGCTAAGAACCATTGTTCCCTCATATCATTTGTTGCATTATCATCTATTAGGCCATAGATACATTTTCCATTCATTTACAAGTAAAAACATGATGAGAGCCATACATAGCCAATGTCATGAAACACATATATAACCAGCTTAATAGCAGCAAAAATACCAATGAAATGGCATCCATATGATCCACATATAAATCATTATAATACTCATACTCACAGAAATACAAGGAGAAATAAGTCATATTGATGATACAAAATCCAAACCCAGATGGGACTACCACGTTCCACCCGACAATAGAATGGCTGAGCCAAATCTCTCTTCAACCATTCAACCCTATGCCATATTCCAAGCATGAATGTGGGACTCAAACCAAAAGAACCAACTAGGGCATCTCGAGGCTAAACCACCTCACCCTCATCAATAGAAACCGGGCTTTACCATAATCCATCTTGGATCACTAGGCCAACACAATGAACATGTAATAATAGGCTTTGCCATGATCTCCACCCTGTCACTAGGCCAAACAAGCATGGATGTCACCAGATTTCTCCACCTACACCGTGAGGAATCTTCTTGTCTCCTAGTCTCTCAGGCTTTACCGAAATCCACACCAGATCACTAGGTAAAGCTTGGATCACCATGATCCGGTGGAGATCATGGTAAATCCTATTATTACATATTTATTGTTTGGTCTAGTGATCCAAGATAGATTACGATAAAGCCTGGTTTCTATTGATGAGGGTGAAGTGGTGTAGCCTTGGGATGCCCTGGTTGGTTCTTTTGGTTTGAGTCCCACATTCATCCTTGGAAAATGGCATAGGGGTGAATGGCTAAAGAGAGTATTGGCTCAGCCATTCTATGGTCAGGTGGAACATGGTAGTCCCATCCTAGGTTGGCCTTTGCATCATTAATATGAGGTTATTTCTCCTTTTTAATTCATGAGTATTATATTGGTTTATATGTGGATTCTATGGTTGATGTATCCTTGATATTTCTATTGTTATTATGTTAGTTATAAGCATGTATTATGACAATGAGGAAGTATGGCTCTCCTCCTATTTTGATTTATAAATGAATGGATAGTGTATCTATGACCTAATAGATGATAAGGTCGCTAATGATATAAGGGAGCAATGCTTCTTAGCTATTCTTAAATAAGTGTGAGACCCCTATGCTCAGGTATGTTGTTTAAACCTGTAGATTACATATTTGTGACATGTTTAATGAAATGCCTATCATGACTAGTAGGGGTCTAGGCAATTCTTTGTTCAAGTAATTGCATTTGCATATTTATTTTGTTGTTATCTTTCAGTTCTGAAAGTGTCATTGAGTTCTGGGCCTAAAAAAGTGGCACAAATCTCAGAGTCGCAGGCACATGTCTGAGGAGAAAAGTCCTCAGAAACATGCATACCCATGCTATGGGAGCGTCTGGAGCCTCTTGGATGCATGCTTGTCCATATCAAGGGAGCGTCCAGGGGTTTAATGGTCCAAAGCATCAGTTGGTCCCAGGAGCTAGTTACCTGAGTGGTTGGGTTGGATCCTAGGAGTTTTGTTGCTGATGTGGAAGGTTTGTGTGATGTGTTTCCATCAATTCCACTTCCTTAAGGCCACCTAGGAGGTTGAATCCCATTATAGTGGCCTCTCGTAGCATATTTACCTTGGTCGGTTACTTGGGTAGATGTGGGATGAGGGTGTTACTGAGTGGTATCAGGGCATGGTTCACCCCTTGGACTAGATGGGCGGTGTGCGTTGGTCATGCATTCATGTTGGTTGCACGTGTGTTAATCATCCTTGTGGTTTATGTGTTTATTTCATATGCATGGTGTTGGTCATGGTTGTAGTGATGTTGCCATGTGAAAGAGGATGTTGTTGTTGTGAAGTGTGTCATATGGTGTATGATTGGTTACATGTTGTTTATGCTAATGTATTGTCAGTGTACATTAGTATGGTTTTTCTTGTCATGCATGAAGTCAGGGTATGTGTAGTTGATATGGTCATGCATTGATGATTGAACTCTAGCTAGAATGATGGTTATATGGTTATGTGCTTATGTATTATATGTATATATGTTGTCATGATTATGTTTTTACATGTATCACATTGATTTGGATGGCCTTGCAGATGAGATATCCTCCCTGAATTTGCTAAGGTATGTTGGTTATTGTGATTTAGTTCAGTTGACATAATGTGCCTTGTAGGAAAGAGATTATAGATGACTAGCAAGATGGTAGACTACAAAGATTCTCCTTATGAATCAAATGAGCAGCGTGGTGTTGGGCAATCTTCTGATTTAGCAGACATATTGAAGCTTGAAGGAGGAAATAAGGAGTTGTAAGGGGGACAATGACAAAATCATGCAGGCACAAGAGAAACAAGCAAAGGTTAATGCAATACTCCTTCAGAGTTTGTCATAATTGCAGCAACAAGAGCCACTTCAGATCAACCATGGAGAGGAGGACATAACTACTAGGGCATATGGCAGTAGGTCTCATGGTGGTCACAGGTCGGATTGAGATGACACGGTTAGAGATGGCAGGTTGTTGGATACTCCAGATAGGATAGGTGATGGACACAAGTACTACTCTAGTTCTGGTTCTAATAGGCATTATGATCGTCACCGTTATCATCCTTACAGGAGGAGTGATAGGGGATACTTTCCAAACGAATTTAAAAAAGCAAAGCCACCTAATTTTGATGGAGACTTGAAGAAGCGAGAAGATGCAGAGGCTTGGATACTTGGGATGAAGAAGTTCTTTAAGTTGCATAATTACATAGATAATATGAAGGTCATAGTAGCTATCTTCAGCCTAAGAGGTAAAGCACATATCTGGTGGGAAGATGTGAAGAGAGTCAAAGACATCAGGACAGAGGACTTGAGTTGGAATGAGTCCAAGAGGCTTTTCATGAAGAAGTACTTGTCAGAAAGGTACTACGACAATAAGGCCAAAGATTTCTATGAGCTAAAGATGGGATCGATGGAAGATGAGGAGTCTATGACCAAGTTCCTGGAGCTATTGAGGTATGTACCATATCTTAAAGATGAGAAGGCTAAAATTTAGTTATTTTCAGTGGTTTTCCATTAGCATTTAGAGATCGAATTGAGTATGATGAGCCATGGTCACTTGAGGAAGTTTTATTGGGAAATTGAAGCATTTCTATGAACAGTCAAAGCATAAGAATGAATCTCATCACAAATGGAAAGGGAAAGATAACAGTAAAGGTAAATGGCAGTCGAAAAGAACAAGGCCTCAAAATGCAGAAGAGAAGGAAAATGTGGCACCACAAA
Source organism: Pinus tabuliformis (assembly GCA_031772625.1). Taxonomy (NCBI): domain Eukaryota; kingdom Viridiplantae; phylum Streptophyta; class Pinopsida; order Pinales; family Pinaceae; genus Pinus; species Pinus tabuliformis. The sequence goes on along the minus strand of CM062815.1, from coordinate 637,415,889 downwards.
AAAAGTTCAATGCAGCTAGACAGGGACATGGGTCACAACAGCAACATAGAGGTGATGGTACTAGATAGTTGGAGTTTTGGACATGCGGTACGGAACACCTTAAGAGATTTTATCCACATAATCAGGGTGGTAGGCCTCGGGTATATAGTGCATAGGAGGCGCAGACTATTGGGGATGTTTGTTAGAGCGTTCCTTGTATCTATGCAACATTGGATAACAAACAGGCAAACCATCAGGCATCTATCATTGAGATGGACGGTAAGTTTTGTGATCAAGTTGTTTCTATTTTGATTGACCCTAGATCTAAATATAGTTATGTTAGTCCTGAATTGGTGTATAAGTGTGGTTTGAATAAAGAAGGACATGCAGAATCTTGGTTAGTGTAGTTCATCATTGGGTAAGAGCTTGTGCATTTGATTTGAATGGTATGCCTACTACAACACATTTGAATGTATTACTGCTAGGATCATACAATATGTTGTTGGGCATGGATTGGTTGTAACTTCATAGGACCAAGGTGGATTGTTATGACAAAGCCATTGAGTGCTTGGATGATAATGGGGAACTAAGAGTCTTACAGGGAAAGAAGAAATCCACATTAGTTAGGATGGTGAGAACTATGCAGACAAAGCACGATCGTAGAAAAGGGCGTGTGTTATTTGCAGTGCATATTTCTAGCGACAAAGGTAAGGAAGTTGAGGATGCGACTGTTTTGAGTAGATACCTAGTCCTACAGCAATTTTAGGATGTGTTTCCCGCAAATATTTCAGAGTTGCCACCTCACAGGGAAGTAGATTTTTCTATTGAGTTAGTGCCAGGGACACCTCCAACATCAAAAGTACCTTACAGGATGAGCACACATGAGTTGGTAGAGTTAAAGTTGCAGCTGAAAGAGATGCTTGAAAAATGATACATTAGGCCAAGTGTATTGCCATGGGGCGCACCAGTATTGTTTGTGAAAAACAAGGATGGTACTCTCAGATTATGCATTGACTACAGGTAGTTGAACAAAGTGACCATCAAGAACATGTATCTATTGCCGAGGATTGATGACTTGTTTGATCATCTGAAGGGAGTAGCAGTGTTCTCGAAGATTGATCTGAGATCCAGATACCATCAAGTACACATTAAAGATGAGGAAATTTACAAGACAACTTTCCAGACAAGGTATGGGCATTATGAGTTTATTGTAGTTCCATTCGGTTTAACTAATGCTCCAGCTACCTTTATGTGTTTGATAAATAGTGCATCCCTATTTGTACAAGTTTGTTATTGTGTTTATTGATGACATATTGGTATATTCTACAAATGAGGAAGAGCATGTTGAGCATTTGGTAGCAGTGTTGAGGTTGTTGAGATAGCATCAATTGTATGCTAAGCTTAGCAAGTGTAGTTTCTTTCAGACTAAGGTACATTACTAGGGACATGTTGTCTCTAAGGAGAGCATAACAGTGGATCTAGAAAAGGTAAGACTTATCATGGAGTGGGCAACTCCTAGAAATGTAAATGAGGTGAGATCCTTCATGGGATTGGCAAGTTATTACAGGAGGTTCATCAGGAACTTCTCACATATTGGTTATCCTATTACATCATTGCAGAGGAAAGGTAAGAAGTTTGAATTGATAGTGGAGTGTGAGACCAATTTTGAGCAGCTTAAGTAGATGTTGACACATGCTCTAGTGTTAAAGATTGTAGATCCGAACAAAGAATTTGTAGTATCTACAGATGCTTGCAAGAGAGGACTTGGTGGAGTCCTTATGCGGGAAGGACGGGTAGTGTGCTATGAGTCACAAAAACTAAATGAGCACGAGCAGAACTATCTGACGCATGATCTTGATCTAGCAGTGATCGTACATGCATTGAATATGTGGAAGCATTATCTTCTTGGCAGGAGGTTTGTATTGATGAGTCATCACAGTGGATTGAGGTATCTATTTGACCAATCGAATCTGAATGCCAGGTAAGCTAGATGGTTGGCCATGATTAGTGAGTTTTATTTTGAGACGAGATACATCAAAGGAAAGGAGAACAAGGTCACAGATGCTCTTAACAGGCGGATATAGGTAAATCATATAGCAGCCATGAGTTCCTATGGGACAAATCTACAGGATAGGATCTTGCAGGCATGTCAGTAAGATGTCATGTATATGGATATTGTGCACAGTACAAGTACATGTAGTGGTATAGGTACATGTACATGTAGTGGTATAGGTATGGGTACAGGTAGTGGTACATGTATGGGTACAGGTAGTGGTACAAGTGCAGGTGCAGGTGCACAGGATGTGGAACATTGTCTTACAGTAGATGGATTGGTCAGGTTTAGAGACAAGATATATGTGCCAGACAACGATGAGCTCAAGAAGGTGATATTGAGGGAGTTTCATGCGAAACCATATTCAGATCACCCTAGCTATCAAAAGCCATTGGTCGTACTGAAGAAGTTTTATTATTGGCTGAATCTAAACAAGGATGTAGCAGCGTTTGTCGCTAGATGTTTGGATTGTCAGCAGGTAAAGGCAGAGAATAGGCATCCAGGTGGACCGCTACAACTGATTACAATTCCAGAGTGGAAATGGAAGGTCATTTCCATAGAAATTATCACAGGTTTTCCGAGGACAGTGAGACAACGTGATTCCATCATGGTTGTTGTGGACAAGTTGACAAAGGTTGCGCACTTCATTCCAGTGAAGACTATGTATTCGGCTAGTGATGTGGCACAGGTGTTCATCAGAGATGTGGTTAGATTGCATGGTGTTCCAAAGAAGATTGTGTCAAACAGGGATGCAAAGTTCACTTCCAAGTTTTGGAAGGAGTTGTTTGCAGGTTTGGGCATAGAGTTGGCCTTCAGTACAACTTATCATCTGCAGACAGATGGACAGACTGAGAGGGTCAACAGGATATTGGAGGACATGTTGAGGATGTACGTGATGCATCAACAGCGAAAGTGGGAAGAGTATCTTCCATTGGTAGAGTTCACTTACAACAATGGGTATTAGGAATCTTTGAAGATGAGTTTGTTTGAGGCATTGTATGGGCAGAGTTGCAATACTCCCATCAGTTGGAGTGATCCAGTTAACAGGGTGTTGATTGGACCAGACATGTTGGTGGAAATGGAACATGAAATGCAAGTAATCAAGAAGAATCTGAAAGCAACATAGGATAGGCAGAAGAGCTATGTAGATTAAAATAGGTTGTTCAACGGGTTCCAGGTTGGGGAACATGTGTACTTGTGCATCAAACCGAAGAAGAGCTCCTTGCAGATTGGATCATGTGCCAAGCTAGCACCACATTTTTGTGGACCTTTCAAGATTATTGAGAGGAATGGGCCAATGGCTTATCGACTTGCACTACCTTTGATAGTGAAATTCCATGATGTTTTCCACGTTTCATTGCTTAAGAAGTATGTTAAAGATGTTGATCATGTGATTGACTGGTCAATATTGCAGGTGGATCCAGATGGAGAATTTCAGCTGGAACCTCAGTGTATATTACAGAGGAAGGTGCTCATGCTCTGGAATTGAGCAATCAAGTAGGTTGAAGTGCAGTGGAAGCACTTTGGGCCTGATGAAGCTGCATGGGAGATGGAGGATCAGATGCAGACTATTTATCCTTCATTGTTTGTCGGTTGAGGTAAAGCAATTTTGGTATGATGTTTGGTATATGTTTTTTTTGTGATGTTTAGGTATATGTACATATGTATATGGATGTAAATACCACCATGACTGATGTTATAAATCCCCAACAAGTGGTATGGGTTTCATGTCATTATAGTTGTCATGTTATCATGTTGGTTTTATTTCGGTAGGATGATCATTGTAAATACTCCATCAAGCTATGTTATAAAGCTCCATGGGTAGTATGTTTGCTTTTCAACAGTTTCACTGAGGTATAGGTGTGGTTGAAAACCGAGGACAGTGTCCCACAAGGGGGAGGATTCTGTAATAGCCCTAGTGAAAATTCCATCTAATAAAAGTTAATAAAGGCAAAATAATAACCACAGTTGATGGGACACATATTCCAAGTTGAATGTTGGGCAAAACATCCTAGTGTGGGTGTTCATTGGTTTATTATGGCTAAGGAAGTTGGCAAAGGCAATGGCAAAGGCTTTGGAAAGGTAAAATGGCATTTCTGGCACATTTATTTATGAAAATAATGGAAATTAGGAGAAAAGGAAGGTGAAAGGTCGTAGGTTGCATGTGAGGAGGAAAATGAAGGAAAATAATGGAAAATGAAGAAAATAAAGGCCTAATTGATAAAAAGGCTTCTGAGGATCAGTTGGTACCTTTTGTTGGTTCAGTATTGGAGCTTTCCCATTATCCTCTCTCTCTCTCTCTCACTCTTGGACACTTAGAGTTTTCTTGGAGCTCTTTGGCATTGGATCAAGAAAGGCAAATAAGGCAAGAGGAAGGAAGGAGCAAGCAAGGAAGAGCAGGACGAAGCAACTACAATAGGATTCTTTGCAGGTATCAATTTGCATGTGTGTTTTTCTTGCTAGATTTGGAATGCATGGTATTGCATGTGGTTCTTTGCTATTATGGCATGGATTTTGCCAGGTGTGACAATGTTTTCAACCTAGCCTTGCCATTTTCGGATAGCCATGGTGTGATGGGGTTCTCATATTTTGGTTGAACTGGATTGTCAAATGGATTTGAAGCTGAGTGAGGTGGATCCATGAATAATAGAACTCATGGCCTAGTAACCCCTAAACCAGACTATGGGTTGCGGTAAAGACATATTTTGTGTTGCCTTGGTGGGCCTAGGAATCCTCAACCGGTGAATGGTGGGCTATACGATAAATCCTAGAGGTGGGTGCTCTCCATCAGGCCTAGTAATCTTGTGATGGGATATGCGATAAAGCCTGGAGAGTGGGTCTCGATTTAGGGCCTAGTGATCTAGTGTGGATTACAGTAAAGCCCGAGAGACTAGGAGACAAGAAAATTCCTCACGATGTAGGTGGAGAAATCTGGTGGCATCCATGCTTGTTTGGCCTAGTGATCTAGTGGAGATCATGGTAAATTTTGTTATTACATATTTAATATTTTTCTTAGTGATCTAGGATGGATTATGGTAAAGTCTGGTTTCTATTAATGAGGGTGAGGTGGTGTAACCTCGGGATGCCCTGGTTGGTTCTTTTGGTTTAAGTCTTACATTCATGCTTGGAATATGGCACGAGGTTGAATGGCTGAAGAGAGTACTGGCTCAACCATTCTATGGTCGGGTAGAATATGGTAGTCCCATCCTGGGTTGGCCTTTGCATCATTAATATAAGGTTATTTCTCCTTGTTAATTCATGAGTATTATATTGGTTTATATGTGGATTATATGGTTGATGTATCCTTGATATTTCTATTGTTATTATGTTGGTTATAAGCATGTATTATGACAATGATGAAGTATGGCTCTCCTCATGTTTTGATTTGTAAATGAATGGATAATGTATCTATGACCTAATAGATGATAATGCAGCTAATGATATAAGGGAACAATGATTCTTAGTGATTCTCAGATAAGTATGAGACCCCTATGCTCAGATATGTTGTTTAAGCCTGTAGATTACATATTTTTGACATGTTTGATGAAATAATTATCATGGATAGTAGGGGTCCAGTCAAGTCCTTGTTAAAGTGATTGCATGTGTATCCTTATTCTATTGTTATATTCTAGTTCTGAAAGTGTCATTGAGTTCTGGGTAGTGACCTGGGCTCTGGGCCTGAAAAAGTGGCACAAATCCTGAAGTCACAAGCACAGGTCTAAGGAGAAAAGTCCCTAAACGCATGCATACCCATGCTATGGGAGCATCTGGAGCCTCCTGGATGCATGCTTATCCATATCAAGGGAGTGTCCTGGGGTTTAATGGCCCAAAACATAGTTGGTCTTAGGGGTTGGTTACCTAAATGGTTGGGATGGCTTCTGGGAGTTCTAGCGTTGATGTGGAAAGTCTGTGTAAATTTCCATAATTGTTTTGTTTTGACACCCTTTTGCCTCCATTTTCCTCTTTTTCATCATTGCTATCAACTTAATAAAAGCAGTAAATCATAGGTTTTGATAAGGTAAAAACTCTTATATGTTTTATTTCTCATATTCGTTAATGTGCCCTATTGTTATGTTAAAGATTTCATTAGCTACAGAATTAACATGATTATGCAGCTATTTTATAAATCTGCAGCCACCTCCATGGTTTGCGGGGTTATGGTGCTCCAATGAAGCAAAGAAGCACATGGGTAGTTGATGATCGATCCCCTCATGGATCTCATCCTATTCGCTCGAGCCAATTCATTGAAGGAACCACACAGTGGGTCGATCAAAGGCATGGGTCAAACACGTAGCAGCAGAAGTCCGAATGCATCATGCTTCTCCGATTTGCTTTCCAAATAGCAAATTGATGAGATAAATCTTTTTATGTTTAGTTTCAAATTTGAATAAGAATTGATTAACATACCTGTAGGTGTAGAAGTCTCAAGTTGTTGAGAACACATTTTATATATAAGTATGTATCCTTTGTAAAGGATAAGGAGGAAGTAATAGTTAATTTCTGAAGAATTATGAAACAAACCTTTATTCTCATATTGAATTAAAGTTAACTTTTTTTTATTCGATGCGTATGTGAGCGTAATTTACACCTACTCGATGCGGAGGGCCCTTGCAGACAGTCGAGGTTTTAGTTTAATTCATTTCATTGTTTTCTGTTGTTTTCATTTAAATCACTTTCTGTTATCACATTATCACTACATTCTAGTTTAGTTTCCTTGCTTCATTGTTTTCATCATTTTGTTATAACTCAGTTATTTCGTTTATCATTTCATTATTTCATTTGCACTTACATTTCTTCACGGTCTTTTAATGGTTTAGTTCTTCAAACGTTTTCGCTTAATTACAATCGATATTTTTATGCTTTTAGAATTAGAACTTGTATCTACTTTAAGTAAGAAATTAGAAGATTACTTCCATGCTCTTTAGAATCATAATTTGTATATATTTTGTAAACAAGCTTTTGAAGGATCGTTAGAATAACTTGAATTTGAATACTCTATTTTATAGCAGCAAGGTGTTTAGATAGGTTCATAATTTTAGGATGATTAACATAAGATATTTTAGGATGATACTCAATATAGATGTGATCTGGTAAATTAATCTAACAGTAGCTTAACTTGCACTTATTAATTTGTAGAAATATAACTCTAATCTAATAGGAATCTAGATAACAACGAAAATCCCAAAACAAACATAACCATCCTCTTACAAACTAAAGGAAAGGCTTCTAGCATATATAATGCACCTGCACTTCATAAGTTTTCCAAATCTAGTCGATAATTTATGCTTGCAATTTAAGAATATTAAATTAACCAAACATTTTGGCATCGTTGCCAAGGAAATGTAAATGGAAGCCTTAAAAAAAAACACGATATGCATAGGGAAAGAGACTCTAGAGGTAGATTTGTAGGTCAAGGAATAAGTTTAATTCCTACATCATCACTTACTCCACCACGATCTTGTAGTGCCACATCACCCACACAAACTCAAATTCCATCCATAGCAGGCCAATATAGACTTCTAGAAGTCTTGAGATTTGAAATCCAACATAAAGGTTCACCAACTTCTTCAATAAAAGCTATAATAGAAGTAGATCCTACAACCCCAACAACATGAATAATTTTCCTATCTTGAACTGGAGAACAACTTCTAGCTCAAGAGTTGGAAGTTCCTACCAAAGAAGAGAAAGAAGAAACCTACTTCCAACCATTAATAGAAGAACCAGAAGAACTATAAGAAAAGCTAGATAATCCTGTTGTAGAACCATATATTAATTCTAAGGAATCTGTCATGGCTGAAGAAGGAGAAGGGGAAGTACACAATGTCAATGGTGAACAACATAGGATTGGAGAAGGAGGAGGAGGTGGAAGAGGAGGTGGTAAAGGTAGAGGAAGAGGAAATGCATAACCTTTTGGATTCACTATCTTTGATGAGGATACAACATTAAGAATGAATAACATCTTTCCTTCTATCCTCCCCAATTTTCATGGAATAAGAAGTGAAGACCTAGAAACATTTCTCTTTGAATTTGAAGTATTATGTAGATCATATGATTATTTGCACAATGCTCAAAAACTAAAATTGTTCCCTGCCACCTTAAAGGATTCAGCATTAAAATGGTTTTTTATTTTAGAAACGAATTCTATAAGGACATGAGCACAAATGAAAGATGCATTCTTAGAAAAATACAAGGATTATTGTATGCCTCATAGCATTAAAGATGTAGTCTTCAAAATGGTACAAAAATATGATGAAAATCTTGAAGACTTTGTCGAAATATTTGTTTATAATATCAAAAGGGAAAAAATGAATAATCTGGATGAGGAAACTTTAAAAGCTCTCTTAAAGATGAGTGGATTGATCTTCTCAATCTAATGGGAAAGGAGATATTTCGCAGTTACCATTTACAAATATTTGTGATCTATGTGTGCATATTTCAAGAGGTAAAGCAAGAACAAGAAAAAGTTCAAGGGATCCTCTTTTATCAAGAGTAAACAAATCTGCAGTCAGGACAATAAGTAGGGCATAAATAGGTAGTTTGCTTGATAATTTTAAAACAAATATTTTAGGGAGTCTCAGTGAGCAAATTGACACCCTTAAAATACAAAACAAGCAGAAAGCTGAAAATGTTGCATTATCCATCTTTTGTCCTAGGTGTAGAAAGAAACATGCTTTGAGAGAATGTCCTTTAGATTTAAAAAGCATAGAAACCTATGTTATATGTGCGGAAAATCACAATACAAAAGAATGTCCCTCTATACCAGGTCTTAAGGCTGTGTTTAGTGAAGAAGGAATGCCAAATCAGGTAGACCCTCTTTACTTTATTGCCAAAAGACCATGGCAAAATCCTCAAACAAATCAAACTCAAGGTTTTAATCCTCAACAATTTGCACAATCTTCACAAAATAATTGGAATCCACCTATGCCATGACAGCCTTGGCCTCAACCACAATCTTGGAATCAAGGATGGAAAAATCCTTATGGAAGATATTCTCAATATCAACAATATCCGCCACCTTATCCAAAATTTCCACCACAATACTTCCCTCAAACTAACCAGTTACCTCAAGCTCAAGCTCAAAATGAAAATCCGCGACTTTCTTTGCCATTTTCACAAAGACCAAATCTATTACCCGTTCAACCACTCCCAAATCCAAACAATAAAACTTCACAACCTATTTACAGCTTAGAAGGACAGAATCCTCAAACTTACATGATAATTCCATTAGATATAATAATGTTCAATTAAGGTCTAGTATTAGAAATGAAGAAACCATCTATTGTTATTCAGGAAGCATAGAAGAATTCTCAAAAAGATAATAATAACTTTGAAGTAGAGATTTCCCTTCCTCAGAAAGAAAATAGTGAAACAGAAAAAAATCCTACACATTATAATAATACTCCTATTATATAACAACCTTCAGTATCTATCTCAAGACCACCTTTTCCTGAAAGGTTGAAAATCTATGAAGGAGTAGAAAAACAAATCATATTGCTTGATTATGATATGTTAGATGAATTGAAAAACGTCTATATAAAAATTCCTTTATTACAAGCAATAAAAGAAATACCAATTTTTGCAAAAGCAACTAAGGAATTGAGTACTCAAGGATCAGGAAGAAAAATAAAAGAAATAAAAAGAATTCAACTAGTTGGGAGAATTGCAAATATCATGATGGGGAAGACAACAATTCAAAAATATTTAGATCCAGGAAGCCCCATTGTGAAAACACATATCAATGGAACTAAAATACCAAACGCACTAATTGATCTAGGAGCAGCCATAAACATAATGAGCAAATAAACTATGGATAAATTGAAGCTTCCTAATCTTTAATACACACCAACATTGCCACAATTAGCAAACATGTATGTAATTAAACCTGATGGCGTGTTAGAAGATATATATGTATCCTTAGATTCTTGGGAATATCCTGTTGATTTCATGATTCTAACACCCAAGAATATTTAGGAGGATATCCATTAATTTTAGGAAGGCCATGGATAGCTACAGTCGATGCTTTTATCAATTGTAGATCAGGAGACATGTTTATCTTAGATGGAAGCTCAACAACGAAATTTACATTGTACCCATCTGCAAAAACAATGATAGAAGTAGAAAATGAAGAATGGATAGATGATGATAATGATATACAACCAATTTTCACTATTGTACAAATAAATGAAGAGGATCAAATTTTAAATTCAATAGAAAATAATGAACCCTCTTTATATTGTGACAGTAGTCAAAATTTTCAAGAACAATGTAATATTGAATATTTATCATCTAGACAAATGTCTTTACATTCTATGGAAAAAAATTGGAAACTCTTCAATAGAAATTTTTCCAGGAAAAATCTTGAACATCAATGAAAACCTCAAAGAATTACAAAAAAAGAAATTGGTAGAAATATTACAAAAACACTCTTATGCATATGCATGGGAATACACTGATATGAAGGGAGTTGATCCTAAAACCTGCATGCATCATATTTATATTGAAGAAAATGTTAGACGAGTTCGACAACCACAAAAAAGAATGAATCCAAACTTAAAAGAAATTGTTAAAGAGGAATTGCAAAAACTGTTAAATGTAAATTTCATTTATCCAATATGAGACAATCAATGGGTTTCACCTTTAGTAATCGTTCCTAATAAAAATAGAAAATGGAGAGTTTGAATTGATGACAGGGAATTGAATAAAGCAACTTTGAAAGATCACTTTCCACTTCCTTTCATAGATCAAGTTTTAGATACATTAGCAGGAAAAAAATATTTCTCATTTTTGGATGGTTTTAGTGGGTATAATCAAATTTAGGTAGCACCTAAAGATCAAGACAAAACCACATTCACTTATCTATGGGAGGCTTATGCTTACCGAGTACTTCCTTTTGGATTATGCAAATCCCCAACAACATTCCAAAGAGTAGTACTAGGAATTTTCTTTGATCTTATTCATTATTGTGTGGAAGTGTATATGGATGATTTTACAATTTATGGAAATTCTTTTGAAGAAGCACTTGAAAATTTAGAAAAAGTTCTCATAAGATGCAAAGAAGCAAATCTTTCATTAAGTCATGAAAAATGTTTTATGATGTTTAATGAAGGAATTGTTTTAGGTCACCATATTTCAGGAAATGGAATTAAGGTAGACTCATCTAAGGTAGAAATTATTTCCAAATTATCAATCCCAAGTTGTCAACGAGATGTTAGGAGTTTTCTTGGTTTTACCAGATATTATAGAATATTCATAGAAAACTTCACAAAGATTGCATCTCCACTCTTCAAATTACTCACCAAAGATTGTGAATTTAGTTGGAACTCTGATTGTCAAAAGGCTTTTGAAACTTTGAAAAAGAAGATCTCTAAAGCACCCATCTTAAAAGGACCTAATTGGAAATTGCCTTTTCATATATCAACTGATGCTTTAGACACAACCCTAGGAGTTGTGTTAGGACAAAAAGACCTCACTCCTTATGCCATTTATTATACTAGGAAAAATTTAACTCCTGTAAAGCTAAATTATATTGCAACTGAAAAGGAGCTTTTAGCTGTAATTCATGCCATTAATAAATTTAGACATTACATCACTCACTATGAAACTTTCGTTCACACAGACCATTCTGCCACTAGATATTTAATGAATAAACCAACTACTAATGATAGAGTAACAAGATGGCTATTACTGTTACAAGAATTCAGTATCACCATTCTGGACCGACTTGAAAAACAAAACACAATTGCTAACTTTTTATCTAGAATTCAAAATGATAACAATGATACACCTGTAGAGGATAAGTTTCCTGATGAATATCTTTTTGCAATATCTACTAAATCACCTTGGTTTGCAGGTATTGCTAATTATTTAGTTACAAGGAAGTTACCTTCTTATTTGTTTCCTAGAGAAAATAGAAGAATAATCCAAACAAGTGCATCTGATTCATGGATAAATGAGGAATTATACAAGACAAGATGAGATCTCATCATCCGAAGCTGTGTAAGAGAAGATGAAATACCTGAGATACTTAAAGCATGCCATGATGAACCATGTGGGGGTCATTTTGCTGACAAAATAACTGCTTATAAAGTCTTTCTCTTAGGATATTATTGGCCTTCCCTTTTTAAGGATGCCAAGGAATATGTTAAGAGGTGTGATAGCTGTCAAAGAATGGGAAGACATGTTCCTTCAGATGAAATGCCACTACAACCTCAGGTACTCATTGAACCCTTCGAAAAATGGGCTTTGGAGTTTGCTACACCAATTAATCCATCTTTAAAACAAAAAAATATATTCTTGTATGCACTGATTATGTTACTAAATGGGTAGAAGCTAAAGCACTTTCTTTTGCTACTGAAAATGTTGTAGTTTAATTTATTTTTGAGGATATTTTTACTCGTTTTGGTGTCCCAAGAGAAATTTTAACAGATCAAGGAAAGCCATTTACATCCAGAGTAGTGCAAAAGATAGTCAAGCATCAGAAATCTACTCCATACCATCCACAAGCAAATGGACAAATAGAGTCTACCAACAAAGTGATTGAAGCAATCCTCACCAAGACAGTTCACTTGCATAGAAGGGACTGGGTAGAAAACTAGAAGCTTTATGGGCCTACCGTACCACATGGAGAAGAATTACAAGACATACACCCTATGAACTTTTTTATGGGAAACAAGTCCTATTTCCAATTGAGTTCCAAATTTAGACCTACAAGACAACAATTAAGTTGGGACTTGACTTATTAGAAGAACAAAAGAAAAGAATGTGACAACTTAATGAGGGTGATGAAATAAGGCAAGATGTTATCCAGAAGACTAGTTTAGTCTAGCAACAAAGATCCATATGGCATGATAAACACATCAAAGAAAGAAAATTTCAGCCAGGAGATTGGGCATTACTCTTTGATTCAAAGTTCAGAAATTCCCAAGGAAAGTTTGAAACTCACTGGCTTGGGCCTTATGAGATTGAAATTGTTTTTGATAATGGAGCAGTCAGTATTAGGACTATTGATGAAGAAAAAGTTCCTCTCTTAGTGAATGGACATCAACTCAGGATCTATCATAAGCCAATGACAAAGGAGGAATTTGTAAAGATTTTCCAGGACAAATCTGATTTGAAGTTGGTCAAGAAGAATTCTTCATCTTCTCCACCTTAAAAATTTATTTTTCATATAATAATAAATATGTATAAACATGAAAACCAACAATTGTTGGCATGTTTATGCAGAAAATTCAAGGTGAAAACCAAGAATTCTCGGCATGTTAAATTTTCTTTGTATCCTATTTTTTAGAATTCCATCTTCTTTTATCCCTTCCTTTTCAAAAAATAAATAACTACATAATTATTGATTTTCTGCAACTCTGATGACTTTATGCAGCCAATTTGACAGAAACTTCTGATGATACAAGTAAAGGAATGATTGACTCCCTCCACTACAAAGTACCTGAAGACAACATAAAAGGCAACCAAAGGTTAGCAAGAAAATAATTCAAAGGTATGCACTTCTTTAATTTAATAATAGGGATCAAAACATTACATATATGAATTATAAGACATAGTACTACCGAAAATCAAAATCATTATTGCAAAGAGTTGACCGTGTCATGTCAAATCATGCATAATCTTCCATTCACTCCCAATCATCATAACTCATATTCCGATCCATTGAACCGACCACCCAAATCATAAACATGAATGATCTTAACGGTTAGATTCTGACTCATTCCCTTATACCCTCACTACCTACACTCTCATTATTCCATCATTCACACTCTTGGTCTTTCCGCTCTAAAAACCCTACCAAGCCATCCTACCCAGTTAAACAAAACAGTTTTTGAAATGAAGCTTCTCGACCATGGGAGTAATAGTCAGAATAGAGCCAAAAGGGAAGAAATTTTTGGAGGGGTATCCACAGACAAAAGAATTGTTGCAGAAAGCACAGTGGCTAGAATTTGTAGAGAAATTCGACGACTTCCACAAAGAAGTGACCAAATCCTTCGCCAAGGCTTTTGATGGAGTCGAAGTGGAGATAGGAGACATCAAATTCATAGTGACAAAGTCGTTTATAGCTGAAGCCACTAGACTTCTGCAGATTGGAGAGAAATGGTTCAAGAATAGAGGTATTGAAAAAGAAGACTAGAAAGTTTTCCTGAAGAAACGAAGTATGGACACAAACATTTTCAAGAAGGGTATCCCAAGTATAACATTAAAAAGTAAGTGGAGGAACCTACTTCTAATAATCCACATATTTGCTACCTGCGAAGGATGGTTTGGATGAATGTTTTTCTATCATATTCGGTTGCTAATGAATTTTCTTGAAGAAAATGAGATAAATCTTCCAAATTTGTTGTTGAATAGTCTTAGAAAGATGTCAGGGGAAGTTCATAAGAGAATTTAGTTCATAGATAATACAATGTATCAGCATGGTCTAGTTAAAATAATTGTTGAATCTCATCTCCAAAACATAGGTGATAATTGGGAAAGCTTTTTAGTAAGAAATCACTTTCAGGAAGAAAATCATGGGCAACCAAATAGCAACAGACCTAAGAGGGGAAGGAAAAGAAATTGATAGGACACAGGAACAAGAACCACAACAGCCACAAAAACTGCCAAAGGATGACATCCCTCTTGTATAAGTTTTAGAGAAAATAAGCAAAAGAAATGTTAGATGAAAGAAAGCTAGTAAAGAGACAAAGATTTCTCCGCAAATAGAGAAGCCTATAACAGAAAGGAAGAAAACTCAAAAGACCCCTGCCATAGGTCTAAGAAGGAGTACCAGACTCAACTCAGCAAAATAATTACATTCAAAGAGCATATATCATGTCAATGTAGAAATAAAAGAAAACTCAGAGGCAAAAGAAGCTTCAGGAATTTATCCAAGAACATCACCAAGGGTTTCATCACCAACTGTCACCTTGGCTGCTCAGAGTCCAAGACGAAGAATGCCAGAAATTGATTCGGTGCAGCAATAGATCTATGATTATATTGAATACCTAGAGAAAAGGGATGCAACAAGAACATCAATTCCAATTCAAGAGGAAGAAGAAGTCCAGTTTGATGAACCACAAAAACCTCCAGTAATCAATATATTAAAACAGGAAATATTTGAATTGGAGACATTAAACAGGTACATTAAAAATGAAAATCAAGCCTTGAAAGCACAAAATCAAATCCAAATAGCTAAGAGTGACAACCTCCTTTTATATCTAAGTTTGTAGTTTAATAAAAACAAGAAACTGAAGAAGAAAAACAAGGCTTTACAGAGACAAGTTATAAACTTGAAATACAAGATCCTCATGATGAAACCAAGGATGGCAATCACTGGAAATAAAGTGAAAAGGATAAAGTTAGTTGTATTAGCAGAAGTGCTCGAGCATATGCAATAGTTCAATAAAGATATCAATTTTGCGTTTTGTATGAGGACATACAAAATCTTTAGTGTGGGGGAATGTAGAGTTCCATAACTGTTTCATTTTGACACCCTCATTCCTCCATTTTCCTCTTTTTCATCATTGCTATGAGCTCAATAAAAGAACTAAATCATAGATTTTGTTAAGGTAAAAACTCTTATATGTCTTATTTCTCATATTTGTTAATGTGCCCTATTTTTATGTTAAAGATTGTGTTAGCTACAGAATTAACATGATTCTGCAGCTATTTTATAAATTTGCAACTACCTCCATGGTTTGCAGGGTTCTGGTGTGCCAATGAAGCAAAGGAGCACATGGGTAGTTCAGGATCAATCCCCTCATGGATCTCCTCCTATTCGCTCGAGCCAATTCACTGAAGGAATCACACAATTGCGCAGTCAAAGGCATGGGTCAAACATGTAGCAGCAGAAGTCCAAATGCATCATGTTTCTCTGATTTGCTTTCCAAATAACAAATCAATGAGATAACACTTTTTCTGTTTAGTTTCAAATTTGAATAAGGATTGATTAACAGACCTGTAAGCGTAGAAGTCTCAAACTATTGAGCACACATTTTATATATAAGTATGTACCCTTTGTAAAGGATAGGGAAGAAGTAATACTTAATTTCTCAAGAATTGTGAAATAGGCCTTTGTTCTCATATTGAATTAAAGTTACCTTTCTGTGATTCGATGCATATGCGAGTGTAATTTACAACTACTAGATGCAAAGGGTCGCTGCAGACAGTCGAGATTTTAGTTTATTTCATTTCATCGCTTTCTGTTGTTTTCATTTAATCACTTTCTGTTATCACATTATCACTGCATTCTAGTTTAGTTTCCTTACTTCGTTGTTTTCATCATTTCGTTATAACTCAGTTATTTCGTTTATCATTTCATTATTTCATTTGCACTTACATTTCTTCACAGTCGTTTAATGGTTTAGTTCTTCAAACATTTTCGCTTAATTACAGTCAATATTTTTATGCTTTTAGAATTAGAACTTGTATCTACTTTGTAGTCAGCAATTAGAAGATTACTTTCATGCTCTTTAGAATCAGAATTTGTATATATTTTGTAGACAAGCTTTTGAAGGATTGTTAGAATAATTTGAATTTCAATACTCTGTTTTATAGCAGCAAGGTGTTTAGATAGGTTCATAATTTTAGGATGATTAACATAAGATATTTTAGGATGATACTCAATATAGATATGACCTGGTAGATTAATATAACAATAGCTTAACTTCCACTTATTAATTTGTAGAAATCTAACTCTAATCTAATAGGAATCTAGATAACAATGAAAATCCCAAAACAAACATAACCATCATCTTACAAACTAAAGGAAAGGCTTCTAGCATATATAGTGCACCTACACTTCATAAGTTTACCAACTTCGGTCGATAATTTATGCTTGCAATTTAAGAACATTAAATTGACCAAACAGTCTGTGTGATGTGTTTTCGTCGATTCAACTTCCTTAAGGTCACCTAGGAGATTGAATCCCATTATAGTGGCATGTTGTGGCATATTTACCTCGGTTGGCCAGATATGTGTGTAGATGTTGGATGAGGGTGTTACACCCTTCAATATCTCTAGTTTTTCCATTAGCAAGCTTCTTAATCTCGAACTCCACATCTTCCAAAGAAAATGTATCTTCCTGTATATGAGTATTTCTGATGTTTCCCATGGTGTCGGGGAGTCATAAAGTTACTTAAGATAGACATCCCATTCCTTTAAGGGGATCAAATCATTTTCTTTCAATTTACGAACAAGAATATTCCTCCAAAACTTTCTAGGTTCGACTTTAGAGAGGTTAAGAAGACAATCTTGCCTCTTGTTTATATAGTACCTTTTCTTCCTTCTTATGAGAGCTTTGTACACACTTAACAATTTTTTTGGGAGCATCTCTAATCATTTTCCTCGCAGACTTACAATCATTATCATATGATGGGTTGGAAGTTCTATTGTTCATTTTATACGACACCTTTGTAGAGTATTTGTTAATGGTAGTGGAGATGATAGTAGTAAAATTATGGTAGATGTGATCAATGTGGTCATTATACATTAAGAAACATAATTCCTTGTTAAATCTTTTAAGAAGAGATCCTTTTTGCTTTTGCCAAAGAGAATGTGTCTTTGGCTCTCGCCATTCTTATACATATGGTTGGTGTACATATCAAGGTTAAGGGTTAAAGATATATGTTTGTGGTCAAATTCAGGCTCATGGTCATTTAGGAGGTCAAAATTAACAATACGGTTGAGAACCTAGGTATCAGATATCGCATCGTCCACAACACTATTGTCACACCCATGAATACAAGTCATTTGGCTAGAGCTAGGCCACTTATTAATCTCATTACAAATAATTAGATCTTAGGAACTACAAAGCTTGATTAAGTTAGTATAAAAAAGGTTCTTAGTAGTGTCTTCAGAATTTATTTTGAATTCACTAGCTAGATCATAATCCTCATCAAACCATAAGGGATTAGGGTTAGAGTTATTACTTACTAGAGTGGCTTGGTTAGTGGCAGTTCGAGAATTGAAGTCCCCAAGCAAAAGGATGTTGCCTTCATTCCTTAGGTTGTAGATATCATGTTCTAATGAAGGGACAATTCTTATCCAAGTTGTCCTTCTTATAGGAAGTAGAGTTGATGGGAGCAAAGTAACATATTGTAAGATAAATCCTATTAGTATTAGAGTCAGAGGTTTTGATCCAAACGTATTGATTGAGGGGGTCAATCTCATAAAGTCGAATGTGGGAAGCAATGTTATTTTTGATATAACAAGAAATACCACCAACTCCTCTGCGAGAGGATTTCTTGTTCCAAGTAGACGTGAGAATGAATCCATCAATGTGGGGGACCCTAGATTCATCATGCTCCTAGGTTTCGACTAACATAATAAGATCAATATCACTCAAGATCCAACTTAACATAGGACATAACAAATAATAATTAAAAATAATAATAACAAGTAAATAAAAATATATATTAAAACATTAAAAATAAAAAGAGTTAAAAAAAACAAAAAAACATAACAAAACTTATAAAAGAGAAAAAATAATAAAAAATATATAAAAAAATGAAAAAAAAAATATGTATCTTAAAAAACATAATTTAAGAAAAAAAATAAAAATTTAACCCAAAAAAGAGTATATTATCTAATTAAAAAAATCAAATTAAAATAACAAACAAATTAAAATAATATTTTACTTTTCAAATTAATATATATATATGTGTGTGTGTGTGTGTGTGTGTGTGTTACAAAACAAATAAAATAAATACATGAAAAAAAAACATAAAAAAAATTAGATGCAGTGGGTACTCGAGCCACCCCACCTTGCTGCCAAAGGGTCATGATTACCCCCTACCACCCTTGCCCGCGACCCTATCATCACGGCACCCCCTGTCGCCCTTGCCCGTGACCCTTAGAAGGTTGGGCATGTTTTATTTTTTATTTTTTCTATATTTAAAACAAATAAAAAAATTAGGAATAAAATTAATAAATAGGAATAGGAAATAAAAGTAATAAATAGGAATTAGGAACACTCTAGATCATCTTTTGGAACTGTTGTAATTTTCCATGGTGTAAAAGACCTATAATAAGTTGTATCCCAAGTGATATTGATCTTATTTTCTTAGTTGAAACCTGGGAGCATGATAAAATGAGGGTCCCCCACTTGGATGGATACATTCTCTCGTCAACTTGGAACATGAAATCCTCTCGTAGAGGTTATGGTGATATAGCATGTTATATAAAAGGTAACATTTCTTCTCACATTCGTGTCTTCATAAGATCGACCCCCTCGATCAATACATGTGGATCGAAATTTCTGATTCTAACACCAATAATATTTTTCTCACAATTTTGTATTTCGTCCCTATCAACTATACCTCCTATAAGAAAAACAACCTAGATAAGAATTTCTCCTTCAACACCTTAGAACGGGGTATCCACAATCTAGGGAGTGAAGGTTATATCCTTTTGCTCGACGACTTCAATGCTAGAACCACTACTAACCAAGTTACTCTCCTAAGCAATAACTCTAATCCAAACCCCTATGGATGGATGAGGACTATGACTTAACTAATAGATTCAAAAAAAAAATCTGAAGACACAATCGAGAACCTATTTGGTACCAAGCTTATCAAGCTTTATAGTTCCCAAGACATTATTACTTTTAATGTAATTAATAAATGGCCTACCTTTGGCCAGATAACCTGCATTCATGGGTTGGGCAGAAGTGTTGTGGATTATGCGATATCAAACACCCATGTTATCAATTGTATAGTAAAGCATGACATCTTAAGTGACCAAGAGACCGATTATGACCACAAATCCTTATCCCTAACCCTAAATCTTGACATGCACACAAACCACATGCAAAAGAATTATGACAGTTAAAAGCACACTCGTTTTGACAAAATTAAAATGGATCTCTTTTTACAAGATTTAAAGAGGATCTTGGTTTCTTAACATACAATGATAACATTGATCTCATCTACTACAATTTTACTACAACCCTTTCCAATACCATTAACAATTTCTCTACTGAGGTGCCGCATAAAAAGAATAATAGAACTTCCAACCCTTGGTATGAAAATGATTGTAAGATTGCCAAAAGAGTGATTAGAGATGCTCATAATGATACTGCAAAGCTTGAAAAAATAAGTACATACAAAGATCTTATCAAAAAGAAGAAAAAGATCCTATATTAATAAGAGGCAAGAACGTCTTCTCCACCTTTCTAAAGCTGAGCCTCAAAATTTTTGGAGGATTATACTTGTTCATAAAATAAAAGAAAATAATTTGATCCCCGTGAAGAGCTAGGATACTTATCTTAAGAATATTTATGACTCTCACGACACCATGGGAAGCATCTTAAACACTCCTATAGAGCATGATATTTTCTCTCTGGAAGACATGGAGTTCAAGATTAAGAAACTTGCTAATGGGAAAACTAGGGATATTGAAGACTACCTATAACACACCCCCTTACATTCCTGAACCAAAGGAGGTGGTTATTAGCTGGAACCAACTCCCAAGGTACGATTAAGAGAATGGGTTATATATATTTATTTTCTTTTCTTTTTGTGTTAATTTCAGTGTTTTCTAGCTTTTGTGCTAGCACTTTTGCATTCTAGCCATTGGCCTACTTTTGTGGTCATTTGTCGGACGTTAATAAGAGTATATTAAGTTATCTTTCCATGAGCATATTTTAACATGGTAACATTATTCTTATTTTTATTGTGCTTTTCCATTAGAAGTTCTTTGCAATGGTTTGTTTACCACATATTGGTTGTAGAGTTAAAGAAGAATTTCTCAAGAAAATGCAAGACCTCATTCTAGATTAAGAGTTATCTACTTATGTAATCTTCTATAGCATTTCGAGAACCATAGGGCAATAAGATTGGTATGATTTTAAGCCTACAATTGGTGGTTTCATATTTAAAAATAACCTTGGTAGTATTCAAATCTTTAAAGGTTTGGATAAATCCAAAATAAGTTTCCATGTACCTATAGGAACAATCCCATGGAGTTATCTCAATCTACACAAATATGTCAAGGAAAATTGTGGAATATGATTTTGAAAAGCATATTTGTGTTATGGTGGTATGCATTGTTGTTGGAAGTCCTTTTATGGTTGCTTCATAATACTTTTAAACTTAGAACATCTAGAAGTATAATGGTAACCAGACTTTTGTAAGGTGAGTTAGAGCACTAATCTTCAACATATAAACCTGCAATCTCTCCTTTGTCTAGAAACAAAATTGGTGTATCTAACTCAAATCTTTGTTGAGTTTGCATTCTATCCATTGTATAAACCTCAAAGAGTGATAAACTCCATTGTTGATATAAAAATGCATCACAAAAAAAAATGGAAATCATGTGTAAGAACTATTTTTACTCATAACCATTCAATATATTATCATTGGAATTTTACATTGAAATCTTATGCTTATTTTTTTTAAAACCAGAATGAGTAGTATATATATATATATATATATATAAATATAAATCGCACCCGTTCGTGTGCAAAATCTGGATTTTACATCATATTTTCAAGCCTGTTAAGGGCTTTTGATACATCCATTGCTCCCATCCCTTCCCATATAGTTTTTTCCATGCTTCTTACAAAAAATTCTCATTTCTGGTATCCTATGGCTATACAATCGACATAATTGACATAGTAAGTATATACATTTATAGTGTGACATTCAAAAACATTTTACAAAAACAAGTGAGTGAACAAACTATTCTTCCATTGGCATTGGACTGTTCAGATCCAGGCCAGTGAATTCTTCTTCCTTGATCTTCCTGCTCTCCTCCATATTGAGCTTCAATAGCTCAATTTGTTGATGCAACGCATCCACCTCGTCTTCCAAATGTCGGATGCACTCCTTCTTTCCTAATTGTTCCTCCTGCATGGCGAGAGTGTCAAATTGTTGTTGTTGGATACAACACTGTAGAATTGCCAAACCTTCCCAAATCTTCAAATGTTCATGCCCATAGTCATTGCAGGCCTTCTTGCTGCTGCAACCTTCCCTGGCATTTCCATCCCTCAACCGCCCAGTCCCAGGCCTGCGGCGCCCCTAGGTGTCGGACATAGAATTATCCTCTGCAGTGTGCATGCTCATAGTGGTGACTAGAATGCCATAGTCCCCCAACTCCAAATTACCAAATACCTCCAACTTTAGAATGCCGGCATAGTTCTGCTCTAGAACCCCTACCCAACTCTGATTATCCCCACAATTTGTGGCCTCTCTCAAGCAAACAACTCTCTATAAATTAACACACATAAGTAAGTCGACACTTAGATTCCCTTTGCGGCTACAAATTCCTCTAGAGACCCCCTTGAATGTCGACACTTTGACCTAGAACCCACAACAAATGCTCAAAGTCCCAAGCTTCAGCCATCAGGCCTTCACAGAGGCCACCTGAGAAAAAATAAGCCTTAACCCATAATAACATATTAAATCATTACTCTTTGAATAGAAGGAGAGGATATGGATATCGATGTTGTACTCAATATTAGTACTAATGGAGCTGGGATCCCCATGCTCATCCTTAATTACCCAACTAACAACCATAAATTCCCAGGTCTTCTCCTATTCCTTCATCCTTGCCCACAACTTCTTCTCACAAGCGACCAGAGACAATTTGAGTCGAGGATATAAATGTTTCTCCCAATCTTCCATTAACCTACCTTCGGTGGTACTAGAACACCGACCTTTGCAACATAATTTATGCTGAGGGGACTGTATTCTCATGAACTGTGATCTCTTGAGCCCAAGTGTAGTACCTCCATGAAGGACGCAGACACGTAGCTGCGACATACTATGGTAACCCATGCCATGAGGCACAAGGATAGGACGGGTCAAGCATTAGTCGACGCAACAAGTACCAAGGAGAACGGAGGGGGTCCTAATGAAATATAGAAGAGGAGGAGAGGTAAGAATGAGAGTATTAACAAGATGAGAGGAAGAAAGGTGATGAAGGATAGGGAGGAGAGGGAAAAAATGAGAAGAGGGGAGGGGGAGGAAGGGGCGTGGAAGAGAGTGAGTGAGGTGGGGGTAATGAAAACTTAAGACTAGCTAATCTTGCAAAATCTAACTTGTTGATACTTTTTGACCTCTTGGATGAGCCAAAAATTCCATCCTCGGACCAATATGATAAACCCATGAATAAGATTAGGGAATGCATACCATTTCCTCAACCTTGTTCACTATACCTTTTTTTGCCTTCAATTGGCAAGCCAAATTTGCTTGTGTATCTACTTTCTTGTTATTTCCTCTTAGGATATGAAAAATGACACAAACTCAAATAAGGGAATCATCCCTTGGGATCTCTTAATTATTTGATTAAGGTTCCTATTTTTTGTTGTTGATCTATGGTTCATATGCTTTATGATCAACATTAAGCCTCCTAGGACCTAAATCTTTCTAATGCCCTTTTTCTGAGCCAATGTTAGGCCAAAAAAAAAACCATAAGCTTCAACTTGATTGTTTGTCTTCTTACCCAGGCCCCAAGCATATCTGTCTTCAATGATTCTTTCGGGATTAATGAGAATCCCCCCCCCCCCCTCCTGCCACCCCAGGAAAGCTTATGCTTATTACCAAAAACAAAATACTCTAAAGAATGTTTAAGAAGAGGATACTATGTGCTGGAAATTATGGTGTGTATTCATCACAATTAGATCAACATCAACATTATTTCAACAATTAAGTTTGTGTGAAGAGGAATTTTGGAAAGTATTTATTGGTGGCAAAAATATCTCACATCTACTTTGTCTTGAATGGTAGCTTATGGTATCAAATACATGTACACATCTGGAACTCGATAAATGCATACACTATTGTAGTCTTGATTCAAAGAAATTGGAAGGTGTAAAACATATGTACCCAAGATTGACTAAACATTAATTTCCAGCCAAAGACATTGTGGGAGAAGGTTCTACACAATAACCATTTGTCCTATCAAATCCCCTTCATCATGAGATATTGATTGGTGTTATTATTTGAAAGGACAAATATTGGGAAGCCTCCTACCTTGACAACTCTAAACAATGTAATTGTATTTTTGTGTGTTTGCTTAGTTCCTAGTGTTACACTGAAAAATTGCAACGATAAAGCCTTTTGAATCCCAAAGGAAGATGCTTCAAGTATCAATGAGGGGAACTGTAGACTTAAGAAGTGTGCAAATTTATGTAACCTTCAAGGGTAAAAGAGTAATGGGATTAATTATAGATCACTTTCATTTAAGGAATGGAAACCATATGTGTTCCTCTTGCCAACCACAGGTTTACAATATGCAGGTGAAAAGATTAATCATAATAATATGAACATTTTAACTACAAAATTGATGATAATAACCATGAAATACAAATGCAATTTCAAAGACACATGTAATGGAATACACCAGTAACCTCTTCAAGTGAGGCCTACTTGAAGAAGAAGAACTTTCCTTAAACAAACATTTCATAGCTTGTAGAGTTACCTAATCATTTAACCTTCCACTTGGATTCTGGGCCTTGATGTATTCTAAGAAATTAAGGTGTATATTGTAGTGTCATCTCACCAAACAATTATTTACAAAGAATTCATTCACCAAAGTTTCTCATGCAAAGAGTTTCATGCCAACTAACTTACTTCTTAGCATGGGTTTTTTGTAGAAGAGTTTAATTCCATCAAGTTATTCCTACTTAAACACCTTACATCCTTGAATCAAACTAACAATGAAATTTAAATAACTCACAACATTAAGTCAAACTAAAAATGAATTTTAAATAAGGAAATATATTATTTTGGCCCTTCTAAATCATGTCATACATACCAAAAACTAATTAGGAGTTCAATGCATAAATAGGCTTACACTCGCAAAAACGTATGTCACCCTTAATTGAAACCAACAATTACAACACATTTCATCAATTACTTCCAATCAAACAAAGAACTCATATTTATATTTCCTTCAACCAACCGACAGAGGTGAGATATCACAGTTTAGGAGGGTTCCATAACAAAAATGAGTGATTAAGTGCAGGATGAAGAATCTACATGGTTTCGCAGTTGTTTAAGCCATAATTGAAAAGATTACTGGCTAACATCAGAAATCACACAATGCTTGCAACTCATACACAACATTTACAAAGCATGATATGATAACTTCTAACAGTCAAAATCATGAGATGGACTCATAAATTTGACAGTATTCTTCACTAAATCTTGTGTGATCGCTATAGTATTGGCACACAGTCCATGAAACATGGTACATCCACTACACTTAGTATCTATGAAAATTTCCACACACACAGTTCATTGAAAATTGTAGCAGAGCATTAGACTCAATCCTAGCCTTCCAAACACAATTTATTATTACCTTTTATCAAGGTCAATAATGACCATTTTCATGCATATTCCAATTATATATCCATCCTACAAGCAATGACCAAACAATAACAATAACATTGCAATACATCTGATGTAAAAGAGCATATAAATTATAGAAGGATAACAATAATCATGTACCCAACACCTTATCCATGATGGTAATCACAAGTAACTCATCACATCCTACAATCAATTTTCTCAAATAAGCAAAACTCACCGTGAAATTTTTCCTAAGGAAATCACAGATTTCACAGGGTTGAGCATTGGAACATGGACATAAATTCACCACCCAACCATAGGCAAGCTACTATTAGATTTCCCATGTAGCAGTCACCCCCTAGCTTGTGAAAACTATTCCAAATGACCATGCTACTAGATATTCTAGGGATTCCAGAGGTCTAACCCACCTCCACCCTTCTAGTATTTAAACACTCATATTTAGGCCAATCCAGGAACTCCAAAGGTGAAAACCTCCACCCTCATGTAGTTTAGGGGCTCCAAAGGCTCCTGAATATGTTATTGTAGTAACTTTATTGCAATCTGAGCACTTTGGTCAAGGGAGGCTAGTCTAGGGCAGTCACTTCCTTCACCCACTAGCCATTGAGGGACTCCAGAGGTAAGCGCCTCCACCTCAATTAACTTAGGAACTTTAGAGATTTGTTCCGTGAATATGCATGTCAACACTTGTGAGGCTACTATATGCAAACTAATTAGGTCCAGTACTAGTGAAGTAGATTGATAAGACATGTGAAAATTGTAATATTTCTTTGCAGACCTTTGTAAAAGAAACTATTTCCAACATGTATGTGGAGACTACCACATAATTTGCAAAATGAAAAGGCTGGTAAATGCGCAGTCTTATACACAATAGTTTTGTCAATCACCAAAGTCATGTAGCTTTTGCAACGTACAGGCATTGCGACAATGAGGATGTGTAACTACACAGTGAGAAGTCAGTAACCACACAATCTTACCATCAATACTTTTCCCAACATATGAACATAGAGACATTACCAAAAAATCACAGGATCAAGCTTACTGCAATTTTGGAATACAAGAAGATTCAACTAATCATTGTCTAGTCAAGAATACATGACACTAAGAGCTATTTCCTAGTAGTTAAATTGTCCTTTGTGTGGTGGTCCTCCCTCATATTACATAGGGCACTTAAACTATCCCTCACACCTCTATCTCCCAACAACAAACTTGATGCCCAGTTTTGTTCTTTAGATGTCTTCCCTCTTTCTTCTTCCTTCTCCTCCACTCTCTCCTTTCCTTTCATTTTTATCTCCCTCAATTTTTTGGTGCCCTTTCCAAGTTCCATTCTCCCTCTTTTCTATTATTCAATATCTATCTGTGGTTGGTTAAGGTTCAGTCTAGCCCAAATCCTCTGAACCAACCAAAAATTGCCTCGTCCTTGGTTTTTAGATTTTTTTTTTTTTTTTGCTTGTTAAGACTAACCTACGTACCCACGGGGGATTTGAACCGGTGACCTATCGCAAGGAGTGCCTTAACAACGCACCCATTCACCATCAATCCAAAGCCCCGTGGGCATTTTATTTTTATTTTTATTTTTATTTTATTTTTAATTTTTAATTTTATTTATTTATTTTTTAATGGTGATTTGCCATATCATTCTTGAGGGCCAATCTACCTTATGGCATTTGGCCCTTTTTTCCTTGCCTACCATTTGTTAGATATTTCCTTTTTGATATGATTTTTATGAGGTTTACAATAGACTGCATGTGTTTACGTGTCACCTCCAAGACAATGATTTTCCCCACTAATCCACTTTACAACACTTATGCAATTTGGACATGTCTAGCAAGTATTCACATTATTGCAAAGTGACCAAGGAGGCATGTATATTTATAGTAGAAAATATTTACAAAAATAACCGAAAAGGAATATACACATGTTTACCATTTTTTAATTATAGACAATATTTACAAAACTAACCGAGAAGGTATTTACAATGACCATGTAAAGTAACAAAGACAATACTTACCATATCTTCATGAGTGCACGATGATCGGGACAATTAACATATTTTCAGAATGATCAGGGTCATTACAACCTCCCCCCCCCCTTGAGGGGAACACTGTCCTTAGTGTTCTATGACCATATACACTAAAACAAACGTGTAACACAACTCATTGGTGGAAGCCAAACATAAACAAGTTTTCATACAAACTCACTGATTATAATCATAAACTCGATTGATCCTTATGAAGTCAAACAACTCACATTTTGAGTCAACATTGTTTTGAATTGTAAGAGAATTTATAGCTAACAAGGTTTGGAGGGTTTGATGTAGTGAAAGTTCACTAATATTGACCCTTTGGAATTGCCTAGACCAAGAGTAAAATATTGTTGGTCCTTTTGCAAGAACCTTGGTGAGGGTAATTCTTAGTGTGATTTTTGTAAAGAGCTAATGAGTGAGAGAGGGAACACTTTAAAGACATTGGTTCATGATATTATATGGCACTTGAAAAATTCTATGCCTAAAATCACTTGCACACATATATACCTAAATTTAGCGTAATTATATCAGGTTGTGTCTATTAACATGTTTCATAGTATATTGACTGACTATAAATACTTACATAGAATTTGGGAAACCATACAACTGCAATAATTAGTTGAAACAAAGAATGTTAGTGTTTCAGTAGGTTTGATATCATATGTCTTAGATTATAGACCTACAATGTTAAGAACACTGTATATGTGATTTCAAACCAGTGTGACGAACATTATCTGAACTGACCCTGAGGATAGAAAATAATCCTTGGTGGAATTAAGTTCCTTTGAGGTAGAAACATTTTATTGCTAATTTGTTTTGGACTAATGATGGGGACTGAAGAGTTCCACACTGTTGACCAAGGTCCCATTCCCATGGGCTTTTGTTGGAACATAAGGTGGCCACAGGGGAACATGAGGCAGGGGTCAAACTTGAATCACTAGGAGATGAGAATGACCTAATCATGTTTCAAGGCCAAACCCCCACCCCAAGCCTCCCTATTGGGACTGCCATTTAACGGTTAGCAAGCCATGATATATATGCAATTCGATACATGAAACTCTTGAATTCAAAATCTATCAGTCTTTCCAAGTGTGTTTCCGGTTGATTTTGGAACAATGTTGTCATCTTTTTCCTCATTCAAATAAACTTGAATTTCAGTTACATATGTGTTCTCATGTGGTGTCTGTAATTCAACATCTACAACTAGATGACTATTTTATGTCATTGATCTATCTTAAGGGTTTTCTAATGAAGCAACATTCTTGTCCATTCATGGTTGTATAAATCATTTTGTTGGACCTGTACAATACCTATTTACCCCCAAGACATCTGGTGACATTTCCTAGTGGAAAATCAACAGTACTTGTTTGATAGTCATTTGGATTTGTACATAACAAGGTCTTCGTGGGTTGGGGATAATGTATTAGCATGATATGCATGATTGTACATATTAGGAGGTCAAGAATTTGTATCATACATGTATAGCATATTTGTGTAAGAGCTAAATGTTGATAATTTTGCATGTGATCATTTGTCATGCTATGCAATTCTAAATTTGTTTAGAAATTCCATTATGAATGGATTGAAGAACACTTTCAAATTTTACACTTGAAGACTAATGCAGAAACTGAAAGATGATAAAAAGATCATTGATGCATAGATAAAATGGAAGGAATAAGCATCTTATCATTTTTCTAAAGCCTTGTACCTTATTCAAGAGAGAAATATGTTTGCCATTGGAGAACATAAAGACTGACATTTATATTGCAGTGTACATCACTTTGCTCACTTGTAATAGTTGATATGTTGGCAAAGAAATCAATCGCAGGGGAGAATACTTAATCTAACACTATAACCTATCAAACAAGAACTGTAACCTCAAAAAGAGAACTCTAGTTGAAAACCCCAAAAAAACATGAAAAAACAAAAAGTGTGTATGCTAGAGTAATTTATTTTTTTGGTAATTTTCAACATTTTTTAAAAATGGCAGTGAAAACCAATTTTTAAACATGAAGAAACACCCTGAAAACATAAAATGTTGATGCTAAAACAACGTCTTTTTTTTCGGAGGTAAATTTTCAACATTTTATGGAAATGGCATTAAAGATAAAATATCATAACTCCGAAAAACCTTAAAATTCCAATTATTTTTATGCATGACATCAAAGATAAAATATCACATTTGTGAAAAGCCTTAAAATTCCAACAATTTTCAGCTATGGCATTAAAGATAAAATACTTATAATTGTTTTCAACCATAGCGTTAAAGATAAAATATCACGCCTTAGAAAACATTAAAATTTTGACAAATTTTCAACCATGGAATTAAAACCAAATATCACAACTACAAAAAAACCTTAAGTTCTCAATATTTTTCAACCATGGCATTTTGGAAAATTATATGACTAAAAAAAACTTTTAAAATGAACACCTGAATGAAAGAGTCATTATACCAAGAGTAATTTATTTTTTAAATGCTAAAAGTATAACTATTTTAAAATCTTAGCCTAAGACAACTTGACACATTGCAACGAAAATAAAAAAATCAACTATCAAATTGACACACAATGTAGGTGAATTTGACCTATTACAACAAAATCTTAAAATTCAAACATGGAATTGACACACTATCGGAGCATACCTGATCCAATATAATGAAACTTTAAAATCAACTATCAAATTGACAAATAATGGGGCCGGGTTGCATACATCTTATAAAAATAAAAATAATAATTAATAATAATAAATAAATAAATATAAAACAAAACAACAACTAAAAGATTGAAAAAAATTAAAACTAAAAAAATAAAAATAATAACTAATAAATGAAAAAACTATATATACATATTTTTGTTTGTTTGTCAAGTTGTTTGTGTTCCTCTAGGCTTGACCTGTGGCTTGAGAAATCGTGACCCAGGCACATCT